>JBBGZY010000410.1:5637500-6174662 GCA_037952925.1 Lithobates clamitans
TCCTGGACCACCTGGGAAAAGAGGTCCTCGGGTAAGTACCTGCAATTTGCAGAGCACATTACATTAGTTTAGAAATATGCAAAGTATTTTTGGAAAAAACTGAATTGAAAGCTCAGCTCCAGCCAAAACACACATATTGTCACAGGGACAGGAAGTAAGATAGAATTTCCCTACGGGGACATGGACAGTGAAAAGATTAGGCGTTCTGCATTCACGTGAACTGATGAGAAACATGCTAACAGGAGGAAAGATTAGATTGATTACCTTATCAGTCTGCTGCTTCTTCACTGCCCATTCATGGGCCAGGGGTGGGGAGGTGACCAGGCTGTGTTGCTTAAAGTGGTTGTAAAGGCAGAAGTTTTTTTAACTTAATGCATTCTATACATTAAGATAAAAAGCCTTCTGTGTGCAGCAGCCCCCCTAATACTTACCTTACCTGAGGTCCATCTCTATCCTGCGATGGTGCACGAGAGACTCGGCTGCCTGGAACTCTCCAGCTCATTGGCTGAGGCAAAGTCAGTGAGTCATTGAGGAAAGAGAGGGGGTGGGGCCTAGCCGGGGCTCCATGTCTGAATGGACACAGGAAACTGACTCGGCTTGGCTGCCCCCAGAGCAAGCTGCTTGCTCTGGGGGCACTCGTCAGGAGGGAGGGGCCAGGGACGCGAGAGAGGAAGATCCAGGCTGCTCTGTGCAAAACCACTGCACAGAGCAGGTAAGTATAATATGTTTGTTATTTTTAAGAAGAAAAAAAAAATGAGACTTTACAATCACTTTAACTGCAGCAGCAGAGGAAAGTATGGTCACTGGGCTGGCTGTGCTATGTGGCAGAGCAAATCGCAAGACTAAATAGACAGAACCACAAATCTTTTCACATTCTTTTTTTTATCTGTAGAAACCCTTTTGATCAATGTTCTTTATTTGCATTATTTCACTGCAGTCAGCATTCTTTTTATACCATGCACTGCACCTCAATTCTGTTCTGGATTAAGCTTCCAGTGGAGTATACTGGTGGCATGAATATAAATCGGTGGTGATTCTAACACTTGAAAATCTCAGTTAACAGTCTGCTCACTGCTATACACTCATTTTATAATTTTAGCAGACTTTTGCAGTAAAACAGGCATTTCTCCATGTAAATTGCAATGCCATGTCCTATGCCACCACAGGTTAGAGCAGGGCTTGACAAAGTTGCTTTGAGTCTAGGAGCCAGCTAAATAAAAATTGAGTTTTTTTATTTTATTTAGCATAACATAAGTTGTCAGCACCAGGGACAAGGCAAGTCATATGCCCCCCTAAACCCTAAGGCTCCATTCACACCATGGTGTTCTTGCACTTCTTTCGGGCCCCCCCGTGATTCTGTTTGCGCATTTTTACCGCAATTCATCAGGCGACAATCGCAACAAAATCGTGCCACGATTTGGTGCCATTCAAAATAGCGGAGAACGCAAGGGCGTCCCGCAATTTGCGTCATTTACGAATTGCAGGCAGAATCGCGGCGATTCCACCTGCAAAATGGAACGCCATGGTGTGCATGGAGCCAATAACCCTGACATAACCCCATTACGTCAGGGTTATAGGCTGGCTGGAGAGAATGATAATAAAAACCTGTTAAAGGGGGAAACTCTGCTTCCTTAGGCCCCGTTCACACCTGAGTGCACTGGTATTGTGGCAGAATCTCTGTGATTCTACCTACAATCTCAAAACACACTACAACCACAAAACGCAGGTTCAGGTGTCATTATTTTCAATGGCACGTAAAACACGGTGTGGTTTTGCCACAAGTGTTGTGCGATTTACTGCGCAGCAAATCACATTACGTGGAGCAGGAGCTTCTTTTGGGCGACAAGCTTCACACAATGTCATTTGCTGCGATTGTCGTGCAAATTAACTGCATGGCAATTTGCATCGCGTGAAGTTTGTTGCCCAAAAAGGAGCAGGAGCTTCTTTTCGGCGACAAGCTTTATGAGATACAATTTGCCGTGCAACAATCATAGCAAACTGCACCACGTTTTTAGGTGGCTTTGAAAATAATGGTGCCTGAACCTGTATTTTGCAGTCATAGGCAGAATTGCAGGTGAGAATGGAGCCACCCTGGTTCACACATATGTGATTTCTGGATGCGTTTTCAAACTCAGATTTGCATGACAGGCTAGATATTATGTGTTCCTATTGAGGTGGTTCAGACAGATGCGGTCCACACACATTGTGCTTTGAGGGCCATTACAAATGGGGTCCTGTGTGAGTTTGTGGCGGTGCATTCCAGACTCACAAGTGATTATTATTATTATTATTATTATACAGGATTTATATAGCGCCGACAGCTTACGCAGCGCTTTACAACATTAGGGCAGACAATACAAGTACAATACAATACAGGAGGAATCGGAGGGCCCTGCTCGTTAGAGCTTACAATCTAGGAGATAGAGTAGAGTGGTATGCGGAGATAAGTGTTCACATATTATTGCTATTGACAGGCGTTTTTGCATTGAAGTCAACGGGAGGCAGTTGTGGAGCGAGAGAGAGAGCCAAATCGCACGTAATGACCTTGCGATTTCAGTACACATAGGTGTGAACACCAGACACCAGGAAGCAATTTCTAGTCACCATGGTGACCTGGCGCCTGGGATTTGCCGATCCCTGGGTTAGACTGTGTACTGAAGCTGTAGCCCTCTAATGACATCTCTCCTTTTCACCCTCTTTCTATGCCCATATAGGCAGATTTATTTATTTTATTTTTATTTCAGGTACTTGTATAGCGCCGTCAATTTATGCAGCGCTTTACATGTACATTGTGCATTCACATCATTCCCTACCCTCAAGGAGCTTACAATCTAAGGTCCCTAATCCACATTCATACATACTAGGGACAATTTAGACAGGATCCAATTAACCTACCAGCAGGTCTTTGGAGTGTGGGAGGAAACCGGAGTACCCGGAGGAAACCCACGCAGGTACAGGGAGAACATGCAAACTCCAGGCAGGTAGTGTCTTGGCTGGGATTCGAACCAGCGACCCTTCTTACTGCTAGGCGAGCGTGCTACCCACTACACCACTGTGCAGATTGAAACCATAATACCTCCTGGGTGCTCTGTGTCACATATCACTATTCATGAGTGATCTTGCCTCTTAGGCTGCATGTTTTAGAGCGCTAGTAAACCACGTTAAAAAAAAAAAATGCTGGTCCCCCTGCAGTATGATCCGCATACTAGCACATTATGACAGACTTGACTAAAAATGACATCCCTCCAGCGGCACCCTGTCAGGGAATCCATCTTCACCCGGTCTTCCTTCCGAGTTTACCCGCTCCAGCCCCAATAACGTCACTCCAGCGCATACGTGCGGGAGTCAGCTGCAGCAAAGCTCTCTCAAGAGATGGTTTGCTGTCCATTGAAAGCGCAGTGCAGATGCCCGGGGACGTCACTGGCTGTTAAACGTGTAAAGATCTCTTAAAGGGTGCACATTCAGGAGATATTTTTTGTACTGTAGGTACAAAACAACAAAGGAAGTTTACTCCCACTTTTAAATGGCAATGGATGGAATCATGTGAACTCTTCTGTTATTGTGTTATGACACATTGCCTGGTGGTGTAAGGCTTATTTCTTTGTAGGTGGTGTCCTTAAACCCATGGGCTTGTTATCATAGGAGTACAATAAAAAAACAGGGAACGTGTACTTTCAGACAAAGTAGTCTCACCCTGCTTAGCCCTGCAGACATAAACTAACATACCTTTTCCCTTCCCAGATGCCATCTTAGATGAGTAGGGCAGCCATGATCCCAAAATGCTAGTTCACTTCTGGGTGACATCTTTAGTTGTATGGTTTGGAGGGCTAGGCATGTTGGGTAAGTGTCCAGGTCACTTCCTGTAGGCATGGGCAGTCATGGACCTCTCTGGGCCCACAGGAGAATGCTACATAGAACAGCGAGGATGGTTTTATCCAGCAGTGAGGAACTCCCTCTGTCAATGTTGTGGGGGGAGAAGAGGAGGAGGAGAAGAGGAGGAAAGCAGTCATGGGGAGCTTTGGTTTTTCTCTTGACCTTTCTAAACAAAATTTAACACAATGCTTTTCAACCGGCCAGGTTGCAGCAGCACAAACACCTGTAACTGGAGGCCATATGACCATTAATGCTCCAAACACTCCATATTGTTGAACAGTTACACCAACAGTTATACCATGAAGAAATCCTAGTAGGACAAAGCTGTTGTGAGAGTTTGCCTAATGCAACCGCATTACAGATTTTATTTTATTTGTTTAGGGTAACGTGATTGTGAACATCTGCCTAGTTACTGTTAGCAACTCATCCTTATTTCCTGTTCTCCCCTCTTGCCACTTGTCAATTTTTTTTTTTTTCATTTAGCATTACAATAAGTATTTTATTACTGTAAATCAAGGCTGAATTGTATCCAGAGGGGCATATTAAGCCAGAGATATATTTGTACATTCTGTTTTTTTTTTTTCACTGACAACCTCCCCTGGACAGCAACGACCTGTGTGTCACACGTGAAGTTAAAATACAATATAACCAATAAATGGCAAATATTTAACACATCTGTGCAGGATTCCTAAAGCTTGTAACTGTAGATTATATCCGCAGCGGCTTGCACCTCTCGTAATTCTGGGTCAATAGCAAATTCTGAGTTCAGACTTGATCTGTACTCCAGTTTTGGAAAGTGACCCTGGAAAAGGAAAGAATTTGGCTGTTGTTCTCCAGTTCACATCCAATGTTTATTTCTCCCAATTTTGCAGCAGACATTCTGTAAAGGGGAAGCAGGAATTAAACCCCCAAAGGGACTACGTTTTGTGAGTGTTAATTTTTGTAGTTGGGAAGATATAGTGCATACAGATGTATATAAGCAGTAAAGCAAACCTTTTTTTTTGTGCTCTTTTGTATAAGCGTTTTAAAGCTAACCTCCAAGCAGATAAAAAAAACACACCATGTAATGCAGCTTTATAGGAGTTGTAAAGGTGGAAAGTTTTTTAACTTAAAGAGAAACTGTAGTCTGCTCACATAATTTGTAATAGAAACCTCTGTGCCATTCTGAAGCTTCCCTCCAACCACTTTGCATAATATTTTATATATACTGTGATTCTGTACTTGCCAAATATGCTGCAGAAAACTCCCTCCACTGAGTCTGACTGCATCCATTTTAACTGTGGGCAGCTGAAGCTGCTGCCTGTTCACTTCCTGGATCTACACAGACACGCAGAGGCACACCTCCAGCTCTGCAGCTCTCATTGACCCTCTTATGACTCATCCCTCTCCCTTCCTGGCAAACTCAGGAGAGTGAGAGAGAGAGCTGTGCATTATGTCATAAGCATAGGACTTTTTACCAGACAAACAGGAATTGGGCTGTATAAGGTATTTACTTTTTTACTATCTAAAGGTAAAACAACAAGGGCAGAGGATTTAATAGATTGAAAGATGAAAAAATGACTGTTCCTTCAGAGCGCATGCGCCGATGCGCCTTATTTTACTATAAGGCTGGCACAAAAAAGTAGTTCCAGGTGTCTGGTTTAGAAGATCAGCTTATCTGCATATTAGCAGCCTCCTCTATCCCTGAAACTGAAACAAAATTATTTGAATAGGTTTTTATAGAAATCAATAAAAGCTGTAGAAAGGTTTTCGCAGTGCCAAGTCGCATGACAAGTTGCACTAGTGGAAACCAAGCCTAACAGTCACCAGCTCTCTACACCCTTAAGACTGAAAACTGAGAGATCAGCAGCGTTTGATTGCTCAGTTGTCGGTCTGGAGTCGGTGGGGGACAGATGCAACATTGGATCAATGCTGCATCCTCCTAGGTGAGTATAAATCTTACATTTTTTTTTTTTTTTTAAACTTCTCTTTTAAGCAATCATTCACGTATCAGTGTTTGCAAACAGTTTTCTGCTAACTAGTGATCTCTCTTTTTTTATTCAGAGAAAATTGTTCAATCTCCATATGTATCTAAACTCATCACTCATCACATAACGACCTCAATGGCATTTCAGAAAAACAATAAACTATTAAAAAAGAAACCCAAATCACTGTTTATGGGATCCCCATGGCTCTATGTCACACACATGTGGAAAAAGTCAAATATTACGATGTGTGTTGGATCATTCCTCCTCCTCCTCAGCATGTCATTGCCAAGCGGGTCAGACTGGGGAACCAAATAATTTTTTTTTTTTTTTTTTAATGAGCCATCAGGTTGTTTCCATTATAATGATGCAATTTATGGGCACACACACAGAATGTCTCCCACTGATTCCCAAAGGTGCTACTATAAGGCTGGCACAAACAAGTAGTTCCAGGTGTCTGGTTTAGAAGATCAGCTTATCTGCATATTAGCAGCCTCCTCTATCCCTGAAACTGAAACAAAATTATTTGAATAGGTTTTTATAGAAATCAATAAAAGCTGTAAGGTTTTTGTTTAGAATGGAGTTAGAAAACTTTCAGGGCAAAAGTATAGGACAACGGCTGACTTTTTTAGAAGTTGCAAATTTCAGAATTGGCATTGTTCCATTACTTGAGTCACTGACCCAACAGAAGCATGTCTATAGCATGTGTCCCAAAATTAAGGAGGGTAAAAAACAAGAAAGACTAAAGCCTTGTACACACGCTTTGATTTTCGGACGACAGAACGCCTGATTTTTATGGCATGCCAGTCTAATGTCGAAAGTAAAGATGTTACTAACAATTAGGGGTGCAACGGATCAAAAAACTCACGGTTCGGATCGTTCCTCGGATCAGGAGTCACGGTTTGGATCATTTTCGGATCAGCAAAAAAAAAAATCTCCCCCACAGTAATATCCACAATCTCCCTATTGGCAGAGTATTGGCGGGTATATTGGCAGGGTATGGCAGACTGTTGGCAGGGTATTGTCAGGGCATTGCAGAGTATTGTCAAGGCATTGCAGAGTATTGTCAAGGCATTGCAGAGTATTGTCAGGGCATTGCAGAGTATTGTCAGGGCATTGCAGCAGGGCATTGCAGCAGGGCATTGCAGAGTATTGGCAGAGTATTGGCAGGGCATTGCAGAGTATTGGCAGGGCATTGCAGAGTATTGGCACTGTTGCCATCCGATCTCTCCCCTCCACTGTACAGATCAGTACACAGAGGGGAGAGAGAGGAACCGGCGTCATGACATGACGCCGGTTTGTTAAAAGTGATCACTCCGTCATTCGACGTGCTAAACGGCCACCGGGTGTACCAAGATGGCCGCTGCTCCGGAGCTAGGCCAAAGCCGCGGCCTTTCCTATGGCCACAGAGGTGTCCCGTACAGATCAACCTCCGCGGATTGGATCACGGATCGATGACGATCCGTTGCACCCCTACTAACAATACGAGAATTTTCATTTGACAGAATACAACGTCAGAAGAGACGTAACGTGTTGAATAGTTTTGGATGTATTCTTTAGTTTCTGAGCATGCATAGTCTTGCTCTTACGATTTTTTTTCGTACGAAAATCAGATGTTGAGTTCACATCCGACAAAAATTTTATAGTCTGCACATCCAGCTTTTTTTTTGACGTCCGAAAATCAAAGCGTGTGTATGGGCCTTAAGGCTAGGTTTTTCACTGTTGTGGGTGGTTGCAGGTGCGGGACAGCGTGTAAATCACATGCCTTCCCACACCCCCAGCCAAAGCTTGCTGCTCTTGCATGGTGCAAAAGCACCATAAATAAAAGATCGATGTTGTGCAAAGAAGACTGGGAATCAAAAGAAGACAAATGAAAGCAATGAACAGGGTGGATTGGGCTAGAACTGTGCAGGGGTTGTAGCTCTTAAACACAATCACCTGCCCTTTTAGATTGAAATAAAAAGGGGCTCTGGTGGTCCCCACACACAAGTTAAACCCACCCATTCATGTCCCCTTGTTGTCCCCCAGCTTTACACATCCAACGTGGGTAAGCTATGGTGTTGGAGCTTACCCAGATGGGTGAAGTCACTGTCCTGTCTACCTTATTATGCCTGAGAATTTACCACCTAGGTCCAAGCACTGTCACTTGGGCAGTCGTCACATAAGCTGCCATACCTTGAAGTTCTGGTGCATTAGAGCAATGAAGCAATGGCTCTACATATAGGGAGACTATGAGGGAGCCAAGAAAGGTAAGCATACAGTGCATCCAGAAAGTATTCACAGCGCTTCACTTTTTCCACATTTTGTTATGTTACAGCCTTATTCCAATATGGAGTAAATTATTTTCATCAAAATTCTACAAACAATACCCCATAATGACAACATGAAGCATGTTTGTTTGAAATCTTTGCAAATTTATTAAAAAGAAAAAAATCCCATGTATATAAGTATTCACAGCCTTTGTCATGACCCTCAAAATTGAGCTCAGATGCATCCTGTTTCCACCGATCATGCTTGAGATGTTTCTACAACTTGATTGGAGTCCACCTGTGGTAAATTCAGTTGACTTGATTTGGAAAGGCGCACCCACCTGTCTATATAAGGTCCCACAGTTAACAGTGCATGTCAGAGCACAAACCAAGCCATGAAGCCCAAGGAATTGTCTGTAGACCTCCAAGACAGGATTTTATCGAGGCACAGATCTGAGGAAGGGTACAAAAAATGTCTGCAGCATTGAAGGTCCCAATGAGCACAGTGGCCTCCATCTTTAAATGGAAGACGTTTGGGAATCACCAGGACTCTTCCTAGAGCAGGCTGCCTGGCCAAACTGAGCGATCAGGGAGAAGGGCCTTAGTCAGGAAGGTGACCAAGAACCCGATCATCACTCTGACAGAGTTCCAGCATTTCTCTGTGGAGAGAGGAGAACCTTCAAGAAAAACAACCATCTCTGCAGCACTCCACCAGTCAGGCCTGTATGGTAGAGTGGTCAGACAGAAGCCACTAAAGTAAAAAGCACATGACAGCCCGCCTGGAGTTTGTTTAAAAGGTACCTGAAGGACTCTCAGACCATAAGAAACAAAATTCTCTGGTCTGATGAAATAAAGATTGAACTCTTTGGCCTGAATGGCAAGTGTTATGTCTGGAAAAAAACAGGAACCACTTATCACTTGGCCAACACCATCCCTACAGTGAGGCATGGTGATGGTAGCATAATGCTGTGAGGATGTTTTTCAGCGGCAGGAACTGGGAGACTAGTCAGGATCGAGGGAAAGATAAATGCAGCGATGTACAGAGACATCTTTGATGAAAACCTTCTCCAGAACGCTCAGGACCTCACACTGGGGCGAAGGTTCATCTTCCAACAGGACAATGACCCAAAGCACAAAGCCAAGATAACAAAGTAGTGGCTACGGGATAACTCTGAATGTTCTTGAGTGGCCCAGCCAGAGCCCAGACTTGAATCCGATTGACCATCTCTGGAGAGATGTGAAAATGGCTGTGCACCGACGCTCCCCATCCAACCTGATGGAGCTTGAGAGGTCCTGCAAAGAAGAATGTGAGAAACTGCCCATAAATAGGTGTGCCAAGCTTGTAGCATCATACTCAAAAAGACTTGAGGCTGTAATTGGTGCCAAAGGTGCTTCAACAAAGTATTGCGCAAAGGCTGTGAGTACTTATGTACATGGGATTTTTTTTCCTTTTTTATTTTTAATACATTTGCAAAGATTTCAAACAAACTTGTTTCACATTGTCATTATGGGGTATTGTTTGTAGAATTTGGAGGAAAATAATAAATGTAATCAATTTTGGAATAAGGTTGTAACAAAATGTGGAAAAAGTGAAGCGCTGTGAATACTTTCCAGGTGCACTGTATTGTGTAAGGGGATGGGGGCCTATCAGCAGACACTGTTACCCTGTCTTGAATGTGCAAAGGTGGATATGTGGCGTTGGACTTTGGATTCTCTTATCTGTCAGTCCAGGAGAATTGTTTGAACGTGATGACCAAACTCTGCTGCTTTAACACAAAATGCCACTGTCCCCTCTCAAAGAGAAATCCTAGAGAAATAGACAAAAAAAAGAGTGTCTGCTAGTTGTCTTAAGAGTTCATCATTATTCATTGTCGACTAAATTGAGACAACAGGCATCCGCCGTGTTTCGTGGGCCAAACCATTCTCCTTTATCAGGGCTTCTTGTAGAACTCTAAATATAAAGGCTCCTGGAAAGTATTCTATGTCAAATAAAGAGCATTGCTTGTGGAAATGGACGTGTGCTTGTGAAGTTTGGAAGAGACTGCCACCCCCTTAAAGACATGCCACAGCACATGTGCAGTAAGTTACCCTGTGGCCTCTGGGGATGCTGGACATAGGTATCCCAGGAGGCTGTGGGAACTTAAACATCATTCTCACTGTATTTTCTAGGTTTTCACCTAGGTGAGTAAGGGGAGATTTCCCCAAATAGGGTAAAAAAAATAATTACATCAAAAAAAAATTTTGAGAGGGGGGGGCGGGAAGGGATGGGATGGCAGAAAATGTTGTGGAGGGTAAAAGTCAGCTTTAAGAGTTTCTGTTCACAATGTAGAGAATAATGGAAAACGCAAAGGTGGGTAGGAGAATTTTAAAACCCCCAGGTGGACAGGAACAGAGCCAGAAATGAAAACAGGGGGATCTTGCAGTAGAGAGTACCATACACCCGTAGGATGCCAAGGGCTGACTCAGACCCACAGTCACTCCTTTTTATGAAAATATCACCTTTGGGTAGACTAACCTTTCAGACTAGGTTCACGCTGATGTGCAAGTTATATCCATTGTACAGTGCGATTATTTTTTTTTTTTTTGGCGCAGCTCCAGTGCAAGATGCAGTTTAGAAGCAATTCTAATGAGTTTTTGATGCGATTTTGATTCAGTCAATATCTTATTTTTTCTCCTGACATGGACTAGGGATGGGAGACGTGGAACAAAGTACAGACTTGCAGACTGCAATTGTGTTATTTTAGTACAGATAGGCGATTTCCATTCAAGTGTTTGTAGCTACAAATCACATCACAGTTTACTAAACTTACACAGGACCCTTTTTAAATTTGCATTGGAATTGCACTGCATATGTGAACGGCCTCCATAGAAGTTATTTAATTTGTCACGCGATTCCATGTGTTCTGGAACACATCAGAAATCTCATAAATCTAAATCAGGTCTTAATTTTGTAAACCACAGAGGCAAGGATTTACTAAATTTAAATTTGTAAATAGAGGGCTTATCAATGAAAAGAATAACCAGCTAGACATAGAAACCTATCAGGTGTCACTTTTACACAGGTAAACTAATTGTTTGCACTGGGTAGGTAATAATGCTAAGGAAAAACAAAGGTGTCGTACCTAGCAGGGCATCTAAATGTTTCTTTGTTTTTTTGACTCCCACAAAAGAGTACCTGGGCACAGAATGGTAACTCTGGGATGTCCTGTGAACAGTCAGACCCACACAGGAGAAGGAGATGTATGCTGTGTTCATACTCTGTTTACACTCGGTACATCACTTGAGCCTTTGCAGAAAGGTCTTTTCAGTCTTGAGATTCCTCAGTAATCCTTTAGGTTTCTAGTTTGTCTCTCCAGCTACAATAGTTGCACACATCTTCATAGAAGAAGGCAGGTTTGTGCAGGCCATATGACCTATAATCTTCCCAGGGCAATCGCCTTACACTGTGCCTTTGTGACTGGTGAGGTTTCAAAGTTATTTCATGGTAATCTACACGCTGGCATATTAGCAAGTCAGTATGTGGTAATATTTGACTAGATAGGGCAAAAAAGTTTTCAGGATTCACAATATATATTTTTTTTTTTTCAGGGTCCCCCTGGCCCCCACGGAAACCCTGGCCCACCTGGATATCCTGGACCAAAGGTTAGTTGTACACAAGTCACATGACCCCTCATATACAGCAGTTTTGAACAACATGCATCTAAGCAGTGAGCTTTTAATGCTGTTCACTAGCTCTAAGTATAACGTTCCAAACTTGGGGCTGCAAAAAGAATTTGAGTAGCACTGATTTCTCTGCATTCTCTGACTTGTAGCACCTCATATGATGTTTACTAGTGTTTGTTAAGGTAAAACATTTTCTTCTATAGTTCATGCTGGGGAGCTTATTCTTCTATATCAGAGGGAACTATAGAAGAACAAAACTGTTATTTTTAGAGCAGGAGGGGAGGATCGGAGAGCTAACAGGCAGGGAGGGGAGGAGGACAGAGGAGACGCAGACACAGGAGAGCAGGACTGCGGATGACAGAGGTATGTACTCTGATCATGGTGGTCAGTTTACAGAGGGAGGCAGAAACTGACAGGATTAGCCAGGTATTTTAGGTGTTACAGGGGGCCAAGTTACATAGCACAAGCACTGTGCTGTATAACATGCTTTAAAGAAACAGGATCAATATTTTTTTTGGGGGGGGGGGGGGAAGGGGTTAACAAACGCTTTAAAGCTGAATTTCAGTTATGTTCTTTTTTTCTACATAGTATATTATTATTAATATTATTATACAGGATCTATATAGCGCCAACAGTTTGTGCAGCGCTTAACAAAATAAAGGCAGACATTACAGTTACAATTTGGTACAAGAGGAATCAGAGGGCCCTGCTCATTAGAGCTTACAATCTAAAAAGGGAGGGTCAATTGATACAAATGGTAATCGCTGTGGGGGATGAGCTGATGGAGGAAGTAAAACAGTGTTAGTTAGAAGCAGGATAGGCTTCTTTTAAAAGAAGGGTTTTCATGGATCATCTAAAGATGGATAGATTGGAGGACAGTCGGACAGATTGGGGTAGGGAGTTCCAAAGGATGGAAGAAGCTCTGGAGAAATCCTGGAGGCGAACATGGGAGGAGGTGACAATGGAGCTAGAGAGCAGGAGGTCTTGGGAGGCTTGGTTGGCATTTTGGGACTAGGTTAGTGATGTAGCTGGGGGCAGAGTTATGGATGGCTTTGTAAATTATTGTTAGTACTTTGAATTTTATTCGTTGGGTGAGTGGCAGCCAGTGGAGGGATTGGCAGAGAGGGGTGGAGGACACTGAATGGTTGGTAAGGTGGATGAGTCTTGCAGCAGCATTCATGATGGATTGAAGGGGGGATAGTCTATGTAAAGGTAATCCAATGAGGAGGGAGTTGCAGTAGTCGAGGCGAGAGATGACCAGGGAGTGAATTAGAAGCTTGGTGGTGTCATTAGTTAAAAAGGGGGGTATTCTGGAATTGTTGCGGAGGCTAAGGCGGCATGATATACATATACATACATATGTATACATATTGCATATCTGGCTGATCCCTATGGAAGGGCAAAATCACTGTAGTAGGAATGGACAGAAGAGCAAAACGTTCACCATGTTTACAGCCATTTCTTTCCTTCTATAAGTGTTCTCAGTGATGGGTCACCGGTGTCAACGAGAAGTCAGTAATCTCTAAATTCAGATTGTGCTCCCACCTCAGTCTACAGAGCCGAAATGCAAGGTGTGAGAGTGGAGGCAGAAGATGGTCACATGTTATACAAACTATATGTGTGTGTGTGTATGTGTATATATATACACACACGCAGTAAGCCATTGCAAAATAATTCCTTACATTTTCTAGTTTGAAAATGGTTGCATTTGTTCTTTTGGGCAATTGCATATCATTACCATCTTATTAAATAAACCTCTGCTAAAACGCTTAATAGAACTCTGTACTGAAGGAAGATCGAAACTGCGAGTGCTGATTTTCTTTCAAAATGCTGGCTGTCTGGCTAATTCATGCTAATCCACTGGCTTCAGTTACTTATAATGCACTGACCGGGTATATATATATATATATATATATATATATATATATATATATATATATATATATATATATATATATATATATATATATATATATATATATATATATATATATATATAATTTATTTATATTATTTTTTTTTTTTCGTTCAGCCAACAGTTTCCTCAATCCATACAGCATGGGTGGATGAATCCCCTTTTGGGCTTTTGGATGCAGCTGCTGGGTTGATTGGATGCAGCCGCTGTATGGCTGACAATTTTCTGCCCAGCACCTTTTGATTTTTCAGTCAAAGGATATTGAGCATCAAGGGGCCAATAGGCACGGTGTATGGTTACATTATCATCACAACCAGGGACAACAAGACAAAAAACCTCCTGCGCATGTGTGGTGGTGATCTGGCATCAGTTTTTCAGATACATCTACTTCTGCATCGGAACTATAGACACCCTACACTTTTCTGCCCTCTTAGGACTAGAGGAGCCCCAATAACATTCTACAAAAACTTAACAGAATGAGGGCACACCAGCCTAGCGCCTTATCATAAGGTAGCATTTATTGTAAGATAAAAAGAAGTCTACTCACAAACACCATATCAAACAAAGCTCATCAGGATATCGGTCAATACATTCTGCATGCTCCTGGGCTAGGGAGGACATCATCTGGATCCAAACTGGTTTATGTTTTTCGAGGGTCGTATCCTCTATTTCAAAGCCGAATTATTTGGATCCTTACAGTTTAGCAATTTATATGCAACTGAACGTGGCATAAGAATTATTCATCCCTGGAGTCCCACCTTCCCAGAGTCATGTGATCCTGCCAATTATTACTTCCTGCAGTCAAATGAATCAAATAACATAAAAACAAACCAAATATAAAAGGCAAATATATTTCACCATAAAGTTAATACTAATTTACCTTTTTCTGCATATTTGGATCTAGATTCCTCTATCGAGTAATTCCACCTTCCTCTATCGGGTAATTCCACCTCCTATTACACTTATAATCTCCATACATATTGTCCTGAATTAGGATTATATGTTATACCATTATATTCAAGTGTATAGCATTCCTAGAATAATGGGAAAAAAAACATGATCTTCCTCCCTGGAGGACCCTGTATTCCATATCATATAATCTATTTTACAATAAATGTTACATTGGGATAATGCACTAGGCTGGTGTGCCCTTTCTCTGTTGTGTTTTTGTACAAGCAGAGACAGTCAGACACCTAGTATTTTTAGAAGTAGGTTTGCAATTGAAGCTTCCGTATAACTCTGTACACTTTTTTTTTTTCAAGAGGTGCTCAATGTCTGTTCATAATGAATACTCTCCAGATGAACTATATGCATTCCAATAGTTTTTGCAAATGCTATTGCAGGTCCTTACCTTTTCTGTTGTGGATAAATTGGCTTAGACCTTGAAAGCATTTTCTAATAGTTGCAAAAAAAGAAATTAGAGTTCCCTGGAAGTTTTTGAAATGATAGCTGGCTGCAGATTAAAATTCAAGGGCAAAGTTTTCATTAACATTGCACATCCAATAACAAAGGTTTCTAAAAGAGTTTTACGTTTCATAAACTACCCCAAAATTAAATTATGTTTTCACGGTAATAGTATTGTCACAGACCTGGACTGTGTACAGCTTGGCTCAACAGTTCTGTAAAGGTAGTTTCAACTTTCCATTAAAACACCCCATTCTCTTTAGCACCATCTTGTGGAAGCCGCCGAATAAACGTCAATAACTGCACTGATCAAGAATCTGCCTGGCAGTGTGACATCTCTGTAAATGAGAGTGTGCCAGATTTTGGGCTACACATTGTAACATTTTCCCCTGCAGTGTGTCCCTGAGGTCTTCCCAGTCATCCCGGACTTGATAGCGTACTTTGTCTGCAGCCAAGTTGTGGTTGTAAATTATCGGTGCAGACATAACTTGTCTATTTCAGGAAAGGATCAGTATGATAAAATAAGCCTGCAGGCCAGATTGTTTGCTTTGTCTATCAGCTACATTATGCAATAATGCACAGTGCCCACCTGCCTTAAAGGGGCATCTTGAAAATCCTGAGCATTGCATGCCTTGTGGCTCATGTGTAAACAATTCATACTGTTAATGTGAGATTATAAAATTTCCATCTTATTCTTTGTGGTCTGTTCACATTTGAGTAATGTGCTGTCATTTGTTGATCCAAAGTAGTAGAGGAGTTTTTTTGGGTCGGGATCGCATGTTGTTGGAGCCATAGATTTTAACGGAAGGGTCTGAAAAATGCGCACCTTAAAACATGTCAAAAGTGCAAGTACAACTACAGATGCTCATGTGAACCCAGCCTTAGATGTGTCTTCTACACGCCAACGTTAGATCGACTTGTATCTAAAGCAGACACCTTCAGCCTTATTCCACTAGGGCAACACCAGATGGGAATGTTTAGCATCAATAATAGATAATTTTTACTGCCACATATACTCACACTCTATTCAGCAAGCTGGAGTGAAAGGAAATACAGTATTATGGACTCTCTCCCCTTCTTTCTACAATGCAGTGCTGGGTGTGTGAATGACATTTGGGCATGAAACACATCTTTTTGTCTGGTCTAAGCTGGGTCCAGAGGTGCCTGAAGCTATATACACTCACCGGCCACTTTATTAGGCACACCTTGCTTGTATATTGTTGGACCCCTTTTGCCTTCAGAACCACCTTCATTCTTCGTGGCATAGATTCAACATGGTATTAGAAACATTCCTTAGAGATTTTGGTCCATATCGACATGATAGTATCATGCAGTTGCTTCAGATTCCCAAAGGTGCTCTCTTGGATGGAGCTCTGGTGACTGTGGAGGCCATTGGAGTACAGTAGACTCATTGCCATGTTCAAGAAACCAGTTTAAGATGATTTGAGCTTTGTGACATGGTGCATTATTCTGCTGGAAGGAGCCATCAGAAGATGGGTACACTGTAGTCATAAAGGGATGGACATGGTCAGGAACAACACTTAGGTAGGCCGTTGCATTTAAACGATGCTCAATTGGTACTAAGGGGCTCAGTGTGCCAAGAAAACCACACCATTACACCACCAGCCTGAACCGTTGATACTAAGCAGGATGCATCCATGCTTTCATGTATTTTTACGGCAAATTCTGTCACTACCATCTGAATGTTGCAATTGAAATTGAGAGATCAGACCAGGCAATGCTTTTCCAATCTTCTATTGTCCAGTTTTGGTGAGCCTGTGTGAATTGTTGCCTCAGTTTCCTGTTCTTAGCGGACAGGAATGGCATCCATTGTGGTCTTTTGCTGCTATAGCTCATCTGCTTCAAGGTTCGATGTGTTGTGCGTTCAGAGATGGTATTCTGCATACCTTGGTTGTAACAAGTGACTGACGAAACGCGTAGGGCGGGACTTATCTACGTCTTGCGTCACCTCCAGAGAGACGAGCAGAAGTCGACTACCGAGGACTGTTTAAACACATTTACTAATATCTTTCTAAATGTGAGTACAAAATCTTAACATATGGTACAATAAAAGTTTTTAAACGGGTTCACGCTATGGTCATTCCCTCTTTTTTATGGCAAACATCTCCTAAGCCGGCATAGCAACATTCACTATACGGATCGGAGACATCCAGAGCTGCTACACAGTGGCAAAAACTGTGACTGCCTATACCCCTGCAGGGGTGTCCCTATTTGGTGAGTGCAAGCACAATAAAACCTCGGTTAAGGAGAGCCATCACAAGACCAGCACTTGAATGAGGAATGGTTTTTACAAATATCACCCTCCAATGAAAATTTTAACCCTTTCCAAACCAAATATTTAAAAGACTTTCCGAACCAATTCAAAAATATTTAAAAAAGATCTAAAAAGATCCCTCCACCATAAAATACGGACTTACACAGCAAGTACTGGGCTTTTGAAGCACAAATCACTGAGTTCACAGTTCAAGCACCAGTCACTTTATGATCTAATATAAAAAAAAAAATTTTTGCCACTCACTGGATATTTTCTCTTTTTCGGACAATTGTCTGTAAACCATAGAGATGGTTGTGTGTGAAAATCCCAGTAGATCAGTCATTTTCTAAATACTCAGACCAGCCTCATTGGCACCAACAAGCATTCCACGTTCAAAGTCACTTAAATCCCTTCTCTTCCCCATTCTGCTGCTCGGTTTGAACTTCAGGACGCCGACTTCACCACATTTAGATGCCTAAATGCATTGAGTTGCTGCCATGTGATCGGCTGATTAGCACATTGTGTTACCAAGCGATTGAACAGTTGTACCTAATAAAGTGGCCGGTGAGTGTGTGTTATGATTTCTTGGCCATTTTTCAGAGAATATGAATGATAACACAAACTTTTCTTTCACTCATGGTTAGTGTTTGGCTGAAGCCATTTATTATCAATCCACTGTGTTTACTCTTTTTAAATCATAATGGCAACAGAAGCTACACAAATGACCCTGATCAAAAGTTTACATACCGTGGTGATTTTAGCCTGACAACATGCACACAAGTGACACAAAGGGGTTTGAATGGCTATTAAAGGTAACCATTGCTTGTAATTAGTGTGTGTGTGTGTGTGTATAAAAGGTCAATGAGTTTCTGGACTCCTGATAGACCCTTGCATCTTTCATCCAGTGCTGCACAGACGTTTCTGGATTCTGAGTCATGGGGAAAGTAAAAGAATTATCAATGGATTTGTGGGAAAAGGTAGTTGAACTGTATAAAACAGGAAAGAGATATAAAAAGATATCCAAGGAATTGAGAATGGCAATCAGCAGTGTTCAAACTCTAAGAAGTGGAAATGAGGGGTTCTATTGAAACCAGACCACGGTCAGGTAGACCAACTAACATTTCAGCCACAACTGCTAGGAAAATTGTTCGGGATGCAAAGAAAAACCCACAAATAACTTCAGGTGAAATACAGGACTCTCTGAAAACATGTGGTGTGGCTGTTTCAAGATGCACAATAAGGAGGCACTTGAAGAAAGATGGGATGCATGGTCGAGTCGCCAGAAGAAAGCCATTACTACGCAAATGCCACAAAGTATCCCGCTTTCAATACGCCAAGCAGCACAGAAACAAGCCTCAAACTTTCTGGCACAAAGTCATTTGGAGTGATGAGACCAAAATTTAACTTTTTGGCCACAACCATAAACGCTACATTTGGAGACGAGTCAACAACACCTAAGATGAAAGGTACACCATTCCTACTGTGAAGCACAGAGGTGGATCGCTGATGTTTTGGGGATGTGTGCGCCTCAAAGGCACAGGAAATTTGGTCACATTTGATGGCAAGATAAATGCAGTATGTTATCAAAAAATACTGGAGGAATATTTGCATTCATCAGCCAGGAAGCTGCGCATGGGATGTACTTGGACATTCCAATGTGACAATGATCCAAAACACCAGGCCAAGTCGACCTGTCATTTGCTACAGCAGAATAAAGTAAAGGTTCTGGAATGGCCATCTCAGTCTCCTGACTTCTGGGGAGATCTCAAACCATCAGTTCATGCAAGACAGCCCAAGAATTTACAGGAACTGGAGGATTTTTGGCAAGAGGAATGGGCAGCTTTACCATCTGAGAAGATAAACAGCATTATCCACAAATAACCACAAAAGTCTTCAAGTTGTCATTGATGTTAAAGGGGGCAATACACGGTATTAAGAACCGGGGTGTGTAAACTTTTGATCAGGGTCATTTGGGTAGTTTCTGTTGCCACTATGATTTTAAAAAGAGTAAACGTAGCTGATTGATAATAATTCGATTCAGCCAAAAACTAACCATGAGTGAAAGAAATGTTTGTGTTATCATTCATATTCTCTGAAAAATTGCAAAAAAATCATAAATTCTGCCAGGGATGTAACTTATGAGCACAACTGTATATACAGTGCTCCGCATACATGAGTACACCCCAACAGATTGGTCAGAAAACCGCTACTTTCCTTTCAGAATCAGCGTTTCCTATGGGACACTATACTACAAAATATTTCCACAAATGTGGGCCATTGATTGCAACCAAGATTTGTTCATTTGCACACAAAAAGTATTTCTCCTACATTTTTAGACAACAAAATCCTAATTGAGAAGATTTCAACTACAGGTGAATCTTAATTATTCAATTTAACAGGTGTCCAGCAGACAGTTGATTATAAAAGGGTGTTATTTAATAAAGAAAACCCCTTCCCATTTCATGCTGTCAGCAATGGCACCACATGGAGGAGAAATGTCACAAGGCCTGAGAGAGAAAATAATTTCTTTACACAAGAAATGTAAAGGCAACAAGAAGATCAGCAAAGCTTTATCAGTCAAATTACTGTAGCAAAAGTGATACAAAAATTTAACAAAGATGGACCTGCAACCATCTCAGAGACGTCTAGGCCATTCATGGAAGTTAACACCTCGACAGGAGCATCTTCTGATGAGAAGGGTTGAAGAAAATAGCCACACAATTTCATTGCAGTTAGCTATAGAAGTAGAAAGCCAAACTGGAGTGATTGTTTCCTGTGACACAATATGGCATACACTGCAGAGGAATGCCATGCATGAGTGTCGTCCACGAAGGAAGCCTCTCCTAAAGCCCATGCACAAAAAAGCCCTCCTAGAATTTGCCAGGGACCATGCTGAAAAAGACTACTGGGACTCTGTACTCTGGAGTGATGAGATCACTAATTGTTTTTGGAACTGATGACTTCAAAACTGTATGGCGTCGCAAAAAGTGAGGAGTACAAAGAAAAATGCATGGTGGTGGCAGTTCTCCTTCTGTGGGGCTGCACGAGTGCCGCTGGTGTCGGGGAGCTGCATTTCATTGATGATATCATGAATGCACAGATGTACTGCTCTGTATTGAAAGAGAAGTTGCTACCAATACTCTGTGCCCTTGGTTTTCATACACTTTTCCAACATGACAATGATCCAAAACACACATCTAAGGCCACTGATACATTTCTGAAGAACAGGGTGAAAATGATTCAGTGGCCAAGTACTGTATGTCTTCTGATCTGAACTCAATCGAACACCTATGGGGAATTCTGAAGAGACAAGTTGAGCATCACTCTCCATGCAGCATATTATTAACCTTACTTTCATGTAATGAGCTAAACAAATGTTCTATAAAACTCAGTTTTGTCAAAATTGTGGAAATTGTTCTTGTGTACATTGAGATATTGATTAAAATCGTACTTTTCCAACGAGGTGTACTTATTTATGCTGAGCACAGTATGTATGTATGGTGTGTGTGTGTGTGTGTGTGTCAATTTTTATTGGGTAACAAGTTTTGGACAAAAGACATACATTGCACATCTCAAGCATAGTGTCTGACAAAGTCAGACGATTCAAACCATTGAACAAGTACAGGGTTCGCATGTAGGGCTTCTTCCTTTTTTTTTTTTTTTTTTTTTAACTCCCATAACATGGAAGTCAATGGAAGACAATTTTAAGTGGGAGGGAGCAAAAGCAGCTGATTATGGGTAAAACATATGCTTTCTTCAATTTGAAACTTGCTTTACAGGTATTTTCTTGTTTGTCGCATGCATACCAAGTAATATGTAAATTTGGACAGGATACACCACATTTTTTCTGAAAATGCCTTCAACCTTATTCCTCTCTAGAATGACAGTGCCATAATTGTTTAGGCATCTTTCAGAAGCAGCAGCTGTTTCTTGGACTAAGATGCTGGCCTAGAGAGAACACAAGCACGTGAACTCTGGAGTCTGTGAATTAGGCTTTCCACTCTTGGCTGTGTGCTTACATGTGATCTTACACAAATCAATCCCCGCTACTGCCTCAGACCTAGGGTTACCAGCTTTTCCAAATGAAATCTGGAGACACCTTACTGACCATGTCCATTTTTAACCACAAAACCACGCCCCATTTGTAGTCACATCCACAAAATTACACCTCCCTTTTTAACATGCTTCGAAACGTTTGGTCACAGACTTTTGGACATTCAAAGTATAAAGACAAAATGTTGAGAAGCACAAATAGAGAAATTATGCTGGGTGTAGCACGGCACAGGGAACTGTGGTCGTGGCCAAATTGCTGTAACAGTGGGAGTGACTTAAAGTGGTTCTAAAGCCTAAACCTTTTTTTACCTTAAAGTGATTGTAAAGCTTCGTTTTTTTTTTAAATTATGATGGCTTTTTTTCATAATGCATATACAACCCCAGTTCCAAAACATTTACATAAAAAACAGAATGCAATGATTTGCAAATCTCATAAACCTATATTTTATTCACAATAGAAAAATGTTTAAACTGAGAAAATGTATCATTTAAAGAAAAAAAATAAGATAAGTTTGAAATTGGCAGCAACACTTCTCCAAGTTGGGACAGGGCACCAAAAATCTGGCAAAGCTGGAGGTACTAACAAGGAAGAGGTAGAAGAACATTTTGCAACTAACTAGGTTAATTGGCACAGGTCAGTAGCATGATCAGGTTTAAAAAGAGCATCTTATAGAGTCAGGGGGGTTGATTTACTCAAACAAGAGTGCAAAATCTGGTGAAGTTATGCATAGAAACCAATCGGCTTCCAGGTTTTTTTGGTCAAAGCTTAAAGTGATTGTATAGTCTAGTTTTTTTCCTATAAAAATAACAAACATGTTATACTTTCCTGCTCTGTTGCAGTGGCTTTGCACAGAGCAGCCCGAATCCTTCTCTTCTTGGGTCCCTCTTCTGTGATCCTGGCCCCTCCCTCCTGTTCAGTGCCCCCACAGCAAGCATCTTGGTATGGGGGCACCTGTGCTGAGTCACAGCTCCCTGTGTCCTTTCAGATACGAAATCCTGACCCCACATCGCCCCCTCTCTTCCCTGATTGGCTCGCTGACTTTGACAGCAGCCAATGGTACCGCTGCTGTGTCTAAGCCAATCGGGAGGGAGAATCTTGGATGAATAAGACACTCGTAGACAGAGAGGGACCTCAGGTAAGTGTTTGGGGGTGGGGGGTGGCTGAAAGAGGCTGCTGCACACAGAAGGCTTTTTTTTATCTTCATGCATAGAATGCAAGATAAACAACCTTCTGACTGTACAACCACATTAATTCAACAAGCTGAAGTTAGAAGCTGATTGGGTACGATGCACAGCTGCTCCTGATTTTGTACTCTAGTTTTAGTAAATCAACCTCGGTGTCTCAGAACTAAAGATGGGCAGAAATTCACAAATCTGTAAAAAGCTGCATCTAAAAATTGTCAAACAATTTCAGAATAATGTTCAACGTAAAATTGGAGTGACTTTAAAAATATCATCATCTGCCGTACATAATATCCAAAGATTCTGAGAATCTGTAGAATCCTTTGTGTGCAATATTGGATGTCCGTAATCTTCGGGCCCTCAGATGGCACTGCATTAAAAACAGGCATGATTCTTTGATGGACATCACTGCATGGGCTCAGGAATACTTCCAAAAATCCCTGTCTGTGAACACAGTTTGCCGTGCTGTCCAAAAATCCAAGGTAAAGCTCTATTATGCAAAGAAGCCATATTTAAACATCCAGAAATGCTGACATCTTCTCTGGGCCAAAACTCATTTAAAATAGTCTGTTGCAAAGTGGAAAATGGTTCTGTGTTCAGACTAATCGAAATGTGACCTTCTTTTGGCCGCCACGTCCTCCGGCCTAAAGAAGAGAGGGACCTTCCAGCCTGTTGGTGTCAGTGCTTAATTAAAAAAACGGTATCTCTGATTGTATGAGGGTGCATTAGTGCATATGGACTGGGCAGCTTGCACATCTGGAAAGGCACAAGCAATGCTGAAAGATATATATCCAGGTTTTAGAGCAGAACATGCTCCCATCCAGACAATGTCTCTTTTTCAGGAAAGGCCTTTCAAATTTCAGCAGGACAAAGCTAAACTGCATACTGCATCTATGGCAGGATGGCTTTGTAGTAGAATAATCCAGGTGCTTAGCTGGCCTGGCTGTAGTCCAGACCTTTCACCAATTGAAAATAGTTGGTGCATCTTGAAACAAAAAATATGACAAAGAAGAACCTGGACTGTTGAGCAGTTAGAATCCTATACCAGATAGGAATGGGACAACATTATTTTCCCAAAACTAAATCTACAACTGGTCTCAGTTCTCAGATGTTACAGAATGTTGTTAAGAGTGGATGCTACAGCATGGTAAACATGGCCATGTCCTAACTTTTTTGAGACCCGTTGCTGCCATCAATATCAAAATGACCATAGTTTTTTTTTCTTAAAATAGTAAATTTTTTTAGTTAAAACCCTTGATATGTTTTCTATACGATGGCTTTATGTAATTTTGCAAATCATTGCATTCTGATTTTTGCACAGCGTTCCAACTTGTTTATAATTGGGGTTGTACTTTCAGTTCTAATAGTGTTTTAATGACAATGGCAGGAGACAAAACGATTGACCGCACTCCCAAGAATAAGAAAAATTGCTTTATTGGTATAAAAACATCCAACATGAAAAAACATTGAGGTTACAGCATTGTGACAGCACAGAGGGGAGCATGGTTGACTCGTTTTACAAACTTCTTTCCTTAGTCAAAACCCATAAGCGCTAATAGTCACATGTTTTAAATTATAATAACACAGCTGAAAGTGCTTAATTGGCTTTGCTCCAAACACACATGAACCACGCATTCGTCTAAGGCTCGCCAGTTCCTAAATGTCTTGCAGGACAATTTCATGGGTCAGATGGTAGACGCACCAACTAGAAACAAAGCATTACTAGATCTAGTGATTACCAACAATACAGACCTGATCACGGATGTGGAAATATGGGGCATTTTAGGAAACAGCGATCACAGGTCAATTGGCTTCAGTATAAATCACACAAATAGGAAACGCAAGGTAAACACACAGACACTGAATTTCAAAAGAGCCAACTTCCCTAAACTACGAACCTTGCTAGAAGATATAAATTGGAATAAAATCTTAGAAACAAAGAACACGGAGGAGAGATGGGTTTTCCTTAAGAGCATATTAAATAAGGGCATTAGCTAGTGCATCCGCATTAGGAAAATACATTTAAAAGAGCGTGTAAAAGTCCTGGATGGCTTATCGCTAATGTAAAAATGCATATAAAAGCAAAGGAGAAGGCCTTCAAAAAATACAAGGCTGAGGGATCATCGTCAGCATTCAGACTTTACAATGAATGCGACAAGATATGTAAGGGTGTAATTAGGGGGGCTAAGATAGAACAAAAAAGACACATAGCGGAGGAGAGCAAAAAAAATCCCCAAAAATTCTTTAAGTATATAAACAGTAAAAAAGGAAGGACAGACTGTATTGGCCCCATAAAGAATGAGGAAGGACATCTGGTTACAAAGGATGGGGAGATGGCGAAGGTATTGAATTTATTCTTCTCAGTCTTTACGAGGGAATCGGTGGGCTTCAGTAACCAAAACTGCAGTGTTTGTCCTCATGACACATCACAGGAAGCACCCTCATGGCTAACAGAGGACAGAATTAGAAATAGACTTGGGAAACTTAACATTAATAAATCACTGGGACCAGATGGCTTACACCCAAGGGTACTTGGGGAACTCAGTCAAGTAATTGCCAGACCATTGTTCCTTATTTTTACTGACAGCCTGCTGACTGAAATGGGACCAGCTGATTGGAGAAAAGCCAATGTAGCACAAAAATTTAAAAAAGGGCCAAAATACATCCCTGGGAATTACAGACCATTTAGCCTAACATCAATAGTATGCAAGCTCTTGGAGGGGATGATAAGGGACTATATACAAGATTTTAGTAATAAAAACGGTATCATTGGTAGTAATAAGCATGGATCCATGAAGAATCGTTCTTGCTAAACCATTAGCCTATTAGCCTTCTATGAGGAGTGAGCTGCCATCTAGATAAAGGAAGGCCCATAGATGTGGTGTATCTGGATTTTCCAAAAGCATTTAATACAGTTCCCCATGGCATGGACCATAGGGTAAGATCATGGATTGAAAACTGGCTACAAGGGCGAGTTCAAAGGGTGGTGATAAATGGGGAATACTCTGAATGGTCAGGAGTGGGAAGTGAGGTCCCTCAGGGTTCTGTGCTGGGACCAATCCTGTTTAATTAGACGGCTAGACGGCTTCCCGGCCGTCTAGGGGGGCGCGCGCCCGCCACGTTACTCGGGACCCGGTGCGTGTGCCCGGCGGCCGCGATGTCTGCCGGGCACCCGCGATTGCCCGTTAACCGAGCAGGACCACGTCCTGTCAGGTGAGAGGAGACCGATCTGTGTTCCCAGTACAGAGGAACACTGATCGGTCTCCTCCCCTTGTGAGTCCCCACCCCCTACAGTTAGAATCACTCCCCTAGGAAACACATTTAACCCCTTGTGTCCCCCTAGTGGTTAACCCCTTCCCTGCCTGTCACATTTATACAGTAATCAATGCAATTTTATAGCATTGATCGCTGTATAAATGTGAATGGTCCCAAAAATGTATCAAAAGTGTCCGATGTGTCCGCCATAATGTCACGAAAAAAATCGCAGATCGCCGCCATTACTAGTAAAAAAAAAAAAAAAAAAAAATAACATTTTTTTAAAAATGCCATAAATCTATTCCGTATTTTGTAGACGCTATAACTTTTGTGCAAACCAATCAATATACGCTTATTGCGATTTCTTTTTACCAAACATATGTAGAAGAATACGTATCGGCCTAAACTGAGGAAAAAATTTAGTTTTTTTTTTTAAAAATTGGGAGATTTATTATAGCAAAAAGTATAAAATATTGTGTTTTTTTTCAAAATTGTCGCTCTTCTTTTGTTTATAGCGCAAAAAATAAAAACCGCAGAGGTGATCAAATACCACCAAAAGAAAGCTCTATTTGTGGGGAAAAAAGGACGCCAATTTTGTTTGGGTACAGGGTCGCACGACCGCGCAATTGTCGTTTAAATTGCGAAAATGCCCTGTATTGAACCGGTTAAAAAAAAAAAAATATAATGTATAAAGTGTATAACTCGTGTGTATGTCTTAAAACCAAATTGTATCCGTTCCCAGTTCCACTTGAGGTATATATGTATATGTTTCTACAGCGAATGCAGTATGGATAATAAATAAACTAAACACATCCACCTAAAATAGAAAATTACCTCAAGGGACATGTAGAAAGCAGATAAAGCGACAGAGTCCTCAGTCAATCAGGAGAGAGAGGGGGCGGGGCCAGGTCAGGGCTCCGTGTCTGAATGGATACATGGAGCTCTGACTCTGCGCCCCTGTAGCAAGCTGCTGGCTGAAGGAGCACGTGATAGGAGGGAGGGGCCAGGAGACCAGAAGAGGGACCTGAGAAGAGCCTTTACAATCACTTTAACACACCTGCTCCCCATTCACACCTGAGACCTTGTAACACTAACGAGTCACATGACTCCGGGTAGGGAAAATGGCTAACTGGCATACCATGTGTATGTATATGTGTATTGTGTGTGTGTGTATATGTATATGTGTATATATATATATATATATATATATATATATATATATATATATATATGTGTATGTGTGTGTGTGTGTGTGTGTGTGTATATATATATATATATATATATATATATATATATATATATATATATATATATATATATATATATATATATAGATCTGTGCAGGAAAGAGATCCACAGCTGTCTGCAAGGTTTTCCTGTATACTCACTACTCTTTTCCAGCATTATGCCACAACCCAGAGTGGCATAAAATTACAAGTTTCTTGTGGATTCAGCTTGCCATAACCACTTCAGTAGAAACACTCACACAGACAAATATCTTGCTGAGTTTTAAAGAGTGACGGAAGGTCAGTAATACACAAGCGGCAGTATGGGTGTCCTCAAAGTGCTGGGCAGGTGCCATCCAGTGATACTGTGATATCTGCAAGTGGCACAGCTTTTACCAAGGAGAGTTTGACAGACCCAGTTGACATTCATTCACAGATAATGCGCATCTGTGTCGAATCATCTCCCTGCCTCCTGCCGCTCGCACACATCCAAGGAAAGCTAATTAACAAGCTGCTGCATCATTTATGAGAGGCAGGATAGATTGAGTCCGTACCTGCAGTGAAAGAAGCTTCTGAGCCGAAAGCAGGTTTGGTTATCATCTCGATGAGTTGCAGACATATCAGCCTGCTGTTATAGGCCTACAGGGAAGGGGTTAACCCCTATACGAGGAGTCTGCGGATTAACACCTAATACCGCAATATAAATGGGAAGTTTTGTCATCGCTGGCAAAATCTTTTTTCCCTCCACAATCCTCTGGAGCCTTCAGTCACACAGGCATACAGGCCAGATGTGAAGGAGGGTGTCCCTGTCAAAATACACAGAACAAGCCATCTATCTTGCACATAGAGTGGAAAAAAGTCTGCAGAATTATCTGTGAGTGAAAATGTATCGGCACTTGCGGTGGAGTCTATGGCAAAGATAGAAACCCTGAGAATAAAAACCTAAATACATTGTGTGTATTCCTTGTCTATGAGGGTTTCTTTGTTCCGTTTGCAAGGTATATTGCTGCATTAGTAACATTTTGTAATCTAAATCCATTTGGTAAATTTACCTTTAAAATGATCCTGTGATGAGATTTTTTTTCATTGAACTAAATAGTCCTTGATATTAAATCAGAAACAAAACGTCAATGCTTTCCAAATAAATAATATGAAAAGTTTTAACTGCATATGTATTTACTTGCTTTGCTATTAAACTTCTACAAATGCTCTTTTGTAGTTGTCTTTAGCGGTACAAGTTTAAGTGTAGGTTTAACGCTGAAGTTTAGCCACAAAAAAAAATTCTCTATATCTTTATTGAGCTAACGTACCTGGAGTGATGAATCTCCCACCACATGCAGGCATCTGTATCCTGTAGAACTTCACTGCAGGGATGCCCTGCCCTCTTCCCGTATCTGAACGTCAAGCACTGCAGAAGTTAACCGCATTGGGTCTTCTACAAAATTGTTGTAAAAAAGTTCTGAATAAGAACCCGCCCCCTCTTTCCTCCTCCATTAAGAAGATTTCTTTCATTGATTACTCTGTCTGTAATTCAATCTATGAATGTGGAGAGAATCCTCTGAATCGTTAAACTCTCCCCCATTTACAGAACACGTTACAGACAGTGAAAGCAACAAAATAATGTTTCTCAATGGAAAAGGAGGGGGCAGGTACGCATCAGGATCTTTTTCATAGCAGCTTCACAGAAGACCCAAAGCTATTAATCCCCACAGTGCTAGCTATTCAGAGACAGGAAGAGGATGGGGCATCCCTGCAGTGAAGATTTCTACAGGATCCAGCTGCCTGCATCACGTGAGACACCCTACACTTAAAGTGGAGGGCCACCCTGAAAAAAAAAATCTCACCAAAAATCCTAAAAAAAAAAAAAAAAAATTGAAAAAAATATATTTTTTTAAACTTACCTGAACCCTTGTTGCTAGGCAGTCTTCCTAATCTGCCTTTTCCTATTCTGCGGCGTGTTCTGCTCCTAGCTGAGTGGCCCCGTTGCCTTCTGGGAACTGTGTGTGTTCCCAGAAAACCACGGGGCCACCCACAGATCACCGCGCCACTTGCGCGTGGGCAGTAGGAAACCGGCAGTGAAGCCACAAGGCTCCACTGCCTGTTTCCCTTACCTAGGATGGTGGTGCCGGGACCCGAGAGCCGAGGGACGGGTCGGCCTCGGGCGGTCAACATCGTGGCCACCCAGGACAGGTAAGTACTTATATAAAGTCAGCAGCTACAGTGTTTGTAGCTGCTGACTTTTAAATGTTTTTTTTCAGGGATGGAATCCCGCTTTAACTCAAAGATTGAACACTTAGACCCCAATTAATTACTTAATGGTAGTGTTTTGGTTTTCTTTTTTTCCTCTGGGTGGAACTGGATGGAATTCTCTTTTTTCAGCCAGATTAACTATGTAACTGTGTAAGAAGAAATGGAAAGAATATAGCACAACTACTAGAGAAGGCCTTTCAACAAAACTCAGTGATAATACAAAAGTGAATTATCCAAAGATGCAAGGAGGAGGCTAATGTTAATATTGCAACAATTACAGAGACTTGCAGCTTAGGTGGGACTAATTGTCCTTTGAACAACAAAAACCCAGACTCTCCACAAGGCTGAGCTTTATGGTGCAGTCTAGAAAATGCTGGAGGAGAGTCTCTATAGCAGGGGTCTAAAACTCAGATTATCTGAGGGCCACTGGACAAGTTTTCATATCCCATGGGGCCGCATGCATACATCTTTAATTTTAAATAGAATAATATTTTTTGTTATAATTACTATTATTTTTTTTTTTTTTATGTAATCTTTATTTTGTTTTGAACATAGAAAACAAAACAAAAATTGGTATAGCAAATATAGACATTAAGTTATAACATGTTTCAAAACGGGTTCCAAAGTTCGTCTGCAGAACTTACCCAATAGCATATAATAGTATGCAAGCATAACAAAACATCATATAAAAAACATCATATAAGGGTATTGGTCAAGGCCCAAATACCCAAAGACACAGCGGAACCCATGCTAAAGGCGTATCTGATAACCATGTGGACCAGGTGCCCTCCAGAGAGAGGGGGCCAATCTAGTCCTATCAGTATGTGAGAAACAAACAATGGGCCGCATGGCATGAACACTACTCGGGGGGGGGGGGGGGGGTTGCCCTGGGACACGCCGCACGGTCAGCCCGGTCCCGGGACACCAAGGCGACGACACCAAGATACACTGTGACACCCCGGGCCCCCAGGGAGATATCGGGGGGAATATGAGACGCATTTAGATACCTTGAAGTCTAGGAAACCACTTACACCGGCATATACCATTGGGTAAAAAAAAAAAGAAAAGGATATTCAACATAGAATCAGGTAGGTAACCCAAAATTGGGGTATGCTAGTTTCAACAAGGCCACATCAAGGCTGGGGGGAACAAAGGCCGTGGCCACAGTGTGTTCACGCCAGGCTGCGCAGGTAGTATGGAAGCATTCCAGAGTACCCTTACAGGTGGATATCCACTCCTCTGCCTCCATGATCTCATTCACCTTCCTGGTCCATTCCTCACAACCAGGTACCTCAGTTTGCTTCCAATATATTGGTATTAAACGTTTAGCAGCATTTAGGAGATGTGGCCAAGCGCACCTCCTTTATAGTGACTGAGCAGAACCGGAGGCACATGGAGGAGGAAATCGACCAGAGGTAGAGGTATATCGATAGTCAGGATTTCCGTAATCTGGGTCTTGATAGCTTTCCAGAAAACCTGGATCTTAGGGCAGCCCCATCATATATGTAACATTGTGCCACGCTGATCACAACCCCACCAATAGAGGTCCGAGACCGAGGAATAAATACATGCCAAAACAACAGGAACACGGTACCAACGTGTTTAAAATCTTGTAATTATTTCCCTGAGTCCTAGACTCTATAGAGCTAGTGTGGGTCAGACGATATAAGTGAGTTAGCTGGTCTACAGAGAACTTGCAATCTAAGTCACGTTCCCACTCACAAATAAAGACAGACTTAACTGCAGGAGAGACTAGAGTAAGCAGTTTGTATAACTCTGAGATCATATGAGGTACTGGTTCACCTGCAACGAACAGACATTGAAACTGAGTAAGTGCAGTCACCGCCCGTGACGAACACCTGCAGGTCGAGAAAAAGTGATGGAGGCTTTGCCATCCGAAGCCCACGGCCCAAAAAAGCAGTGTGTTCTCCCGACAAAAACCAAGGAAAACCTCCCAATGTCGCTAACGGTGATACAGAGGGTGCCGCCAATTGATAATTCTCTGAAGGACCATCGCTCTATAATATTGTTTAATGTCAAGTATCCCCAGGCCACCCATCAGCTTAGAACACTTCAACACCACATGGCTATTCAAAGCCTCTGGCCCGACCAGACAAACGCAGCAAACATACTTGTTAGATGGGTAAAAAATCCTTTAGGTAGGGACACAGGCACCTTCTGTAAAAAAAAAAGGATCCTAGGGAGAACGTTCATCCGAATAATATCGGTGCGCCCCATCCAGGTGAAAGCAGTCTTGTCCCAGGCCTGTAATTCCCTGCGAATAGAACCTAGCAAGGGAGCGAAATTTTGTGCGTATAGCATCTGTCTGGTCAGTAAGTCTGATACCCAAGTAATTCAGGAAAGAGTTTGCCCAGGTAAATGGAAAGGTCTGTTGTAAATTGGTGGCCAAGGTGGAGGGTAGTGTAATAGGCAGTATCTCAGACTTTGTATAATTAAATTGGACACCGTTCCAAAAAGCTGCAATTTCTTAATCAAGTTTGGCAACGAGACAAGGGGGTCCATGAGATGGAATAGAATATCATCGGCATATGTCGAAAGCTTATGCTCCATAGTGCCTATCATCACCCCCTTAATATTCGGGTTATTCCTAACGAACCTAAGAAATGGTTCCACCGCCAGGGCGAAGAGGAGGGGTGAAAGTGGACATCCCTGTCTCGTGCCATTCCCGATTGGGAGAGCCTACCATTGAACCACACCTGAGTTCTGGGAAAGGTGTACAGTTCCGAGATCCATTGCATCATATGTGGGCCTTGGCCTAGATGTTCCAACACCATAGTAAGGTACAGCCAGTCCACCCGGTTGAACGCCTTCTCGGTGTCAGTGGATAGGATGAGTTAGCATAAAGGGGTTTGATGGGTACACACCCAGTGAATTAACTGGATGGTCCTGAGCGAGTTGTCTCTAGCCTCTCTACCTGTTATAAAGCCTGTCTGATCTGGGTGTATCACAGATGGGAGAAGACACTTCAACCCAGTCACAATGATTTTTGCAAAGATTTTCAAGTCTTTATTCAGCAGAGAGGTTGGACAGTAACTCTGAGGAAGGGTATGGTCCTTACTATCTTTTGGAAGTACTGTAATATGGGCCAGTAAGGCCTCTGGAGGAATCAGAGTACCATTTGCAATAGAGTTGAAGCATCCACACATCGGGGTCAGTAGAAGTGATAAAAATGTAGCGTAATAGGCCTTAGTGTATCAGGAGCAGGGCTTTTACCATTAGGCAGAGATTTGCCTGTAGCTTCTACCTCCGTAGAGGTGATGGGAGACTCTAAGGCTGCCTGCTGTTCCTCTGTTAATGATGGCAATATTGCAGAAGCCAAGTAGTCGCGGATGTGCGCCAACTTAGAAGCTCATTCCTCCGAAGAGCGAGAGGCTACAAATCAGCGTAATAATCTCAGAACAGCGAGGCAATCCTGACAAAATCTCCTGCAGGGGCTCGAAGTTTGTGTTCATAGGTCATGGCCCTTCATTTCAGGAGAGCCCTAGCCAACATTCCACCACACTTATTGCCATGCTCATAGTATTTATTGGCTAAGTAGCATAGTTGTCTGTGGACCCATCTATCTAGGAGGTGGGAAAGCTTGTCTCTAAGGTCTGCGAGTGTTTGAAGGTCCTCAGGTGTCCCATTCCGTTTGTGCCTAAGTTCAGCCTGCTATAAAACAGTCAGTACCCTGTTAAAATTGGCTTGCTTTCTTTCTTAAGCTTAGTGCCTAAAGAAATAAGCTCACTTCTCACCACTGCTTTGTGTCCTTCCCACACTACCTTTTCACTGGGGCGGTGTGCAACGCCTTTCAGCTGTCAACAAGGTGCGTTTGCATTGCTTTCTTGAAGTGCTTGAGAAAAGCATAAGAATGAATAGGGCAGTGGTGGGATGTGTCTAGTAAAGGGTCTGGGCCGACATTAAAATCACCTCCTAGTATTTAGGTGCCCTCCTGAAAGGACGCTAGGCGATCAAGCACTGAGTCTGAATGAAAGTTTGGTTTGTATTCGGTGCATACAACATTGCAAACGTGAATTTCTGTTGTGCGATAGTGCCTTTAACAAGGCCATATCTACAGAGCAAATCTGTGAGATGTTCAAGGGGCTAAAATGGGCAGGATTTGTGAATGGCTATAGCCGTACCCCGTGATTTAAGAATAGGGGAAGAGCTAAGATACCAATGAGGGAAAAGATGGGTAGGAAGTTTGGGAGTAGAATCATGAGTAAAATGGTTTTCCTGCAAAAGAGTACCTGGACCCCCAATCTTTTCATCCCTAGCCACAGTTTGCTCCACTTATGAGGAGAGCAGAGACCCGAACATTGTAAGAGATTACCCTAAAAGTACCCATGGTAAACAGATGTAGCGGACAGGTAGCGTGTCAGTACCAGCCTGCTCGGTGTGAGGGTATTGTACAAAATGCATCCTGAGAAAGGAGAAAACGGATAAACATGTCAACGACAAACGAAGCCCAAGTCCAATAACAGAGCCAGCTGACGGCTTGGACCAGGAACCCCTCCCTCGGAGAGGGAGCCCCTAGGCCGGGTCCCGGTGACCCCTGAGAGGCAATCACTTGATAGGTGAGGCTTATGTGGGAAACATGAACCAGTACAAAGGTTGTATAGGAACTTGCCCTCCACTCACACCCATAGAGAAGTGTAACATCAAACAAGGGTGGTAAATTTTCAATATTGGAGCCACACCCTGGGTACGTAGCAATATGAGCAGTGCACTATGAGTCATGAAACAGGGGTACCGTATGTGGGACCCCTGCATACATATGGGAATACCATTGCCACGGACCCAGTGCTTGGACTGGCTCCATACATACTTCACCAAGGGTTCAAGAACTAAAATATGAAACGTATAGCCAAAAGCGAACCAGGTCAGGATGGAAAGGAATCAGCAAAAATCCATAAGAAAGATAGGGCAGTCTTTTGCAGAGGGTGTCCCAGGAGTAGAGCCGGATGACTACCTCTTCTGGCCTTGGGATCGACCCTTAGATCTTGCAGGCAGCCAAGGTTGTGGGAGAGAAGGCACCGGAATGTCTTGATTGTAGTGTCAATCAGGAAAATTAACCGGTTCCAAGCCCAGTGAGGAGAGGAAGCGCGGGAGGTCGTCTTTGCTTCTCAAGGAGACTTGCTGGCCATCTTTGGTAACTTGTAGGCTAAAGGGGAAACCCCGCTTGTAGGTCAGTCCTGCAGTTTGTAGAGCTGCAAGTAGGGGGCGTAGTGCCCTGCGTTGCATCAGAGTGTGTTACGATAAATCCTGTTAAAAGGACAGGTGAGCTCCTTCAAAATCATAGCATGGTTTCTTGCGCATCCTTTGCACGATGCGATCTTTCAGCGTATATTTGTGGAACTTGTATATAACATCCCTAGGGTGTCCATGTCTTCTGAAGGAGGGCGTAGTGCCCTATGAGCCCTATCAATATCAATTGGCAGAGCTGGCAGTTGCGCTTTAACTCACACTGAGTGTCGGCACCGCGAGGAAAACAGTTTTGTGGTTGGTATCTGCTGCCAGAGGTGCAGACCACAATGCTCCTGCACCGGATCACCGGGGATTAAAGGTTAGTCCTCCCTGGATCCCCAGAGACCTATTTTATCTTTAATCTATTTCCGGTTCGGCAATAGATTAAATAAAAAAACTAAACTGCCGGTGCACTGGCTTTCATCCAACCCATATTCTGTGGCTCACCAGGAAATGTATCAGTATCCTGGTGGAGTAGTCCTGCAGGCCGTTTCTAACTATCTCATCTAGTAATGTAATAAAGGGGCACCACATCCTATGTTAAATGGAAATATGCTATGCGGAATATATATAGGACTTTTTGGCAGAGCTATGCGTGGAGTATAGAAGGATCATAACAAACATTTCTAGATATATAGGCACACTAGTGTTAAAGGGGAAGGTCCCCTTAATGTACCCCCTTCGTCTTTTTTTTTTTTTTGGGGGGGGGGGGTGTTTATGGGTACCTAGCTTTGGTAGATACCCGCTCCCACTTCTGGTCGTATTGCCTAGGCAATTCCATCAGAACTTTGGGATTATGCGGGATTATTCACACAGTGCAGTGGGATGCCGGCTCTGAACCTGCAAGGATTTGCAGCCAGCTTCACACACTAAACATGCCGACAACTGGGCCCTGAGGACCTTTATAGAACCGGCCCAGATGAGGACGGTGATGGATCTCTTAACGGGTAAGTGTCCTTTTTTTTTTAAAAGTCAGCACCTACAGTATTTGTAGCTGCTGTGTCACGTACCTGATGGTAGAGCCCGATATGCAGGGAACGGCCTCTTTTACTCCTCTGACTCAGGCCCCCTGATAGAGCAGACAGGAGTCGCACGAGTGCCTGACAGGTTGCAGACCGTGGGACTGGAAACAGCGGCAGGTGGCACGGTGATTCAGCAGGATTCTCCAGCTAGCAGAGGAGGCAGGTTAGGCAGGCCGGGTCATGCACTGGCGGGTACGTCAGGAGCAGGTGCGGAGTCAAAGGCGTAGTCAGGACACAGGCCAGGTCGGTAACGGGCTGGCAGTGAGGTAGTAGAAGGAGCAGGCAGATGCGGTGATCAGAACAAGCTGGGTCAGATGCAGGCAGCAGACAGCAGAGTCGGAGGCAAGTCGGGACGGATAAAAGGGACGGATATCAGATGCAAGCAAACAGGAACACACAGGAACGCTGTAGAACCGACAGCACTGGGTGAAAGCACAGACTGAGTTTAAATAGCCTGTTGGGCGCCAAAAGCTGTCACAGGTGCACGCGTGCGCCGGCGCACTGGCATTCTAACTGAACAATTAGACTGTCCTAGATTCCCATCTTGAGTACTGGCATGCCCTTCTTGGCCATGCTCACGCATATGCGCGCATGGGTGCACGCAGATGCATCGGAGATGTTCTGACAGGGGCTGAGGTCACAGGTCGTCTTCTCCGGCCGCCATCTTGGGTACTGGCTGGCCTTTCCTGACATGCTGGCATTTGACTTTTTTTCAGAGTCAACAACCACTTTAAATAGCCAAGGAAAGGGCAGCTCAAAATCATCCCAGGTATATCAGTGTCCTGGGACAAGCGTGGGAGTCCAAACCAAGAGGGCACTCCTACAAAGTAATCAAGTGTTTACAAACAGTCAATGTAATCATAGAGTAGACCTACAAGCATAAACATAGCAGAAACCATATGATTGTATTCATTACTCATCTAAAGGAATATGTGCACTACTACATATAACCTGCTGTGCACACACTACCAGCTCAAGTAGAGTTTCAAACATTCATCTAAAGACACGACTGTATAACATTTAGACTGGGAATATCCATAGATCTGTAAACAGGCCTGTCACGGCCTGTTTTACAGCCAGTACCAATTCTTCTAATAAATGAAGTTTTTACATAAATCTTTAAAATACTTTACATTGTAACCTACTGTATATAGACAAGACCAATCCATTTTTATGTTACCATATGTTTTAGGTTGCCTGTAGTGTCTTTTTGTCTACTGGATAGAAGGTCAGAAGGGAAGCATGTCCTCCATAATCATAGCTTTTATTGGAAAATGCTTTAGTTGTAATTGGAATGTATATTTTGTCAGTGTGTACTGGGATTGTCGCCCCCAGTAGTTTACCTAGTCTTCCTGGAGTAGTACTTTGTCATCTTATCCCAAAAAGTGTATGTCTATCTGCAACTGTGATTACGAGGTGAAGAACTGACATCATCCACCAAATGGGCAATCTCCTATTTCATCTTTTGCTGAATGATGTTTTTATTCTTTTTTTTTTTTTCCAGGGTCAAAAGGGTGATCCTGGCATCTCTCCAGGAAAAGCTCCATATGGATTAAAGGTATCCTGATCAGTTTGTGTCTTTTCCTTTCCTTATAATCTTCACTTGATGTCATGTCCTCTTAAAGCCAACCTAAGGAAACCCCTACCACATTTATACAAAAAAGAATCATAGCAATAATACTACTAAAATGTGTTATGAATTAGAAGAAATTAACTCCTTCTGCAAAATCTTTGTTTTGACTGCCATTTTTTTACATGTTTTGTTGTCCAGGGTTTTGCAGGATTATAACATTTTAAAAGAAGAACCTCCCATTCACTTTGACAGCTGTTTATGGTGTAACTGACTAAAGCCGGCCATAGACGGATCGCAACTTGGTCGGTTCAGCAGGAACCAGCTGAATTTTTATCCGTCTATGGGCAGGCCAGGTTGTACTGAAGTCAATCTATCGATCCAACAACCATCTTGTCGGGTTTTATAGCCCCCAGCAATGATCATTGTATTCTGCTGTTGGGAAAGGCTCCCCACCGGCAGAACATAGCGCTACGAGAGGGATTCCTCTAGCAACACTAACTGTTTTGATGGGGAAATCAAGCAGATTTCTTTCTTTCAGCCTGTGGTTGAGGGAAAGAAAATTGCATAATGTATGGTCTGCTTAAGCACACACAAAATCACGATGTTTAGTGGAGAATTTTGTTCATGACACCATGGAAATCATTCAAGGCTTGAACCTGTTTTAACAGATAACTTATACTGAACTGTTATATTCCCCTACAAATCTTTAGTTGTAGATATTTCTTAAATCTGTTTTATGACATCCATTGACGTCTTAACAGTACTGTTATTAGTTGATTTACGTAATGTTACTGGTTGGAAATAAATAGATGACATAATTCTTATGTTGGTAACAATGGACACTGTTCTGCCAAGGACTTCCTGGGGGACACATAAAGCCAGCATGGACCAGGGCCGTTGTCATCTATCACAGTAAAGGCCTGCGGTTTTTGACTGGCATAGCTTTTATAAAAAGCAGTCAAGGGTGACTGCTGAATCTGTCTGTCTCCTGATAAATTGGCAGTCAGGAATGTACTCATTGTTCCTTTTTCTCCAGGGAGACCCTGGTTTGGCTGGTCTGACAGGCCTTCCTGGGCCTCTTGGTCGAAAGGTAAGTCTCCTACTCATATTGGAAATTGAAGATAGCAAAGGTGAGTTAACAGAATTTAAGTATACTAGTTAAGAGAGGCAATAGGGTGACTGTGAGCATTCTAATTGCTAAATAAAGAACAGTGGGCAGTGATACAGGGGGCTCTGCCTTCTCTAAGTTGTTTGACAAAGACCTAGTACTCATCAGGCGAGGGTATGATTCTCTATCTCCAAAGAAAAGTGAGAGGCCATTAAATCATTAGTTGTGCAGATATTTTCTAGCATATCTAAAAATATCCTATAGGTAAAATAAGCACTTTGACTCTTAAAAACATTTATTATTGCACTGCTGTTAACATCTACAGCCTAATTGTCCCAAATACTAATGAATCAAAACACCTGGTAGATATAAATCATATTTTAATCGTACAGTACAAGAAACAGGCTGGTGTTCATGGACCCTGGTTTATAGGCTACTACATTCAGGTAGTTTATCAAGCAAATATACTTTTATTACATAGAACTATCAGAAATAGATGATCCTGTAAGCCTTTTGTAATTCACTACTGGGAAGGGCTGTGTGTACGGTGCTGTCAGTGAACCGTTTACAGGCACTTTCCAGAGAGAGCAGAGTGACCACCTCAGTGCATTGCCCCTCGTTCATTGTCCAGTCAAAATCTGGAGGTAGAATGGTGACCAGGCTGCATTGCTTATTTGAAAGCAAGGTCACAAACCTGAGTTTACCATCTGGGTGGCAAAATTGAATGAGCACAATTTTAAAATATTTTGGCAGATAAAACCGCTAAAGCATTTCAACTCTGTATGTAGCTATTTGCCTGGAGTACAGCATTAAGCCTTTAATGGCAACCCTGAGCTGGCCCCATAAATACAAGCAGTGCTTATAAGAGTTGCTTGTGAGGGTTGTAATCTATTTCTATGAACTGGCCCAATTTTTTTTTTTTTTACTATGGAGCATAGGAAATAATTAAAGTACTATGTTGGTGTGAATTTTGATGATCTCAGCTGGAGTTAGAAGCCAGGCTCATTGAAGGCTTAAGTTTTATTTCCTTGCAGACTGGCCTGGGCACTTTACATACCAGGGTGCTCTGATAAGTAGATAGTGATCAGCTGCTGTGCCATTCCTTGTGCTTCACTATTGGCTCATCATTGCAGTGATTGTCCTCCCATTCCCATCAGGAAGCAATGGGAGGAAGGTGAGTCAAAGCTGATAACCACTTCAGAAGGTCACTGTTTGCATATCAGAACTCCCTGGTATATAGGGTTCCCGGGGCAGCCTGCAGTCAAAGGAACACCTAAAGGTCTCTGTTAAAACTGTGTGGGTTTCTTAATTCTTACTACAGGTTCAATTTAAACTTTCCCTTGACTGAGGCTGGTTGAGTGTGCAGTCAGGATCTGCCCACCTTCAAGCTTGTAAGTTCAGGTTGGAGGCATGGTAGGAAACGTTACACTGGGCCGGGATATCAGAGAGGAATGCACATATTCGCCAGCACGCCATGGATGCAGTGTTTTAGTGCAGCGTTTTAGAGCCACACATGACCCTTTCATCAGGCATGACTGACGAAGGGGTCCTACATGGCTCTGAAATGTTGCACTTTGTCCACTGTGACATGATCATTCTGCAGTAAAGTTTTTGGATGGTACTTGATGATCCGCAGTGTGCTGACGAATATGTGCATTGATCTGTGATGTCTCCAGGTTCAACTGGTTGTTGCTGCAGCACCCCCCACTCCTGTGCCTTATCCAGGAAAGTGTACGATGGGAATATGGGATCTTTAGGACAGGTTATCTAATCTCCTTATTCAGGTGTTCTTTGGCCAGCTGACTTGACCCTGCACTTCCCACTGATATGGGATTGTTACTTGCTCCAGCCAAAAACAGTTTATGCTGATGGGTACAAATGTAAGAAAGATATTTTGATGAAAAAAAACATACATGCTTTGTCCATCTTTTCCAAATTTCTCCAAATGAAGGAGACTATTTTTAGTTTGCAGTGTAAACTGATTGGCACGCTATTTTGTTTATAAGCATCAGGCTAAAGATTTCATGAAATGCAAGGACTTATTTTTAATGATTTGTAGCAGTTTTTAATTTCATAAATCTTTAAGAAAATTATGTGCCTAGCTCTGCAAAAAGAATATGCCAGCCATCACGGGATATCATTTAAAGTGTACCTGTCACTACAATTCACGCTTGACATGAACCAATAGAGGGACATTTCACATTCCCATGTGGCATTGATAGTTTGATTAAAAAGTACCCTTGATTAAAAAGTACCCTTTTTACCCCTTAAGTGTCCTAAAGTGTAGGCAGGGGATAACGCTAGTCTTGAGATGTAGGTACCCCTGCCCAAACAGTGTATCAGGTCCAGTGCCACCCTTTAGTCTACAATGCAGTTAGACTATACCGCCTGGTCCAGGATTTGCCTTCCCCCCTGACTGGACAATTCAGAAGCAGCACACTTTTATGGTCTTCACTCTGCCCTCTTGTACTGCAAGCATGTTAAAGTGATTGTAAAGGATCGTTTATTTTTTTTAAATAACAAACACGTCATACTTAGCTTGTTTTGCACCTCGTGGCCCCGAACATCCTTTTCTCCCCCCGGCGGCTCTCGCGGCTCCTCCCTGCATCTCCCTAGGAGAAGCGCTCTCCCGAGGGGGTTACCTTGCGGGCGCGCTCCCGAGTCCAGCATTTGTATCCACAGACATGAATGCTAGACTCGGCCCCGCCCCCCGCGTCATTGGATTGGATTGACAGCAGCGGGAGCCAATGGCTGCGCTACTATCAATCTATCCAATCAAGAGCCGGGACCCTGTGGAGAGGGATAGCGCGTCTCCACCGAGGAGATGAAGGGGCTCAGCTAAGTAAAACAAGGGGGGTGGGGGGGGTGGTGACTGCCGGGTGTTTTTTTCACCTTAATGCATCGGATGTATTAAGGTGAAAAAACATGAGGGTTTACAACCCCTTTTAATTGTTAAGACTGACAGCACTGTGGAAACCATGAGAGAGGTGATTGGCCTTCCTATTCCCAGTGTTGCTGGGCAGGGATTATATGAGGCTGAGGCATACTCGGGTACATAACCTGGTCCTATGTAAAAATAGATTTTATATCAAGTTCATGAATAGGGATTGAGCACTTCTCTTGGATTTTATGTAAGGGGAATATTATACTTTATATAGGTTTTCTGAATATTACCGTAAAATAAAAAAAATTCACTTTATTGCCTATTAATGCAATATTCAATTTTTTTTTTAAGGGACAAAAGGGTCATCCCGGACCTCAAGGTCATCCTGGTGAACCGGTAAGATGATCTGACCCCTCTAAAAAGCCACATGTTTATTGTCTGTGTGCTTTTAAACATTTACCAAAAATATTTTGAGAATGAATGAAGTTACTATACAAATAAAGTTGATTAGCAGCTGGGGCATTCAAATCCTTGATTTTTACAGTATTGAATTAATTGTACAAATAATTCATTAACAAATCATTGTCTATGTGAAATGATCATTTTGATTGCAATCGTACACAAAGCAGGTTTCTAAGATAACCAGTGTGTGCTGTGCTTGCCTTTATGACATTTTCCCATTCTTTCCTAATCTTCATCTTGTCTGAACTTCTATCCCTCATCTTCCTTCTGTCTCTTGTCTCACTCTGCCGGGCCTTCTCTGCCTTTTGCTTTCTGCTCAAGTCTCTGAATCTTTATCTCTCTCTTTTCCCATTTCCTTCTTTTCTTGGTCACCTTCCTATCTTTCACTAATCCCCCCCCCCCCCCCCTTTCGCTCTCTGTTTTCTCTTTCTTATTCTGTTTTCTTTTCATTCTTCCTTATTTCTCTTTGTTCTTCTCTTTCATTATTCTCTTTCCTACATATTTTAATTTTTCTGTCCCTCCTTCATTCTCTCTCTGTCTTCCCTTTTTCTTTAAATCTTCCCTAATCTTATTTGCTTCTGCCTTCCTTTCCTTATGTTCCATCTTTCTCTTCTTTTAGGTTTAACTCTCTTTCTGTCCCTTCTACTCCCTCTTCCTCTGCTGTTTCCATCTGTCTGTGTCCCTACCTCTTTCTGTCTTTTTATCTTTTTTTTATATCTGTCTCTTCCTCATTCTTTCCTGTCTGTATCTCTGTTTCTCCTTTTCTTTTTTTTTATTTATCTCCCAGTATACCGCCTCTGCAGGCTAAACAAAGTGGATGATTTAAATCCCAGGCTACTGAGAATAAAACTCCTAAATCACATTATTTACAACTAAATTAAATGAACAGGCTGCTGAAAATGTTCATCTCCCTTTTTCTTGATGTCTCCCCATCTTTGTGTGTCTCTCTCTCTCTCTCTCTCTCTCTCTCTCTCTCTCTCTCTCTCTCTCTCTCTCTCTCTCTCTCTCTCTCTCTCTCTCTCTCCTTGTGCTCTCTCTCTTACCCCATCTTTGTCCTACATTCCCTCGCTCTCTTTCTGTTTCTCTCACTTTCTCTCTATCTCTCCGTTCTCCCTTTCACTCCCTCTTCTCCCGCCTCCTCTCTCATCCTCTCTATCCCTATCGTTTTCTCTCTCCATTCTTCTCCCTTTCACCCCCTTTCCCTCGCTCCCTCTTTCTGTCTTTCCCTCTCACTCATTATTAAAGCTGCTTCTTCATTTTCAGGAATCTTTCTGGCCTGTCTCTGGAGTCCTCTGAAAATGACAGCCAGAAATACTTTTACATTTATACAAAATAAATGTGTGTTTTAACATGACGTTAGTGGAAATCGCCAGCTCCCAATTTTTGTGCCTAATCCGCATATTAACCCCTACATTCCTACCAACCATTGACAGGATTAATGTTCACACTATAACCTTCTTGTTCCTCTACCTTCCTCCCCCCTTCCTGCATGTTTGGATAAGTTGGTCTGCACAGGGATGGAAATGAATAGTAAGGTTGTTTCAAGAGAGACCATTGACTCTTGAAAGCGTTTTGGCAGAGAGCAACTGCTTCAAACCATTCCATGTGTTATAGATAAAGATTTCGCTGACACCTTAAAGGAACTCCTCTTATTTTAGCATTTGTTTAGGGTGACAGATACAGATCTTGTTTCGTGCCGTCTTGAGTTTGGATATTTGAATTCATTGCTAGCTGTAGCTAAGGGGGCACAGGAAGCAGGAGTGAGGATTTAATGTGCTGCCTCTTCTTCTCTTGCAGGGAGAGCATGGACCGGATGGAAGCCCGGGGGCCAAAGGTTATCCTGGCAGGCAGGTGCAGTAAATCTTACCATGCTGCAGTGCAGGTTAAAACTCTGTGCAGCAAGTTTAAGGGCTAGACAACACCTTGCTCACCTGATAGTTTCTTTAGGCAGTTTTGCATTGCTGTTTGTATTGAATGAAAGGTCTTTTATTATAAATGACTGGGTAATGCAAACAGAGAAGCGTTGCAGTATTGCACATTATGTTTCCAGTTATTCCCCCAACTGAATGGCTTTTAAAGAGCTGGCAAGCACAAATTACACACTGGTTTCCGTAAAAGAGCATTTAAAGGACCATTAACCCTAAAGCAAAAATAAAATTGATACAAAAAAGTTACTTACAGCATTCCCAATTGGGTATGTAAAATATGTTAAATAAATATTTGACATTTAGGTGGTGCTGCAGTTTATTGCACTATGTTAGCCATTTTAGACTAAAGTTGGCATAAAGAAGAACTCTTGCCTAAGCGAAAACCTTTCTGTGGTTTTTCCTGACAGAGCTGTCTTGTCTAAGTATAACCTTTTAGCACTGTCTTCTCCATGTCTGAAGCTGGAAGGGTTGCTTATATGTAAATTGGACAACCTCCTGAATATCCAGCCAAAATAATTTAGTGTCTCTGCCATCCCTGCCCCAAAGCCCAACTCCAGCCAAAGCTTTCTGGAAGGGCACTCATATTTTTATGGCAACTCCCTTCCCCACACAGGTACCCACCCACCCCTCTTTAGAAGCAGTTAAAGCTCTCAGTAGGTTTCTAAGTTGTCAGGCATTTCATTTTGGGAAGCAGGATAGAGCTGTACCTATGCTCTGACTACAAACTTGCATAGGAAGTTCTGCAAACTCATGGTGTGCCTTATGTTTTTTCTTTGTAGTACCTGCAAGCATAGAAACGTCTCTGGTCTCCTACTATAAGCTTAGTTTAGTAAACAGAAAGAGAACCAGTCAACAATAGCCATATGCAAGAGTGCAGCCTTGTCTGTAAGGAGTTGCTTGTACTTTTTAGTTACTTGTATTCTCTCCCTGTCAGAGCAAACAATTCAAAGAGAAACATTCTTTAATTGACAGCTTTGCTCTCCTATAGCAGCCAGGTTCTTTTGAGGGCATTCTGATCTGACCACCCTCCTTAGTCTACAGGCAGCTGTTTGTCACCTAGTTCAGCAATATTCTCAGTTTTCCCTATAAGCATATTACATGAATAGTACACAGGTTGTATTTTAAGTACTGCCACCACATAGATTGTCATAGTACAAAGCGTTTTATTGGGTGTGCATTTGACAACTTGTGTCGGCATTTTATTTCTTTTTTAGCTGCTTTCACACTGCTCCATTGCAGAAACGCAGTAGAAACGCATATGCGGTTTTATCATCTTTCTGGTGTGATTTTGATTGCCGGACATTAGCAAGCACCTGTGAAACATGGACATATAACTAAAAAAAAAAGCACCACAAATCCAACTGTACCACAAAATGCAGCACTTTTAAAAACACAACTGACCGGCAACTGACTAATTTGAAGAGTTCTATAGGATTTAATGGTTATGCATTTTTCTAACACAAAACAGAAGAAAAACTAATCAAAGTGAAAGCAGTTTGCAATTGTTTTATATGATTTGTGCAGTTTTAGGATCATAATTTTTTTTTTAGACTGTATTTGCCCTGTCTGTTAAATGATTGCCCTTATAACACAATTCTGCAATTATCTAATCAAGTGGAGGAGCTGCATTTTTTGCATTGTAAAACTACTTCAGTACGGTGTTAAAACACAATCCCAGACAAGAGCATAGAACTGCTGTCATGTTTTTACTACTGTTTTTGCATCTATTTTTCCTTATTTCCTATGTGGTCACTGAGACAGGAAGTGAGTGAAATCTCCAATGGAAGCCAAACACTAACAAAATCATTTTTTACAGTACAGGGGGTAAACGGTGAGAATGTCCGATTTTTTTTTTTTTTTTTTTTTTTTTCTGCTGTCTTTTTGGCTGTTGGGGTGATTTTATTCTCTGCGGTCACCAGCAGAGGACATAAGTTGAAAGCTCTCGTTCATGGACAGAGATGGCAATACAACACCTGACAATATACTGTATATACCACCTCCTCACTCTGTCCAAACCCCAGAAATATATATTGGCTTGGATTAAGCTTTTTTTTTTTTTTTAAATTACATATTTTTTTTTATTCAGAACAAAAAGTCAATGTTTCCTTTTTTTTAATGTAAACATATATAGAATACAGAAAGCAATAAGTAAGTACAATCTTTTCCAATCACCAGATGTAAAGAAGTTAGGTAACGGATTGCAAAAAACGTGCACATAATCGCATTCAACAATGTCACTAAATGAATGATCAGTAACTCACATAATATAGAAGATTTCAATTGAGACACTATAAAACTAAGATGATGTCACATAAGATGCTTCAACTACCTAAGCGGGGTAAATAGGGATAAACCGGTTTGGGGAGAGGCTAAGTTAGGGGATATTTCGAACAAGATGATCACCAGTTTTAAGTTACTAGGTATTTTCTGGAACTTTGCACATAATCGCATTCAACAATGTCACTAAATGAATGATCGGTAACTCACATAATATAGAAGATTTCAATTGAGACACTATAAAACTAAGATGATGTCACATAAGACGCTTCAACTACCTAAGCGGGGTAAATAGGGATAAACCGGTTTGGGGAGAGGCTAAGTTAGGGGATATTTCGAACAAGATGATCACCAGTTTTAAGTTACTAGGTATTTTCTGGAACTTTGAAGAACAATAAACTGCTGAAACCAGTTTATTGGGCTACAAAGGCAGCATGACTAAAAATTACCACTGAAAAGGTGAGGCGAAGTGCTGGGTGCTGATCCCTTAGTATTGAGAAACAAGTTTTTAGTTGAGCCTAATGGCAAGAAATTGGCATTTCTCCAGAACAATGGGTGACCTCAAAAAGATGAGGCTGCTCAATTTGTGAGGTCCTTGTATAGTTGTGCCAAGAAAAGTGCCACACGGCTGTCTTAAAGGTCCAAATGATTTTGTTATATCCATATCTGATCGTTTGGGATGGACCATGCCTTTTTGTGTTCCTGTCATTATCACACTGGGCACACTGCACTGCTGTTTAAGACAGGAACAAACTATTTTTGGCTATGTTTTTAGTCCATTAGACACTTTAATACATTTTTAGTTCTGATAAAGTCCTGGATAAAGGGGGATTCTCTGGTCCCCGATACACATTGGATGGATATCTCTTTACCATTTAAGCATACAACAAAATCATTTGGATGCTCAAGATGGTTGATTGGCTTTTCTTTGGTAAAGACATGTAAAAATTACATTTGTAATTTACTGTGGAGATTAAAGTGTATTGCTTTAGACATGGCTCCCCAAACTTTGCGGAACTCCAGTAAATAACACTTATTTACTGGACTTCCACAAAGTTTGTGAAACCATGTTTAAAGCAATACACTTTAATCTCCAGAGTAAATTACGGGTGACAAAGGTAATTTTTACATGTCTTTACCAAAGAAAAGCCAAACAACCAACTTGAGCATCCAAATGATGATCATTTGGCTCTTCTTTGGTACAGACATGTAAAAATTACATTTGTCTCCCGTAATTTACTGTGGAGATTAAAGTGTATTGCTTTAGACATGGCTTCACAAACTTTGTGGAAGTCCAGTAAATAACGCTTCTCAGCCATACAGGCTTTTATACAAGTCATCATTCCATAAATGCTAAAACCTCTTTTCAAAATCATTTGCTTTCAAATACAGATATTGTTTGACTATCAGCCAGGGAAAAAAGGAGATTCCTCCTGCAAAAGAAAAAACAGTGAAAAATTTCAGTTCCGGAGATGGTTTAGCAACATTGACCCTTTGCAAGGCTTGCTTTGCTAAAAAGTAATTTTTAGGAAAATTCACAATTGGCACAAAATCTCACATTTCCTAAAACCGCTGTTTTGTGTCTGCAGATGACCTAAGCCTGGTACGTGAAGAGGCAAGGCGGCAGTTGATAATGTCTTCACTGAATCATTATCACAGGCTTTGCTTCAAGTGTCTTCAGCCTATCTGGCCTGCAAATACTGTGATGGATTGTGGTAGAGATGAACTAGCATGGCAAATATAGTCTTACAACCTTAGTCCCTAAGTGTTTCTATTGGATACTTTACAAGCTCCAGTCATTAAAATGAAAACAAAAAAACAAAGATTTCCAAGCTCAACTTACCAACTAGCCTGCGACCATCCGAATTGACCTGTCCAACAGTATGCGTTAAAAACGGGTTTAGTTGCACACATTTGCAAATACATGCATAAGCCACAGAGCCCCGGCAAGGCACCCCATTTTCTGTGGACCTAAACTTTTTTTTTTTCATATGCGTTGCCTTTCCAATGCTCCTTGCTGCAGTAACCAGTTACAGGTGGGGGCAGTAACCACTTGTTTGTATTAAAACGAAAAAGAGCCTTAAAACTAAACTACAAACAGACATAAAAACTCTCATTTATGTAGTTATATATTCATTAAAAAATCAAAATTGATTTTTAAATTCAGCTAGCATTGGTACTTGAATCTGTTATGATATCAGTGCTGACAGTGAATATGATGATGGGAGGAGAAAGAGTGCTGACTGCATCAATATTCTGCTGCTTATTGATTGTCCAGTCAGCAGGCTGGTCATGTGACCAAACTGTGCTGTTGCTGCAGTAGATGTTGTGGATCTAGCTGTGCTGTGCCCCAGGGCTGTCAGGATCACATGGCTTGATCTGAAAATCATTTACCAGGTGCAACCCTAATTACAAAAAAGTTGGGACTCTGTGTATAATCCACATAAAAACAGAGTGCAATGATTTGCAAATCTTCTAAACCCATATTTTTTTTACATTACGAAGGAGAAAACAAATGAAATCTTTAAACTGAAAAAATGTACCATCTTAAGAAAAAAAAAAAGGTAATTTTGAAATTGATGGCAGGAACACATCTCAAAAAAGTTGGGATAGGGCCATGTTTATAATGGTTTAGCACCCCCTCTTCTTTTAACAACAATTTGTAATGATCTGGGAACTGAGGAGACCAGTTGATGGAAATTTGGGAGAAGAATTTTGTCCCATTCTTGCCTGATATAGGTTTCTAACCACTCAACAGTCCTGGGTCTTCTTTGTCGTATTTTTCTTTTTAAGATGGTCCAAACATTTCCAGGCCAGTTAAGCACCTGGACTCTTCTACTACAAGGCCATTCTGCCATAGATGCAGTATGCGGTTTAACTCTGTCCTGCTAAAATATGCAAGGTCTTCCTGAGAAAACATCATCTGAATAGGAGCATATGCTACCTGGATATATCTTTCAGCCAGTGATGGTGCCTTTCCAGTTTTGCAAGCTGGCCATTCCATTCACAATAATGCACACCCATACCATCAGAGATGCAGGCTTTTGAACATAGTACTGATAACAAACCAGAAGGTCCCTCTCCTCTTCGTTCCTGAGAATGCAGCACCCATGGTTGCCAAAAAGAATGTCAAATTTTGATTTGTCTGACCAGTTTTCCATTTGCAACAGACCGTTTTAAATGACCTTTGACCCATAGAAGACGGCGGTGTTTCTGGATCATGTTCAGATATGGCTTCTTTGTATGATAGAGCTTTTACTTGCATTTTTGGATTCACAGACTGTAATTTTTGGAAGTATTCCTGAGCCCATGCAGTGATGTCCATCACAGAATTATGCTATTTTTTATTGCAATGCCCTCTGTGGGCAAGAAGATCACGGGCATCCAGTAGTGTGTTTCGCCATTGTCCCTTGCACACAGAGATTTTTTTGGATGACATAATGAATCTTATGAATCTTTTACATTATATTATGTACAATAGATGATATATTTAAAGTCTTTGCGATTTTACTTTGAGGAACATTATTCTGAAATAGTTTGACAATTTTTAGATGTAGCTATGGTGAACTTCTGCTCATCTTTACTTCTGAGAAAATCTGACTCTCTAAGATGCTCTTTGTATACCCAGTCCATAGTTCTGAACTGTTGCTAATTGACCCAGTTAGTTGCAAAATGTTTTTCCAGCTCTTCCTTCTTAGTACCACTTATTTTACCAGCTTTTGGTTGCCCTGTCCTAACTTTTGTGAGACGTGTTGCTGCCATCAAATTCAAAATTACCTTAGTTTTCTTAAAATGGTATATTTTCTCAGTTTATTTGATATGTTTTGCATTGTGAATAATATATGGGTTTATGAGATTTGCAAATCATTGCGTTCTGTTTTAATGTAGATTTTTTACGGCGTCCCAACTTTTTTGGAATTTGGGTTGTAAAAACTCTCTAGTGTATTTATTGCAGCTGTGTATATCACTCCTGGGGAATTCAGCTTTAAGCTGGCCATGTACATGCTGGGAGGCAATCATTTAGAACAGTATAGTTGAAACTCCCAGTGTCCCCAGACAATCCGAAATGACCATAGCATTGCCCGAGTGATGAGCCCATAACCCCTGTGCAGGGCTGTGTAATTGTTTTTCACCTCCGAAGTTAATAGAAAATTGTCTAGATTTTACACTCCCTTTGGAATTTTGTGCATAACTACGATAATACTAACTACTTACAACCAGCATTTAATCACAGAAGCAACCAAACGGATCTACGCAAATTCACCTTTTGCAGTTATAGTTGATTTAATAACTGTTGGTGATTTCCACCACTGATTGAAAGTGATAAAAGCAGATAATGCAATGCTCAGAATCAGTGTAAGTCCTTTGCAGGCTTGTGATAAAATCCACAGTGGGTGCTCTAACTCTGATGCTCTCTCTCACACCGATACAGACAGAAATACAAAGAATAGAGCCGGCAACTCCAAATGTCCTTGTTTCTTCTTTATTGGTGCGATTATTGGTGTGATCAAGGCCTGTAAGTCAGAAGACGTGAGCACCCGTATATTTTTACTCACTGTTTTTATGTACCAATAAAGAAGCAACAAGGACATTTGGAGTTGCCGGATCTACTCTTTGTATTTATGACTGATTGGAAGTGGTTAAAATAATTAAAAATTGCCAACAGTATGACCAGCATGTGGTGTGTTAGCAGTGTATTGATGCATCTGCAGCCATCTGTCCCTGTATGAAGAAAGCTGTTTACTGTTTATTTAGTTATGACAAGTAAAGCCTTGTAATACCGGGATGTACACCGATCAGCCATAACTCTAGGATCATTTTGCCACCAAAACAGTCCTGACCCATTGAGGCATAGACACCATTAGACTGTGGTATCTGGCACCAAGCTGTTAGTAGCAGATCCTGTTTTCGGACCACATGACTGCCGTGACAGCCAATCACGGCGGTCACGTAATCTTAAGCCACGCCCCACCTAAACTTCCTCCTAAACCTCTTAAAGGGCCGTGAGGTGTCGGGGCTAAGAGGTTAAGTCCTGTAAGTTGCAAGGTGGGGCCACCATTGATGGGACTTGTTTTTCTAAAAACATCCCACAGATGCTCGATTAGATTGAAATCTGAAGGATTTGAAAGACAAATCAATATCTCAAACTCATTGTGTTCCTTCAAACCATTCTTGAACCATTTTTGCTGTGTGGCAGAGCACATTATCCTTTTGAAAGAGGCCACTAACATCACAGAATATCATTTCAATGAAGGGGTGCACTTGGTCAGCAACAATGTTTAGGTAGGTGATACGTGTCAAGTAACATCCACATGAATGGCAGGATCCAAGGTTTCCCAGCAGAATGTTGCCACTGGCTTGTCTTCTTCCCATAGTGCATCTTAGTACCATCTCTTCTCCAGGTAAGGAAAGCACACGCATCCAGCCCAACCGTATGATATAAATGAAAACATGATTCATCAGACCATGCCACCTTCTTCCATTGCTCCAGTGCTATTGCTCACGTGCCCATTGTAGATGCTTTTATGGACATAGGTCAGCATTTGTGTATATTGAGACAAAAAAACTAAAAGATATTACATTGTATAAAATATGCTTAGCAGATGTAATATTTATCTGCACCATACTGAGCACAGCAGGGCTGCGTCATTGTATTCACTGCTACTACTGACAAACCAAAGCCAACTAATTGGCAAATCTTAAGTTCAGTCTGTATAACCAGGAGCCCAAGCCAGCTTACATTTACACTGTCTGTTTGCCAAAGGCTCATACATCAGTCTTAGCCTGGTTGATAATATCTGTATTAAAGAATGCAATTTTCCATTGAGGAACTAAAAGTGTCAGCATTCTTCTGCCTCTGTGTGCAGATCAGGTATTGTGGTATGGAAAGGTGCCCAGTAGTTTGGCACTAGTTGCCCTTATCTGGCAGTATGAAAAGTGCTATTTTTTTTTTAATGATTTACATTTTTCAATGTTTCTTACTTGCTATGAGATGACTTGTACTGTACATTGTCATTCTCATGGCATCATTAGTTTGTCTGCTCTTTCAAATTCTCAAAATAAAATGTAGATTGCAAATAGTTAAGAAAAAGTTTAACCTATAACTAAAGACAGTGGAGGTAACAATATTGGAGGGTCTATAACTAGAATTAGTCAGTCTTGTGTTAAAGTGATACAGGGAAAGCATTGATCGTCCCTATTAAAGTGTTCTGAATGGTCCTGAGCCTGTAAAAATACAACCTAAAGTGTTCCAGCACTGTCATCTCCCAGCACACTGTAGCCTCACCCTGCACACATGGAACCCTGAGAGGGAGGTTACACTTTACAGTGTCATCTGCCAAAAGGTTGAAAGCTTATCGTAATGCATATGTGAGAAGCCTGTTCAAACTAGCTGCAGGGGGGTTACTTCAGGTATAAATAAAGCCAAAATATTTTTATAGTAGGGGGTGGATTCAACCCCTGGTGTTTTTTTTTCCTGTCTGTGTCCCATTGGGGGGAGGGTTCCTTCACTTCCTGTCTCTGAAACATACCTGGAAGCGAGAGGAAATCTCCCCAATAAAAATGAAGTCACCTCTTAGACTTTGGAAGATTTCCTCTATTCCCATTCTTTTCCAGTGACCACCCAAAATTTTGGATTTTTAGTCCTGATGACAGTGGTCGCCAGGACTGGTAAATTTTCCCAGTGGGCAAGATGGCAATAAAAACTTAGTCCTTTCCTACTACTACTAAAATTAAAAAATGGCTTTAGATATACTGATATACTTTAAAACTCAGCTTAATGTAGAAGAGGGGATGTTCTAGAGGGCAGGGCAACTCCATGTTTATGAATTGGGATGTCCAATCCATTTTTTTCCTAATTGGTTATTCAAAGTGAAAACCGCTTCTTCTTATTCATTAAAGTAGAACCTAGGACAAACCTATTTTTTTTCCATTTTGGATAGAGTAAGGGAGGGTTATAACCCCTGTCAGGTTTATTTTTTTTTTGCCATCTGTGTCCCTTTTGGGAGATTTTATTTCACTTCCTGTCCCATAGCCAAACAGGAAGTGAGAGGAAAGCCCTGAAAATTAAGGGAATTGCTAGGGGCCCTCTAGGTCACCAGAACTAGTGTTCTCTTCAGAATGTTTCCCCTCTATTACTTTTTTGGGGACAACCCAAAACTTGGGATTTTCCTTTACTGTCACTTTCAATGATACTGGTAAACAGGACAAATAGAGAACCAATTAAAACTGACAGATGTTCTAATTTTTATGTATAACTAAAAAAAATGTTTTGCCTTAAGTTATACTTTAAGCATGACTCCAGCCAAAACTTCTTAGATTGGGTTGGAGGGGGGGGGGGGATATTTTTCTCATATCCTATATAAGAGACACAACAGGACATAAAAAGATATCTCCCCAAAGCGAGCGTAAATACTTTGACTATTGTCGCTACAACTGATGTCAGAGTTCCCCCATTGATCTGCTCCAGTGACAGCTGTATAAATTAGATTTCCCCACACTGCCCCCACATCTCTCAAACTGGGACACAGAGAATTCTGTCAGAGGATCTTTTACCCCAAACTACAAAACACTGCTGGAGTTCTACATTAATGGGTAGTTCAATGCACATTATTATAGTTTCAGGATTTCCATTTTATAGAAGTTGTCTGGCGTTAGGGAATATCTAAATTCAAAACAAAAATGTAATATATTTCAGCTTCCCAAACCCAAAGATGTGGTGACTGCAATAGTTTTCTTTTGGAATTTTTTCCCCCTATACTTCCACCTTCTGATCCTGACAGTAATACACTTCCTGTCCTAGGGTGGCAACCCTCGCTCACTTCACTCACTGTACTGTATCTATGGAGAAGCAGCATTGTCACCCTAGGCTACTCTCCTGATTTGGGCTACACATGCCTGCCCCACTCCTGATGCATATTATATAGAAAATAATTGCTTTATAGTTTAGAGAAGATGGCTGGAAAACCGATAACATTGTTTAGGGTTTCAGTTCAAGTTACAAAGACACTGGATTTCTGGCAGGATTGACAACTATTGTTCTATACATCCAGAAAATGTTCTTAGCCTGAAAAAGAAAACAAATTCAGCCACCACATCTAAGGACTGGTAACCGAAAATGTATTCCATTTTTATTCTTGGGCTTAGATTCACTTTTAGTTACTTTCCAAAAGTTATGTCACCAGCATCTAGTGAATTGAACATTTGTGCTGTATTAAATCAATACATGGCTTCCAAACTGGCTGCTGTCACCATTTATGAAGGAGAGATGCATTTAAGTGTAAAATAACGACAGGTTTTATATACCATGTTTCCCCGAAAACAAGACCGGGTCTTCTATTAATTTTGGCGACAAAAAACACACTAGGGCTTATTTCCAGGGGATGTATTATTTATTTACAGTAAGTACAATAATTACATTTATTCAAATAAAGTCATGTCATCATCTTGAAAAAAAATGCTTTAAAGCATGATAGACAGTACAGTGCTTGTGCTGTGTCATTTACCCCTCTCTATGTTCTAGAAAACCTGGAACAAAACAATAAAATGTTTTTAAAAAAAGTTCCTGTGCCCCCTGTCTTCTCCCCCCCCCCCCTTCTCTCCCCGTCAGTTTAGGAGTCAGCATTATGTAATTCAGGTAATCCCAAAACCTTGGTTAAATTCCTTGTAAAATTATGTAATCCCTTCTGTAAAAAAATTATATAATGTGCAGTGTGTCTCCTTGTGTAAATTTATTGTGGAATACCTTATATTCAGCACCACTGGGCACTCACATGACCTGCCGGAGCTCTTCTTCCCCACTCCGAATACTCTGAGGGAGAGGCTGAGATCTCAGCTGACGTCAGCCCCGCTCTGAGCACTGCAGAGGGAGGGGCCGTTGACATCAGCCGGGAGGAGTGGAGAAAATCTCCATCTGGTCACGTGAGTGCCCAGCGGCCCTGTAAAAGTATTTTCCACAATAAAGTTACTCAAGAAGGCACACTGCACATTATATAATCTTTTTTACAAAACGGTTTACATGTTTTTACAAGGACTTTAACTAGGGCTTACTTTTGGGGTAGGGCTTATATTGCAGCCATCCCTGAAAATCACGCTAGGTCTTATTTTCGGGGTAGGGCTTATTTTCAGGGAAACAGGGTATTTGTTGTAATAATGGCATAAATGTTATTGTCACTCAGAGCATATATTTTATGTTACCATCTTTCGTGTCTATGTGACAGCTCTGAATATGTATCCCTTTTCTTATCTGTCTTGTCTCCAGGGATTACCGGGACCAATAGGAGTTCCAGGACCAAAGGGAAGCCGGGTTAGTGTCATCCTTTAATTTACAGCCCGATGTGTGAGATATTCTCTTTTAGCAGAGACAATCGGAGGATTCTGGGATAAACACTGGAGTATCAAGTACACCATTGATGTCTATCATATTAGGAGTATGAGCTTGATTGAAATTTATTTGTAGTTTTATCATTTTGTGGAATGAATTATAACTAATTTAAACTGTATTTGTAGTTTTATAATGATTTTGTCATATTTTACAGATTATTTTCAGACAGTTTTTTTTTAGACTTTATCAGCACAGAAAAGCAGAGCTGAATTCCCAGTGCCGAACAGGAAATGATGTTGCAGCCCAAATCACTGTTTTAGGTCTTGACCTACAGAGCAGATAACCCAGCTCTGCTTGTGAGATAATTGAAAGCAAAGCAAGAATTATTCCAGCAGTGGTTGTAATAATCACTGCTTTTGTTTTATCACATTATTAAATGGTTGTCAAAACATAGTATGGAAGGGCAAAGTGCTAAGGTGACCAGAAAAACAGAATATTAATTATTAATTACTGTATTGCATGGAAAATGTCCTTTGTACTTCAAATATGACTGTATTATACGCTGAACTGTATAAATCAACCAAATAAAGTACAGTATGAAAGAGCTGTTTTACTTGTAAAAGGATTTAACATTCTGTCCTTCCAGCCCAAAGTTTTTTTACCGTCTCTTCCAGGCTTTCTCAACTTTTTTTTTTTTTTTTTAACCCCAGAGGAACTCCTAGAATAATTTTCATATTTTGGGGGACCCCTGTTAAAAATTATATCTAGAGCCCATGGAACATTATCAATATCAGTACACTATAGAAACAATAATAATAGAATAATGAATATCACATACCTAGAGTATTTGACATTCATGGTCGATCATTTTAACACTAAAATACACTCAATTAAAATAAATCATTTTTAATTATAATACCAAATAATTATCAAAAATAATCACAACATTGAAATCAGTGGTCAGTGGAAAAGTGCTTCCTTTTTGGTGAGTGAAGAAAAGAGAGCCACGCTTACAGACATTTAAAAAAAGATCACTGGTGGCAAGTCACTGACTCTGCCATGTGATGTTTGCTCACACACTATGAGATGGGAGATCAGTCTGCCACAGCCCAAAGGAATCCCTGGCAACTTTTGAAAGGAACCCTGATGTTTCAGGAAACCCTGGTTGAGAATGGCTGATCCCATTACACAGCACTGCCAGAATGGCAACCTAACTGTAGATATTTATACAGTGTGTGTGCATTATTTACACAGTGTGTAAATTTATACAGTGTGTGTGCCCTCCTGTACCTTTTGTATTGTACTGTAATTGTGTTGTCCCCCTTTTACATTGTAAAGCGCTGAGTAAACTGTTGGCGCTATATAAATCTCGTATAATAATAATAATAATAATAATATTTATATATATTTATTTTATGAGTAAACCTGGACAGTTATAGTAGTTTATGTATCCAATATGCCGAGTTGGAAGAGTTCAGCGAAATAAGGCCTCGTATCAAATACATTATATACCTGTGTCCTGTGTATGTGTGCAAGTGTCATGTGTATATGTACCTGTGTGCATGTGTCTGTGTGCATGTGTCTGTGTGCATCCTACCTGTGTCTTGTGCATCCTCCGTGTGCCGCTCTGCACCGATCAGCGTGTGCGGCGGCCATTCACTGTTCAAAAGCCGCGCCACCTCCTCGTCCATGATAGCCAGAAAACTCAATTTCCCAGCGGTCAGCCTATCACGGACATTCTCTCATCCTCATACCACGGACGAGGATGAGAGAATGTCTGTGATAGGCTGTACACTGACTGCCTATCACAGACGAGGAGGCGCAGCTTTTGAACAGTGAGAGGCTGCCGAGTGCTGTGTAGCACACGCTGGCCGCCGTCTGCCTGCATGACACGCTGATCATGCAGACGGACGGCGGTGACTCGAGTATAAGTCGAGGGGGGCACTTTCAGCACCAAAAAAGGGCCTGAAAAATTCGACTTATACTCGAGTATATACGGTAAGTAGTTTGCTAATGTTCTCTGGGTGTTGAGCAAGGGTGGGGAGACATTCTTCAGGAACAGCCTAATGCCCAAAAACTCTAAACCCTCGAACACACAATCGGACTTTCTGACGGGAAATGTTCGATGACAGGCTGTTGGCGGTAAATCTGATCGTGTTTATGCTCCATCAGACAATTGTTGTCGGATTTTCCACGGACAAATGTTGGCTAGCAGGTGGTTAGCTATACAGGGAAGACATGCCAACCTTGTGAGAGAGCTTAAAGTGATTTTAAAGTCTCGTTTTTTTCCCTATAAAAATAACAAACATGTTATAATTACCTGCTCTGTTGCAGTGGATTTGCACAGAGCAGCCCGAATACTCCTCTTCTTGGTCCCTCTTCTGTGATCCTGGCCCCTCCCTCCTGGGGAGGGGCCATAGGGGCTATGGGGGCACCTGAGCTAAATCACAGCTCCCTGTGTCTTTTCAGATACGAAGCCCTGACCCCACATCTCCCCTGATTGGCTAGCTGACTTTGACAGCAGCCAGTGGCACCGCTGCTGTGTCTCAGCCAATTGGGAGGGAGAATCTCGGATGAATAAGACAGAGAGGGACTTCAGGTAAGTGTTTGTTGGCTGTGTCCGTTCTGCATCAGGGGAACGCACAAGAGACCTGTCATCTGCCTGCTCAGCAGGGGATCTCTCCACTGATTCCCAGACTCTGCCAGTGTGAAAGGGGCATGAGAGGGGCAGCACTAGGGACCTATGTGAAGAGCAGTGTGTATATGCTGATAAGGAACTTGCTGAGAGAGCAAAGTAAGCAGTGTTCTGCTACTCCTTAACTGTCCAGAATAATGACAAAGCTGTCTCCTCTTAACTGAAATAGAGATAAGTCAGATCAGAAACCTGGCTGTGCTACCTAGTGGTGCTGTGTAAATCGCAGGAATGGATACTTTTATATCAAATCCTTTAGCAGGTAAAATAGCTCTTGTATATTTGTTAACTGTGTGTATAACTGTATGAAGCTCAGATTTAAAATGTAGAGTGGTCAGCAGTTTTATGGAAGCACACTGACATCATAAAAAGCAGTAGATTTGTAAACGGGAATGATTTTAAAGCTTAGACTTCTCCGTTCAGTCGGTTTAAATACCTTGTCTTCTATTAGGGTTCCCCAGTCTTGCTGCATGATCCCAGCTGCTCACAATATCTATATTCAGAGTAAACACAGCTCTGTAATCTGTGGGCAGTAATTGCGCTCACAGTCCATGGCTAGAAGTTCAGAAACAGTTTACATTTTACATTACTCAACATTAACCGAGGAACACATCTTGAAGCCATATGCAAATGAGACGTCTAGGATTTTTTATTTTTTTTGGATCATCTGTGCTTGGTGTCTTTTGAAGCTCATTTAAAAAGACTGTGCTACTTTTTTTTTTTTTTTTTTTTTTTTTTGCAGTATTAGTCTTGTATGTCACATTGATGAATTATTGTGGCTGCATATAGTTAGGGAACTGCTTCTGTTTTAGCATACACTGGGGTTGATTTACTAAAACTTGAGAGTGGAAAGTCTTTTTTTTTTTTTTTTTTTTGTCAAAGCTTAATTGAACAAGCTAAAGGTAGAAGCTGATTGGCTACCATACAGCTGCACCAGATTGTGCACTCTCCAATGTTAGTAAATCAACCCCATAGTGTCAGAGGATATCAATGGGATTTTTGGGAAACTACCTATTTTTTAGAGATCGAACTGCGTGTAGGCAGCTGTAGTGCAGGGCTGGCTGCAAGAGGTAGTGGGTTAGCAAGTGTATATACTCACTTTCCAGCCTATTTGATATGTTTATGTGTACATATGTTCAGAGTTGTCTGGCCTCTATCATTGTCTCTAGCACCATTTTGGAGAAGCCTGCTGTCCTGGTAGGACAGCAAATCTCGGGAGATTTGGTCGGCCATTTTTGGTTGAATATTTTATATAAGAAAGCCCAGCCACCTTTAGTTGAGTTCATGTGTGTGCATAGACAGGGGTAGAGAACCCGCTTGTCAGGGAGAGTTAGGAGAAGATAGGGAGAGTGTTCCGGCTTGTGAGGGATAGCTCAGGGTGCCTATGGAGTCCTGTATCAGCAATCCTGGTTGGATAAAAGACTCCCCGTTGCAAGGACAAGCGGATCAGATATCTATATCCATCTGCTGAAAGAATACCGTTGTTACCGGGTAACGTGTGTAAATATCAGCCTCTACAGATATGCATCGTGTGCTTGGGTTATACTGTGTTAGTTAGTGGAAAGTGCCTATAGTGCTGACGAATACAATTACTGCTTACATCAGAAGTGACTGTGCTGTGTATCTGTGCCTCCATGCTTGGAGTGAAACTACGTGCCTTACTGCTGTAAATACTCTTTCTACTACCGTCTCTCCGGTAATAAACGTTGCCTGGTTTATAAAGTCAGTACGTGTGATTCCCTCTGTGAAAGCTCTACACTATACCCCCATTTACATGCGGCACAAAGGATTTTCTAGAAATTATTTTCCTGGAATACTAGGGACTTCATTGAGTTTTGAAAACCTACTTGTGCTATGTTATTGGCTTAGTAAATTGTGAAGCCAGAATTTTAACATCATAGCAAGGCAGCCAGAATTGTTTGAAGAGTTGGATGGTGAAGTGCTGGGCTTCAAGGTAAATAAAGAATCTGGGATACATATGACCCTCTGGATAGCCAACTTAGGCAAGGTTACATAAACAGAGCGCCAAGCAATGGATATCTGTCCAGGTGTGATTCTTTTTTTCTTTACAATGAAACGGTTCTTTAACAGAATTGCTACTAGTGTGTTTCGGAGGTTGTACAGAAACCTCTGTTTATCAGGGCTTGAAGGGATCTGGACAATAGATTGCTGTTCTTAAGCCAGCTATAGATGGAGCGAATGGGTTGTAGGAATGAATATCGATTCCCCCATCAATACAGTCTCCAGAGCCATTGTGTTCTCTCAGCAGGGGGGGGAACACAGTGATTAGTGCTAGCGGCTATAATAGCCACAGGCAATGATCATATGTAAAATCAGACAGGCTGGTTGCATTCAAGTTGATTAATCGATCAACTTGGGTACATTCAGCCTGCCTATACATGGTTCGAATCTCGGCTGCCCACTGCTGAACCGGCCGAGATTCGAACTATCTACGGCCTGCTTAAGTTTTCACTTATTTATGCTGCTTGATGGTTGTGCCTGTGCTCAGCTGCATAAGGAGCTCAGAGAGCAAAGGGAGGAGAAACCGCAACCCACTGATCTTTCCAGTGAATGGCTGTGTGTGGTGGGGGGGGGGGGGGAGGACGAGTCTGATCATTGGAGAAGAGCAGGCTGAATTCTCAGCACAGCTAGAAAACTGACCATGCTGTCTTCCCCTGCCTAGTTTGGTCAGTTTTTAATAGGAAAGCAGAGGAAGTAGCTGGAACACCAGGGATTTCACACGAAGGAAGCAGTAAAGAGAACAGGATACTTTTTTATACAATTACATGGTACAGCAGGCACATATCAGGAATATGAAATGTTGGGTTTACATATTCTTTAATCCAAGCTCTAATAATGGACGATTTCTGTACAACCTCTGAAACAAGTTGGCTGTTTTTCTATTAAAGAACCTAGACGCTAAAGAAGATGAATAACTACACATGGTGGCTCTTGCACAGTATTTTCAGTCATTTATGTGCAGAAGTAGCTATATACGACACTGTGGCAGAGTGGAGCTCTTACGGGGGAGACTTGATTCAAAGGTAGATGGGAGAAAAGTTTACAGAAGCACCAGGATTACGACGCATGAGACAATGCTTTGTCAAGGAGTGTGGGTTATGAATTGGTTCCAATGTGTGATTTCCTTGTACATTTTATAGTACGCCATCCTCTGTTAACTCATGCCAAGTCTAAAAGAGGTTAAATGAAATGTTGTGCTTCTTTTCTATCTTTGATCTGGAACATATTACCAAACGCAGTAGCCTTCTAATCTCCTCTTCCGATACTCCCAGCTTTTTTCTGTAGATGGATTGGAACCTGCACAACTGCATGGCCAACTTTGCTCTCTCTACGTAATAAAGTGGCTGCAACATCAAGATCTCATAAACTGCCTTTAAATATTCAAACACACAATCAATCTACACACATAGGGACCTGGCGACTTTCATATCTGTAGACTGATATTGTTTAGCCACCATTATCTGATTTTTCTGGGCTCGTTCTGCTTTTCTGGGTGGTAATGCAGATACATTTGTTATTAATGAACAGTTGAAAACCTTGGTTCTTTTTTTAATATTTTTTTCTTGTTGTTTGCTTAACAGAAAATTTGGGTCTGGTTTATAAATACCAGTGCAAAGCAAAACTGTGCTGTTGCCAAAAGCAGCTGATAAGATGCTTCTGTAGCTTTTATTTCTTTGTAAAAAAAAGATGTCAGCAAGTGCCTGATTGGCTGCCATGGCCACCACAGCTTTTTTGTTCTGGTTTAATTATGTAAACCAATGTTGTTCAGTAATTATTGCTATTAACCCCTAACTAGAATTTGTTACAGCAGATTCCTGTCCTCCTGGGCCACAGACCACCTGCGTAGAATGCCACCATCCCTGATGTGACCCCCTGCCTTCCTCCTGCATAGAATGCTACGCTCCCTGGTGTGAGGGTATGTGCCCTTGGACTACATCGTGGAAGCCAGCACCATGCAGTCCATGGGCATATACACTTGCCTCAAGGTTTATCTCATCAGACCAGCGCTGGAGGAGACATGGCTGTACCAAGAGTTTGACGCCCCCAGGCATATAGGAAAGGTTGAGGCTTGAGTTGACTCTCATGTTTTTATCTTTTTCCTTTCCTTGCAGGGCTATATTGGCCCTCCCGGATTATTTGGCCTGCCTGGAGCTGATGGAGAACGCGTGAGTACTTTTTTCAGTACTAAAACATAAGTACATTGTTAGGCTTATTTTAAAAAAGCTGCAATGTGTGGTAACTCATAGCAACTTTAGTTCACTTTTCATTACTGTGGTGAGACCAATCAATGAGGGCCTTAAGTTATTTGCATTGTCAAGGTTGCTAAGCTTCTTCCTAAACAGTAAGCACCAGAAGAGGCCAGACCATACTCTTTTAAGTAGGCTATTTTCCTCTACATAGCTCTGCTAGACTATTTAAAAATACTCTGGCTTCTGCAGTGTAAGGTAAGTAGATAAGCTGACCGCCATGTGACAATGCTTGGTGCCTGAGTGACCTATCACCAGAAAAAATTACCATGATCATATTATGTCCTTGGGTGTACCTGTGCAAATACTGAATTACAGAAAGTTGGCATTTGCATAAGACGTTCCATGGGGGTCTGGAAGCGCTCTGGAGTTGAATACAGTTTCCATTTCCAGAGCGTAAAGTTCACCTCAGAAGATGGAAGTTTTCTAAAGGGTGTAGCAAGGATCTGTAGAGGAGTACAGTCTACTGAAAAGGCTATATGGCACCTAGCTTTCCAAGTCAATGGAGTACAACGTTAGTGCATTGCATATATTTTTGGTTTAAATCCAGTCTTCGTAAATGTTTCTACTAACAGCACAGGTGGCAACAAGAACCCACCAGGAGTAATAAACTGCATCCAAAAAAAAAAATTGTGTATCTTTAAGTGGAATTTTATTTTACTTCAAGTTTTTCCTAACAAATTATGGTGTCCGCAGTGTCAGCAGCATAAGTATACTAATATTAATTATTGGAATTATATGACAAATAAAAAAAAATGGTTCTAAGGTTGAGTTGAAAATTAGTAATATTTATGCTCGCAATGAGCAATATTTACATTTGTTTGATGTAACTTAATACATCAATAGCCCATATCAGGACCAAGTATACAGAGCGTAGTAATTTCACAAAAACACAGGTAAGATAAGTTAACTAATGTTACAGCTTAATGCAGGGCTCGACAAACCCCAGGCGCCAGGTCGCCATGGTGACCAGAAACCACGTCCTGGCGCCTGGGCTACCACCAGCCCACTCACTGCAACTCCTGGCACCCCAGACATGCAGTGCTGGGCAGCCGATCCTTCTTTCTCCCCTGGCTAGTCTCCATGGTTTCCCGGGAGGCGGGCAGTAGTCTGATGTCCGGCTGTGAGTGACATTGGAGGGGAGGGGGCTGGCCTCCTCTCTTCACACGGCCGCTGTCCCCTCCTCCTCCCCAATGCCCCAGCAGGGTCCGAGCATGAATGACTTCTCTCTGTGGGAGCTGTGTTGGCTCTCTTCTGCTGCCCGCCCCACATAGCCGCCAAGCTGGGCTTCCCCCCCAGAGCCCACCTACACAGTGCGGGAGGAGCCGGCGGGTGGAGGTCAGGCTTCGGTAGAGGGTGACCCGGAAGCCTGTGTAGCCTCCACCTGACCGAGTAAGCAGACTGTCAGTACTCATAGCGGGAGGTTTTCTGGTGGAGGGTGGCGCAGGGCAGCCATGGGGGGGGGGGTGTTCCTTTGTCGGTCCTGTGACATTCTGAGACAGCACTCCTTGTAAAATTTACTGTGTGCTCTGTGTTAGAGAAGGGGAGATGAGGCAGCTGAGGCAGTGTCTAAGGCTTCATTTAGATGTGCATTTGGGTTGTAAAAATGTGCAGTAGAGACATGTTTTGGCCAGCCTTAAGCAGCAGATGAGGGTGTTTTACATTTTACAGTCATGATGCATTAGGCATAATGAGGAGTTTCCCCCTATAACAGGTTTTTAGTGTCAGGCTGGGTTCACACTATTGTAAATTGGATGTGGGTTTTCCGCATCCAAACCGCATCCAATTCACATGTTAGAAGTTTGTGACCGGCTCTCTATGGAGCCAACTCACAGGGCTCCGGGACAGATTTGGAGCGAATTGCAGAAGGGTCCTGTGCGTCTTCTGGTCCGTTCCAGGTCCGAATTCAACCAAAAATTCTGACTGAAGTCGGACCTGGAACGGTGAATGGTGACACACCGGACCCCTGCTGTGAGCCGCTCCGTGCTGCAGTGTAAATCCAGCCTTACTCTTTCTGGCCAGCCCAGAACCCTGATGTAACAGCGTTACATTGGAGTTATTGACTGTGTGCTCCTTTGCAAGTTAGGGGGAAAAAATTACTGAACTTTCCCCGGGCGCTGACAATCCATACTACATTAAAAAAAACTGGCTCCTAACTTTTTGCACTGGCTCCTAGATTCAAAGCAAATTTGTCAAGCCCTGGCTTAATGCAAATGTGCCCCCACTGGTGAGTGGAGCCCTCTACTAGTTGCACTGTGGATGCTGTTGAGTAGAGTCTCAGAGGAGGTAGGTTTGTCACTGACCCATGGGTTTTGTTCCTGTTACAGGAGTATTACCAGACTTGAGCAAATTTGATTTGCCTTCAGAAGCTGTACCTGGGCATGACAGTATGTGACAACCTAGAAAGTGGAACAGTCTTGGCATAAAACAGGCTGGCAGCAACACAGAGATAACTATACCCCCTGCCTGTGTGCACTGAACTGTACTTGCAGTATATACATTACCTTGTGCACTGAGGCTAGACAGATACGCACCACTGAGGCATGGAACACATCTTGTCTCAGCAGTGTCACTCCTGCCCCATTAGTTTCTTGGAAGTTCAATTACTGAAATGATAATACCCTTTAAATGTGTCATTGCTACCCATTGTCTTGCCAGCAGTCACTAAAATAAAGTTACATAAGCAAACCATTGTCACAACTGTTGATCTAAAAGGAGGACAAATTTGGGACATGGCATGAACTTGAGCTGTATAAGGCCTCTTGCCCTTTTTGTTTTTACTGAGCTAAAATACAGCCCATTAATCGTAATGTGTCTATGCACACAGGTGCGTAAACCAGCGGCATGTATTCTTCAGTAAAATAGAAAAATCAGCTTTTTTGGTCAGTAATTTACCCCTCATGCGCGCAAATACACTTGAATGCGCACACATGCGCAAATGCCTATTTACATATTGTGCAGAAGAAGAACATGAGAATAAGTTTTTGCACACCATACGCGAAAATACATACAACAAAAACACGTCTGAAAAAGTAGATGCTCAAACAGTATCATGTGCAAGAGGCCTAGCAATGGTACTAAATATTTCTTTGTTTGCCTATTTGGAATACTTTGAAATGTTCAGGAGAGCCACTCACCAATTGGCATTTGTAGTAACCTGAGAGGTGTAGCTTTTTTTCTCTACTATTTCCTTCCTGCCCAACGTGTTAAGCCAGCAATAGATGGTTCAGTTCTCGTCCGGTTGCTGCTAATGGCTGATTCGAACATGTATGGGCAGGCTGAATGTACCCAAGTTGATCTGTCGATCAGCTTGGGTTCAACCAGCTTGCCGGATTTTACTTGTGACTATTGCAAGCAGCTGTTATAGCCCCTAGCAATAATCACTGTCTTCTCCCAGCAGAGAACTAGGGTTCAAGCCTCTCCCTACTCTTCTGAATAAAAGTATTTTATTCGTATTGCTGTTGGAGACTCTCATTCACTTCTTGTGTGGAATCTGTTGTCACCAGGACAGGAAATGAGTTGAAATCTCTTCCAACAAGGCCCCAGATAGCAGTAAAAACACAACAGGGATTCTGCTTCTTCTCCAGAGTATGCAGAGCTAAAAAAAATAATGCTGTGGCAAACACTTTAAATGCTGCCATTTGACTGCTGTAAAAACCTTTTTTCTTGTGTGGTGATCAGAGTGTAATTACAAACATGCCACATGGTGCCTGCTAACCCATCAACTGTGTAAATAAACAGGTACAGGAGCATAGCAGAAAGCCTGAGCCAGCTGAGTTTAGTAAAAGTAAGTCTCCCTGTTTACATAGACGTCAGGTTTTTTGTAGGTCATTTTGTTAAAGTGTGGATAATTGATAAGCACTTATGTGTTTTATAGACTTGTTAAACTTAGAAACTGTTCTGTCCCTGCGCTCGGTGGGTGATGGGTTTATAGAGCCAATCTATACACAGAGGGAGTATGTAACTTCAAAGGAGTGTACATTGGGGATAGGATGTCATGACCCTCTTTAAATAAACTCTTGTGCTCTCGGTAATTATATTGGTTTGTCTGTTTACCCTGTTGCCTACTGCATTCATCAAGTGCTGACAGCAAGGTGATCGTCTGAGAATGAGCCCAAGAGATTTTAGAGGGTTTCTTTTCAAGGGATTGTTTACTTCATTATATCGAGGTCATAGGTAGACACGTTCTATAGGTTTAATAGCACAGAGTAAATATGTGTAAACCATTAAGGTTCCAGTAGAGCCACAACCTTTTTCCTTCAATGTTTGAATAGTGCGAGGAAGAATTAGAACCTCTGTCAAGTTTGTATTGCTTGTACAAAATCCAATGACAGCGCCAAATAAAAGGTCTAAAAGTCCAAGCGCTTTAATATTGATATTAGTTTACATGGAGATGACACAGAACAGCCAACACATTTTGAGGGCTGAAAGATCTCCCATCCATGCTAATCCAGTGTTCTACTGATCTGTGTCCTGCCCCGTTTTTTTTTATGCAGCAAACAATTAAACACTGGTGATTGTGTCAATCTTAGAGTCCTCCAATCTCTCAATCACATTAGAGTCCTGAAGAAGGGGAGATGAGCCTCTGAAAATCATTGCCATTGTTCTGTATTGTCTCCTTGTGATTGTTTTGAGTCTTAGACCCCTTTCACAATGGGGCCGCCTGTGTGTTAGCACTAAAGCACTGCTTTCTTTAGCGGTGCTTTAGCGCTGTTATGGCGGCGCTTTCCAGCTGCTAGTGGGGCGCTTTTAACCTCCGCTAGCGACTGGAGAAGGGGTCCGCCCATGTTGCGGCACTTCCGAAGGCGTTTTGGAAGCGCTGCCTATTCATTGCAATGGGCAGGAGGCGTTTTGGGAGCGTTGTATACACCGCTCCCAAATCACCCCAAAGATGCTGCTTGCAGGCTTTTTTCTAACATCCTGCAAGCGTACCGCCCGAGTGTGAAAGCACTCGGGCTTTTACATTCATGGGAGGCAGTTTTCAGGTGCTATTTCTAGCGCTAAAATGCCTGAAAACTGCCTTAGTCCTTTTGTTTGACGCTCTTATTGTGAATCTTCAAATTCAGGCTCCCTGCTTTTGGGACACCCCACTTTTGTTGAGAGCAGCGTCACCAGTGCTAGTTTTATGATCTGATCGACTAATGGTTTTAATCCAGTGTCTCACTTCCACTCGTTCCAAATTTTTATTGCTGTCTATGTCTCCGCCAGTTGAGATTCACCTTCTCTGCTCACCCTAATGATTATTACCAAGAAAGAAAGAAAGAAAGTGATGTGCAATCCAACATTTTATAGTTTTTACCATAACAAGCCATGCAAGTACATTTTTCCTTTGGGGCAAATATTTTGGTGAAAACTGTCTAAGAGGGGGATTCCCTTCACTTTTGGGACAGGCGAAAATTACAAATCCTTGGCAGGTAAAGCAGTAATATGTACAGTATATGAATTTCAACCATATTTAGCTGGAGTTCCATTTTACTAAAACTCGTTGACTTCTTTAAAAAGAAGTGGTATGGCTCAACCATACATCACAAACACTGCAGATATATGCAATCAGATTTACAGATGTGCTCTGATCTCCGCTGGCTTCGGAGAAAAAAAACGTTAAAAGGTCCGTTAAAACAGAGATAATTCCACAGGACCCCGCCAGCTACACACAGCAGTTTGATTTTTATGAATGGGATGGGCCATGGTGTGCATAGCAAAGCGCAGTGTAATGCTGACCAAATAGGAATGTCTGCTGTCTGCTTCCAGCTTCAGACTGTTTTATATCAGTTGTTTAAGCACTTCATGGTGGCTGCCTATTTCTATTTTTATTTACACTTTTAGGCAGAGGTGAATGCAGAAAAAAAACCTTTCACTAACAATGTTCCCATAAAGCTAAACTCCAATCAAAAAGCTTTATATACCGTACAGTTAATATGTCTATATATGAACCATTGTACCTGCCAAATGATTTGTAATTCTGTGCAGCCATCAAAACTACAACAAAGGTTAAATTCCATACAAAAAGGCTAAAGAGACAGATGAAATGCATAGAAGAGAGCTTTTTACCTGTATATCTGTACATCCAGTCCTGAGATTTCCGCAGCGTACCACACCATACAAATAAATGGCTCAAATCGCACCGCACAGGAATGCGTTGTGATTTCTGTGCGAATCACATGCGGTGTGCCGCACCACATATATGTGAACTGAGCCTAATGCAAAGTACACACAATCGGATTTTCCGACGTATGCGAGCTTGTTGGCTGAAAATCTGACCGTTTGTATGCTCCATCGAACATTTGTTGTTGGACTTTCCGCCAACAAATGTTGGCTAGCAGGTTCTCATATTTTCTGCCAACAAAACTTTGTTGTCGGAATTTCTGATTGTGTGCACACAAGTATGATGCACAAAAGTTCACGCATGCTCGGAATCAAGCAAAAGGAGCCGCACTGGTTATTGAACTTCCTTTTTCTTGGCTCGCTGTACATCTTGTACGTCACCTTGTTCCCACGTTCATAATTGTTGGCCAACATTTGTGTGACCATGTGTATGCAAGACAAGTTGGAGCCAACATCCTTCGAACAAAAATCCACGGTTTTGTTGTTGGAAAGTCCGATCGTGTGTACAGGGCATTAGAGAGAATGAATCTCCTTAAGTCCCCGTTTACATTGGGGCGTTTTGACATGCGACTCAATCTGTCGCATGCCAAATCGCCTATTTCCGGCAACGACACCGCCCGAATCAGTGCGACGCTGACTTTGCGGCGCCACACCGATTCCCAAAAGTAGTTCCTGCACTACTTATGGCGACTTCGGGGGCGATTTCAATAGACATCTGTGCATGAACCCGCACAGATGTCTCTGAAATCGCTTCTGAAGTCAGAGTGAAATGCGGGTTTGTAATTGTGCGCGCTCAGCTGAACTTGCATAATTTCAAACCCACATTCAGTGTGAACCCAGATCAAGGGTGCATTCACACCTGAGAACAATCCGATTAGATGCGAGAACACTAGCGGGGGTTCCCGTGATTAGCTGTGGGAGCCAGCTCCATTAAAAGCAATGGGAGGATGCCAACTCCCGCAGCTAATCAAGGCCACTCACGTGTAATCCTTCATACAATGATCACATGCAAATGATCAGCCCTGGATGCAGATGGTGGGAGCTGAAAGCCTCCCGTAGCTTTCAATAGAGATGCTTTCCACAGCTAATCACAGGATCAATCGGAGTGCGGGTGCATTTGCAGGTGTGAATGCAGACTGATGGGAGCATAGACAGCAATAAAAACCCAACCCCTCACAATTCTATCCAATTCTAAATATACGTTGTTTTTCCTTATTTATACTTTAAATTATGTTTGTTAGGTCTAGAGTTCAGATTTAAGTATTCTCACTTCTGATTCTCCCTGAAAACTTTTTTTCTGTATCTATAAATGTTCCCACTTGCTTTTTAATATAAACTTTGGTTGTACATTAGGTTTAAATTTACTGCTACTTTAATCTGAGTCCTGGCATATTGGGGAATTTTTCATTTATCAGTCATTGAAAAGATTTAGTTGTTACTGTTGGTCTTCCTAATCCCTATCATTAAATGCATATTTTCTGTGATGTGAAGCATAATGCAGGCTAAGCCTGGTGAAATGATGGCGCTGCCCCTTCTCTCAGCACCTTTTATGTGGAGGTGGAAGTGCGGCCTCCTTTGTGTTTTTCTTTCTAGGCTTCTTCTGCATTGGCTCTGCACATAGGCTCCTTTGTCATCTTGTAACCCAAGCCTTCTGCTTTTGTTTCCATGCAGGGTTTGCCTGGAGTTCCTGGGAAGAGGGGCACGATGGGTAGGCCGGTAAAGTTTTTCCTTGTCTACTTTGCAGTCCTAGTGTAATAAAACAGGAAACAGAGTCCCTACAGCTCACTGTAATTGTAGCATTTCACTATATGTAGTAAACTTTCATAATTCATGGTTTCAACTGCAAGGTTGTCTGTCCACAGTTCCCTGGTAAGCCCTAGCCATGGGACATATTGAACTCCAATATATAACTATGATTTTCAAAGAGATCTTTTCTGAGAAAAAATTTAAGGCTGACATAGCTGATGGTTCCTTCTTAGAATGATAATTGGCTAGCTGCACTTCCACCTTTTCTTTGTTTCCATGCCGCTGGCAGGATGATGAGTATGGGGGGGGGGGGGTCATTGTCATTTGAATTAGATGCTTTGTCCAAAGAAAAAGTTTGCTTTAAAGAGACCCTCATGCATAAGACACAAAGCCTGCCGGATAGCAATTTGTTCATGGTCACTGACTAGAAAAAAAAATTTGAAAAAAAAAATTGAAGCCAGAGGTACAAAAAAAAATATCGACCAGGCAGCTAGCACTTTCTCTCATTACAGTTTTCTTTAAAATTGTTGTAAACCTCAAACATTAAATATGTACAAAGCATAGCCCTCTGTAGTGTGTACTTGTCTCAATCTAGAGCACTAAGTGTCATTTCTGTCTGCTTCCTCATTCCTCTGCTATTAGCATGAATCACACCTGACAAGTTTTCCTGACACCAAGAGGTAAAAATATGACAGGGGAAGGAGCTCCAGCACACAGCCTGTGATTGATAGCCTCAGCTCTGTTCCTGTGTGCTATGTGAAGGGGGGTCCTTTCCCTCCAAATTCGGCTAGTAAGCTAGGACTGATTGAGGCCGAGCAACTCAAAGCAGTTTATCTCACAGATAATCTGAGCACTTTTGGCTAATGCCAGAGTTGCATGATTGGCAGGGAATTCAGCCAGTTTGCAGTATACATTTTGTTAATAATACATACCTTAAAATATACGTCTGTGCATGGATCAGGTTTAACAGCATGGGTCTCATATAAAAACATAAAAAAACAGTGTTGTCCAAAGCAAATAGCAGCTCTCAGACATCATCTTTTTAGTGTAGATTGGATAAAAGCAAGCATATAGTTGATGGCTGTGATCAGTCAGTCTACTTTTCATATCTTTAATATGATTTAAAGTGTCTCTATACTTCAATACTTGTTTTAGCAGTGGTTCACACCGATGTGGTGCAGGAAACTCAGCGAATTATGTGCGGTTCCCCACCGCATGGCATTTGCACTGTGTTGTGCAATCTGCTGCAGGTGTCAATTAAAAGTTAACAAAACCCCAACAGCAGGTAGCAAACCCAGTGCATTTGGCTGAACTAGATTGCATGGGTATAAACACCCATGCGATCCAATTCCAGTGCGGCTATAAAAAATGTGTTTGTTTTGATGTGGTGCGATTTGAGCTATCAAAAGTGAATGGGCTCAAGTTACACTGCACAGAATCACATGGGATTTGCACAGGAATGTGGTATGATTCACATGCGGAACCTAGGCTTACTGTTTCAGGTGAGCTTTGTGGGGTTGATTAACTAAAATGGGAGAGTGCAATATCTGGTGCAGCTGTAGCATGGTAGCCAATCAGCTTCAGCTTGTTCAATTGAGCTTTGACAAATAACTGCATAGGATTTTGCACTCTCCAGGTTTAGTAAATCAACCCCTATATGTACATGAAAATTGATGGTCTGAAAATGTACCTCTTGCTAAGAAAACAGGACCCTGGAGCCTGCTGAGGCCTGCAGCCAAATGGTCTCTTCTGACAAGGAGCATCACCATTTAGAATGTCCACCAATTGGTTGGCTCTACCAGAATATCCTCAGACCTTGTGACCAGTGCCCTTGTATTGATTGCTTTCTGACCTGCCAGAGGAAGTCCAGGGTCCTGTTTTCTGGTAGAAGGGTTCTTTTTTAGGCCCTCATATACCATTTACCTACAGTATATAATTTTGTTGAGGTGGTAAAATTATGTCTTCTCATTTGTGGATCTTAACCCTACGTGCAGCTAGGCTCAGAGTCTTTGTGGCTACAATGATCTACAGAGACCAAATTTGAAAACTAACATAGGTAATCACCGGTAAGGAGCCCGCTCCACAGTGCTCACATTACCTTATGTTTCAGCTCAGGTCAGGTTGCCTCTAAAGTGACCTATCCACATAACATGGTTGTCAAGTTGCTATATTGAAACCACAACACTCCAAGCAGCCAAACCCCTCAGACATATCATGTCGAAAGAGGATTGCAGGTGTGGTTCACTGTCAGCCGGCAGCAGTCCAAATAATATCTAAACTCATGCCAAAATCATTTATTTTATTTTGGATAGAGCGGAGAGAATCTCCCCAATGGGGGACACAGACAGAAATAAGAACATGACACAAATTAGAAATCTGCGTAACTATCCAAAAGCAGGAAAACAAACATTTTGGCTGAACATAGGCTTTAAAACTGCACTCACATTACGTCTGTACTGTATTGTCCATTAGAACAAATGAGCTAAAAATTTGTAACATCTTTTCACATCATCAGTTTTAGGTCAGACGTGTGTTGTGATCATGCGATAGTTGGTAGCTTGCTTGTTTGATTTCATCAGGTTGGTTGATTTACAAAAGGAGGAGAATGTTTACTTGCCGCAGTGCTCCATTGATCCAATTATTCAGAGATAGCAAGGGCCATTTCTATTTTTTAAATTCCCCTGCACATGATTGGGTACTTGACTGTGACTTCAATATGCTTTTAAGCTCTCATCCAGAAAGCACTTGTGGGTTTTTCAGTAATGTTGCAGCAAAAATGAACACCAGTGTGCACTCCTTGTTCTCAGACCCTGCTGTCAAACATACAGATTAGTCAGTTATAGTTATAGTGGTTGTAAACCCTTCCGTATACCCAGTGAAGTGACTGGCCTCAGGTGATACAGAGTTTAAACAAATCCTCTGACATAAGTTGTAGCTGACATCTCTTTTCTATGTCTGTTACAAGTTCTGAATTTATAAGCTTGTTTGAGAGTTCAAAAAAAGGGGGTGGATAGCTGAAGTTACACTCTGCAGAGCTCAGTGAGGAGAACTCTGATAGCTGATTAGAGGGGAGAGACACGCCCCCCTTCACATAGCACACAGGAACAGAGCTGAGGCTGCCAATCAGCTGGATATCTCTCCCCTGTCACTATTTTTCTCTTGGTGTCAGGAAATCTTGTCAGGAAAACTTGTTAGAAGTAATTCATGCTGATAGCAGAGGAACAAAGCCGCAGACAGAAATTACACTTAGCGCTCCTACTTGAGACAAGCAGACACTGCAGAGGGATATGCTTTGTTCATATTTCATGTCTGAGGTTTGCAACCACTTTAAGTTACTGCTGGATGTTTTCTGGCTATATAAGCTACAGTGACCTTTGCTTCCATAAGAGTTTATTGAAACAACCCCAAACCATAGCTGGGATGTCCAAGGGTACCTTCAGATGTAAATGGCCATCAAATGGATTTCGTACAAGTAAGGATTATTATGGTTGATCTGCTGTAGTTTTCCTGAGGTTACTTGGAACACAGAGCTACAAGCCCAGTGCATTTACAGTATCTCACAAACGTGAGTACACCCCTCACATTTTTGTAAATATTTTATTATATCTTTTCATGTGACAGCACTAAAGAAATGAAACTTTGCTACAATGTAAAGTAGTGAGTGCACAGCTTGTATAACTATAAATAACTAAATTTGCTGTTCTCTCAAAATAACTCAACACACAGCCATTAATGTCTAAACCACTGGCAAAAAAAGTGAGTACACCCCTAAGTGAAAAATTGGGTTCAAATATTTGGTGTGGCCACCATTATTTTCCAACACTGCCTTAACCCTCTTGGCAAAAAGAAAAGAAGTGCAGGCTTATCACATGTTTGTCCACTTAAATAAAGTGGCCACTCATAGATTGTTTACTGTGTAGGGTGCTATTACCGTAACCAAAAAAGGCATATGTCACAAATGGTGGCCCAGCAAGGGACAACGGGAAAGGGTTACTTATGGCAACAGGAATCAGATCATATTAGAGTTATCATAAAAAATCTTAAATTTTTATTGTATTACAAAAAGTTTGGCACAATCTCAGGCCAGAATGTAGAAAAATACAGCTTCACCATAGCTGGCCTATAGGGAGTCACTATGATAAAGTAATCACCACATAAAAAGACACAGACACAAGACACCACATATAACAATTAAAAAGAAAACGTCTGGACGCTGTGTGACAACATGCGGACAGACTGTCAGATGAAAAAAATCATCAGAAAAGATTAATACCCTAAAAAGGGGAAGAAAGGCCTCAATGGCTGTCGCAATGAATGACAGCCTAGCCGCGTGTGGCCCCAGGGAAGATCTGAGTAGAGGGAGGAAAGAAAGGCTATATGATGTTAATATAATATTTAGGGAGCTTGTCCTGCTCGCAATTTCACAGTGGTTGGCGATACTAGTCCTGATAGTTCCGTCTAGAAAGTAGTCATGACGACCTTGTATTGTGCTTAAAGGGAAAAAATATTTTTCAAAAGGAAGTTCTTGGTGTGTATACACATTAGCTCATATAAGTCCCAATATAAATATCAAAAGTACTCTTGATTATAAATGGGTATCTGGAGTAGATCTTTATTAGAAAGAAACACGCTCTGGCAGTAAATGAACTTGACCTACTGTCAGTCAGTGTTCATCACACTTTGGCAGGATAATGCAAAAGGAGGAGACTTCTTACATGCAGAGATTAAGCAGCACAAAACATCCATGGGCTCAATAGTCGCCCTATGATGGGAGTACTTTACCGTCCTGTGTAGTGGATGTCAGGTTGTCTCTGTCCTTCATGGTCCCATTTGGGGATTTGTGTATGGCCACGTCACTTACCTAGGTGCCATTGAGTGCTTATCGGGTTGTTGGTCCTGGACTTTCAGTGGTTAGACATTCGGCTACATGCCGTCCACAATCAGGAGTCTCCTGTCCATGTCAAGCATCCTCTGTTCCGTCCAGATGAAGCTAGGCTATTCCTTCTAGCGAAATGTGTTGCTATGACAACGGTTTCGTCGCGTGACACCGTCTCTGTGATGCTCCCGGAACAGAGAATGCTAGATTAGCAAATCATTTTTTCCCTTTTCAGCTCAATATAAGGTCGCCATGACTACTTTCTAGACGGAACAACCAAGACTAAGATCTCCAACCACTGTGAAATTGCGAGCAGGACAAGCTCCCTAAATATTATAGTAATATCAACCAGCCTTTCTTTCCTCCCTCTACTCAGATCTTCCCTGGGGCCACACGCGGCTAGGCTGTCATTTATTGCTACAGTCATTGAGGCCTTTCTTTCCCTTTTTGGGGTATTAATCTTTTGTGATGATTTTTTTCATCTGACAGTCTGTCCATGTGTTGTCCGGACATTTTCTTTTTAATTTTTATATGTGGTGTCTTGTGTCTGTGTCTTTTTGTGTGGTGATTACTTCATCATAGTGACTCCCTATAGGCCAGCTATGGTGAAGTTGTATTTTTCTACATTCTGGCCTGAGATTGTGCCAAACTTTTTGTAATACAATAAAAATGTAAGATTTTTATGATAACTCTAATATGATCTGATTCCTGTTGCCATAAGTTACCCTTGCCCGGTGTCTCTTGCCGGGCCACCATTTGTGACTTAACCCTCTTGGGCATGGAGTTTACCAAAGCTTCACAGGTTGCCATTGGAGTCCTCTTCCATGATGACATCACGGAGCTGGTGGATATTAGAGACCTTGCGCTCCTCCACCTTCTTTTTGAGGATGCCCCACAGATCCTCACTAGGTTTAGGTCTGGAGACATGCTTGGCCAGTCCATCACCTTTACCCTCAACTTCTTTAGAAAGGCAGTGGTCATCTTGGAGGTGTGTTTGGGGTCATTATCATGTTGGAATACTGCCCTGCGGCCCAGTCTCCGAAGGGAGGGGATCATGCTCTGCTTCAGTATGTCACAGTACATGTTGGCATTCAGTGTACCCTCAATGAACTGAAGCTCCCCAGTGGCGACGGCATTTATGCAGCTCCAGACCATGACACTCCCACCACCATGCTTGACTAAAGGCAAGACACACTTGTCTTTGTACTCCTCACCTGGTTGCTGCCACACACGATTGACACCATCTGAACCAAGTAAGTTTATCTTGGTCTTATCAGACCACAGGACATGGTTCCAGTAATCCATATTCTTAGTCTGCTTGTCTTCTGCAAACTGTTTGCGGGCTTTCTTGTGCATCATCTTTAGAAGAGGCTTCCTTCTGGGACAACAGCCATGCAGACCAATTTGATGCAGTGTGCGGCGTATGGTCTGAGCACTGACAGGCTGACCCCCCCAACCCTTCAACCTCTGCAGCAATGCTGGCAGCACTCACACATCTATTTCCCAAAGACAACCTCTGGATATGACACTGAGCACGTGCACTAAACTTCTTTGGTTGACCATGGGAGAGGCCTGTTCTGAGTGGAACCTGCCCTGGTAAACCGCTGTATGGTCTTGGCCACCATGCTGCAGCCCCATTTCAGGATCTTGGCAATCTTCTTATAGCCTAGACCAGTGATGACGAACCTTGGCACTCCAGATGGTTTGAATGAATTGATGCTCCACTACACTGCAGTGTGTATGAGCATCATGGGAAATGTAGTTCTAAAACATCTGGGGTGCCAAGGTTCGCCAGCACTGGCCTAGGCCATCTTTATGTAGAGCAACAATTCTTTTTTTTCAGATGCTCAGAGAGTTCTTTGCCATGGGGTGCCATGTTGAACTTCGTGAGAGCGAAAACACCAAATTTAACACACCTGCTCCCCATTCACACCTTAGACCTGGTAAAACTAACGATTCACATGACACCGGGGAGGGAAAATTGCTAATTGGGACCAATTTGGACATTTTCACTTAGGGGTGTACTCACTTTTGTTGCCCAGGTTTAGACATTAATGGCTTTGTGTTGCATTATTTTGAGGGGACAGCAAATTTCCAGTGTTATACAAGCTGTACACTCACTACTTTACATTGTAGCAAAGTGTAATTTCTTCAGTGTTGTCACATGAAAAGATATAATAAAATATTTACAAAAATGTGAGGGGTGTACTCACTTTTGTGAGATACTGTATAATTTTTTTTAACATGCATTGCCAATTGACAGCTAAAGTTAGCAGCATGCATTTCTCAGCATGCCTTGCAAAGCTGCAAGTTGATAGCCGGACTGAAAAATGTTATCTGTTTTTTTTTCCCTGGATGGGAATCAAAGCCATTTATTGAAATAATAAATTACTTCTAATAGCTCTAGTTATACTGAAAAATATCCAGTACTCTTGTGTTCTTACATCTGCATTATCCACATACCATCTGCAAAATCATCAAACTGAAGCAGAATAGTTCAGAAAAACACCACAAGAAACCTGCTTTACAGTTTTATTATTTCTTGTATGTGTTTGCAAATAATTATGCTGCTTCCTCTTTTCATAGGTTACCAGTTAGGCTGACAAATTGAACAATGGTTTATATTGAATATATTATATTTGAATGAAATATTATGCTTACATGGATACCATTGTTTATGCAAAGGTTATTGCTTTGGGTTGGATTGATCTTTATCTTTTTTCATGCCAGGCACTCACAGTACATCTTGAAGTCTATCTTCGCATCAAACTTTTATTGAATTCTGATTGGTTTAGTAGCCACGAATGAAAGAATTCTACATTTTCATTAAAAAAAAATGCATTTTGAGGAGGAGGGGGTTAACTGTACTCTTCGCTGGTTCTCTTCCTACTTATCCAACCGCACCTTTAGCATTTCTTACAGCTCTACTTCCTCCTCTCCTCTTCCTTTCTCAGTTGGGGTCCCCCAAGGTTCTGTTATTGGACCTCTCCTATTTTCAATCTACACCTCCTCCCTGGGTCAACTGATAGCCTCCCATGGCTTCCAATACCACCTCTACGCTGACGACACCCAAATCTTTTTCTCTACCCCTCAGTTCACTCCCTCTGTCTCCTCACGTATCACTAATTTACTATCAGATATATCAGTCTGGATGTCACACCACTTCCTCAAACTCAATCTATCCAAATCCGAACTTATAATTTTTCCTCCTCCATATGCCCCTTCCCCTGATCGCTCTGTCAAAATCGATGGCACAACTATAAGCCCATCCCCACATGCCAAGGTTCTTGGTGTAGTCCTGGACTCTGAACTCTCCTTTAAGCAACACGTCCAATCACTGTCCAAATCCTGCCGCCTCAACCTCCGCAACATCTTCAAAATACGCCCCTTTCTAACCAATGACACAACAAATCTCTTAATTCAATCACTGGTCATCTCTCGTCTCGTCTACTGCAACTCCCTTCTCATTGGCTTAGCTCTACATAGTCTATCACCTCTTCAATCCATCATGAATGCTGCTGCCAGACTCATCCACTTTACCAGTCGCTCTGTGTCTGCTACTCCTCTCTGTCAATCCCTCCACTGGCTTCCTCTCAGCCAAAGAATTACATTCAAAATACTAACAACTACGTACAAAGCCATCCACAATTTCGCCCCCAGCTACATCACTAGCCTAGTCTCTCTAAATACCAACCTACTCGTTCTCTTCGTTCCTCTCAAGACCTCCTGCTCTCTAGCTCCCTCGTCACATCCTCCCATGCTCGCCTTCAGGACTTTTCCAAAGCCTCTCCAATCCTATGGAATGCCTTACCACAATCTGTCTGCTTATCTCCTACTTGGCTTTTAGACGATCCCTGAAAACCCTTCTCTTCAGAGAAGCCTGCCCTACCCACACCTAACAACTGTATTTTCATTTTCTCCATCAGCTCATCCCCCACAGTTATTACCTTTTGTTTCCACTTGACCCTCCCTTCTAGATTGTAAGCTCTAACGAGCAGGGCCCTCTGATCCCTCCTGTATTGATTTGTATTGTAAGTGTGCTGTCTGCCCTCATGTTGTAAAGCACTGCTCAAACTGTTGGCGATATATAAATCCTGTATAATAATAATAGTAACACCTGAAAGTGCTTTTGTCTTTAAATCCTATATAATAATAATTTAGTATTACTTTAATTTCTCAAGGAACCCCTCGCAACCTCTGGAGGAACCCTAGTTGGGAAAAGCTTCTCTAGCTTACTATGCAATAGTGTGGGCATTTCTAAGACTATCCATAATATAGAGCAGTGATCTTCAGACTATGGCCCTCCAGCTGTTGCGGAACTACACATCCCAAGAGACATTGTAAAACTCTGACATTCACAGACATGACTAGGCATGATAGGAATTGTAGTTCCTGAACAACTAGAGGGCCATAGTTTTGGAGACCCCTGATATAGAGTACTAAAGCCCTGTATGAGGTCTCTGTAGAGCAGTGGCAAAATATGGGACTTTTTAGGCCAAGTATATAGGTTTATACATACCCAAACAAGTAAGCACTCCTGAAGCTGACCTTATCCAAGGAGAACAGTAATGACTGTGTATTATTCCTTACTGTCTATTGTTTTCTCCTCTAAGATTTTCTCCTCAGACAAACCATGCCAAAGCTAGAGCTTGTACACAAACACAATTATTTCTTGATCTGACTACTCAGCCTAGTTTGGTTATGGTAATGTCATATCAAGGGCACAGTGATGATATTCTTTGGGACTCAAATGACACTAATAATCCAATTGATACTGATTGTACATTAACATTAATGACTGTGAGCTCCAACTATTCTATTAATGTCCATTGCCCACAATATTCCAGATCATAGAAACATATAGGACTGACGGTAGATAAGGACCAAGTGGTCCATTAAATCTTCCCCCAGCACTAGTGGAAAAGCTTTCCATGTGGAATATTTTTTCAAAACCTTCATAAATGAAGTGCATCTTGACAGTAGGAAGCTATTTAACTAGATCATCTAAACATTACGCATTGAGCATATGGGGCTTTCACTGTAGACATCTTTTAGTAAAACACTTCATGAAAAAGCATGGTGGAATCTGAAGAAAGACTTATGAATTATTCTGTAATTATTCATGTCAGGCTACTAAATGGCAAAATGCTTTTCCACCGATATCTGTAGTATATCGCAAGAGGAACCTGTTAGGATAGACATGAGGAGACTGCCTTTGCTGACTTAACTTTTGAAGTGCAGTTTCGGCCTGTCATCTTTATCCTATCCTTACTGTTTAGTGAGTCACTGGCCCCAAGTGAGTATTTGCATGTTAGATTATGTAAACATGTTTGTTCCAGAGAGTTGTCAGAGACCCACCAAGTAGTGAAGGAAGGATAACAATGATCTTGGAGCATATGCCTTTATAGAGACATTTGTCATGTTGCACCATTTAGGGCAAAATGATGAGTTCTCTTGAAAGAACAACTATGACCTGTTGATACTTACTGTTTGTGTGTCCTCCCACTGCTCCATTCCTCCTGTTTGTGCTAGGAGTCCAAACCCTGTCTATCTTAGCTTGCCCAGAATTAATGATTTCTTTCCCTCCCTTATGTGATAGGACCACTGGCTGTTAACAGAGAAATGGAGCATTAAGGAAGTGCTGCAAATATGATTAGAATTGGGGGGAAAGAAGGTAGTTGTTCTTTCGAGCGAACTTGTCACTTTGCTTTGAATTTAAAAACACATCAATAAGGGCAGTTCCCTTATACTTCTTCCCCAGTTGGTTGAGAAACACCCCCTCCAGGTGTCATTGCAAAGATTTTTTCCAACTTTTTTAATACAGATTTTTTTTGCTGCTTTTGTTCTAGACTTACTGTTGTAGGCTTCACCAAGACTCCCTAAACCTGACTGCCAAGTTAGATGAATTAAAGTATATGCCAGGGCAAAGTATAAAACACAATTTTAAGTACATCTCTACATGCACCTTTCCCCAACTATGTCTCCTTAAAAATGCTGCAAGTACAGAAAAGTACTTGGTGATCCTGACGGAAAGCTAGTACGCTCCCTTAATCTGTTGTTAATGGGCAAAACTTAATCTGCTGCACTGAAATCCTTCCCTGCTGGATTATGGAACACCTCACCCTCTCCCCAGCTCTATAACATAATGGGGAGATGTTCTGTAATGCAGGCAGCACTGACAACTCTGCTTAGGATTCCAGTGCAGCAGAGGCAACATTGTCGGCTCACTACAGAAATCTCGGGTCTCAATGGATTTCTTGCTGGGACAACAGGTACATTTTTTTTCTTGCAGCATTTTTAAAGAGACAAAACATGGGGAAATGTGCACGTATTGCAGAAATGTAATTTTTTTTTTTTGCCCAGACATGCACTTAAAGGTTACTACACCATCCCTTGACCCTGATTGCTGGTCTTTTCATTGTTTTCTTTTCCACACAGCATTTGCAGGCTCCATAACTTGCTGAACAGCCGCCAGAAAATGTAAAACATGCAGAAAGCGCTCATGAGGGACCATAACTTCATGCTCTGGGTTTCAGCCAGGTCTGTCAGTGACCTAAGGAAGTTATAAAATGTCTTGGCTCTGAACCTCCATAATCAAGACAGGGGGCAGTATTGTTAGGCAAATGTGTGCCAGTGATTTTATAGCAGGAATCCTGTTGTGAAAGTATCGTATCATAAATGCATGGAAGTGTGTTTTCATAACTTTACATTTTATGGATGTTGAGTCCTGTCCATTTTCTGTATATAAAAAGAATTCTTTATTTTAAATAGTAAAACATCAGATCACCCAACCCTCAGAGGTAGGAAAAAGTACAAAATATTTAGGCATTGTTTGCCCCCCTTACCATACCATGGGTCCTGATGAAGTAAAATGCATGAATGATCGTGTAAAGGACAAGTAGGACCAAAGCTCTTCTGCCCTACTTCTCCTGTGGGTCACAGAAGTGCACTCATGTGACCTTTATTCAGCTGACAGTGGGCTAAACACTGTTTGTCAGCCTTTGTCACTCAGCCGGTCCCAACTTTATTGTCGGGGTCCAACAAGAAGCCTGACTGGCAGCAGGTTCAGCCTCTTAGCATGCCGCTGAGAGCCTGAGCCAGCCGCTCCCACCCCCTCCACAGCCCAGCGCTACAGTGAGCGCTGGAAGAGCAGAGAGCTGTTGACTGACAGTCCTCTGCTCTCTGCTCACTGAAGACCAAGAACTGATTGATCAGCAGTCTTTACTAGCTTGGTTTTCAGTCTTAGAGGAGGTGAGAGACAGATACAGCATCAGATCGATGCTACATCCTCCTAGGTGAGTACGTTTATTTTTTTTTTAAACCGACTGGTACTTTTTTCAGCACTACTTCCCTTTTATATTAGGCATCAGGGACAGGGGGGTCTGTTTTCAAAAGAGTCCCTCCAAATTGGGGACAGTTGGAAGCTATGAAACACGACAAGGTTATTCATTCTAACCTGGAAAGATGAAACCTATACCTATAGGCCAAGGCTGAACAGCAGTAGCTTGGTTCCATGGCAGACTACCCAGCATTAAATTGGGCTTTTGTTTAGTCAAAGTGCCTGGTGGAAGTACATTTTACATTTTTATTGCCTATAGCAGCAAATTGGATCTCCCTGGTAATTCTTCCACTGCTTACCACAGACATTGTGACAAATAGGTTCTACCAATAGACTCATTTATAAACTGCCATTAAAAGAAAAAAAAAATCTGTTACACAGCTACCAAACAAATTCAGACTTCAAAGGATAGCTGTACTATTAGTACAGTTATTCTTTTAGCGCTTCCACCCATATGATTGTAGCATGCTGTATAAAATAGTTGCCTCCCTCCATATTTCAGCGATTTTCACTGTTTGGCCCTGCCTGTGGCCACATAGCCATTGCTTGCAAAACATCCTTGCCAGGTCCTCTTCTTACTGCCAATATGGTCTGTTGGCCATTCATATCTTTGGGTAAGCTGCACTCTGGTGAGTTTCTGGAGGCCTCTATGAATATGGTTCACCCATAGGAGAAACTGCCATTGCTAAGGCAAAGTAAAGGTTTGCATTAACATAATCCCTTGCACTAAGTTAATCCCTAAAAGACCATACCTACTTTATCAAGCGCTAGAAGTATTGGTGCCAAAGCTACCAAATCTTACCACATCGCAGTGGCCACTCTGTTGCTGTAAGTGTTTGAAAAGTGTTAGCTGGAGTTAGCCTTCAGTTTGTGTCTCTTACTTAAAATCAGTTGAAAGCTACGTTACATGTCCATATTAGTCTACCCTGCCCCACAGAGTGAAAATACTGCTGTGCAATCTCACTGCATTATAAACATAGTTGTCACCTAGTTACAGGGATTAGAGAAAGGATAACAGATCTACTGACAGGATCAACTGATTATAAAATTATGTTGCATAGGAGTCCTAAAAACTGCCATGTTGATGCTATTACAAGAATACATGAGATACGCAATTTTTGATTTTGGCCATAGTTAAACTTTAGGGGCAACAAAAACTTTCCTCTATTTTTATAAGCCAGCTCAGTTCACTAGTTCATGCTCAACTACTCCCTCTGTGTGTGTGTCCTGGAAGTGCAGCTTTTCCAGGTAATTTTGCAGTTGGAGTGGCACAATCTTTGTGTTGTGTAAATGATAACTTGATTCATCTGAGATGAGACATTTTTCAAATGTATCCTATATGGGAAAATAATGACTCATTTGTAAATTTAGCAGGAGCTGTGCAGAGGAGTGCCTGACAGCTAAGCAGCTGCACTTCACTATCTTTGTCTAGTCGCAACCACTGGACAGCCCAGGATTGCTGGTCTGGCTGAACATTGTTACTTGCAATGAACAAGCTGTTCTTGTCATCTGGGTAAATTCCTTTGTAACTTAGAGGAAGACATGCAAACATTGAAGTATCTATTGGCAGTGGATACGCCCAACCATATTATTATATCTCTCCAAATTTACAGAGTAGAAATTAAAATCTTACATTATTTAACTTGTGAAAGACCTTGAAATATTAAGACCCCTCTGCTTTGATCAAGATTGTTGACTCTGAGACCAGCACGCCGAATGCTGATGTACTGGAACATAGCAGGCATTAGTTCAGCTTTATGGTGGATTTCAGGTACATCCTATCGAATCTTAAAGTGGAACTTTACCCATAAAAACATTACAAAAAATATTGTTCTTTAGCAAGAAACATACGTTTCATATTAATAATTATGCTACCAAAATTAGTGTGTGCTGTAAATTGCCTCCAGCATTGTTCCTGTTTCCTCTTGCTGGAGGCTGCCATTTTGTTGAACCCAGAGCCCCTGAGCAGCGTTAAATCTTTTAGACTGAAGATCTGCCTCTACAAATTTGGTACAGTGCCTCAAAATGTCGATTAACTTAAGAGTATATGCAGAGCAGGATGAGACCATGTATTACTAGATTTTAAACAGTATAGGCACATACTTTTATATTTTACATAGCTATACCTGCAGAAGAGGCCAGCATGAAGTTATCTATTTAATTTTTTGACTAAAGCTCCACTTGAAATAGTATAAAAGAGACACAGCTTCCTTCTGCTGCACAGCCTGTGAGTATACCTGCAACTTTTGGGTAAGGGGGAGCATGTGACCTGCTCCCTTGTTACAGTGCTTTGGCCTAGCTACCTACCAATTGCTAGGCCTGAGCACTGTCACATGATTAGGGGGACTGGCATCCACTACACCCACAGGTTACCAACATCACTGATTTCAGCTCTACCTGTTATGAAGGGCGCAGCTAGGATGAGTATCAAAGTCTGCATTTTACAGTGTATGGCCCATCTCTCAGGCTGCAGTGTAGAGTTCTCTTTGAATAACGCTGCAGCGTTAAGGCCATATACCTGCTTGTTAATGCAGCCCTAAGTAGTAAATCCACAGGATAAGCATGACAGCTAGGGAACTTGCTATTTGTAAGAAAAAGGAATCGGCGCTGGCAGCTCTCATATTTCTGCCATGGCAGGTTTACTTAATAACACTTGTTCTCCGTGTTGTTAATGTGCCTAAATCCAGCACTGTAAACATTTATTCAGTGCTGTGAAGGCCCAGTGCCAAGTCCATCTTCATTTAGTACTTTTCCAGCCACTCCACCTGCCGCTGCGCATTAGGCTGCAGTTTTCAGTAAGGACATCTTCAAGGAATCTTCTGACACATCAAATGTTTGCGGGAAGATGGGATGTAGATGTACTGGATGGTGTGTGACATTTTTTTTTATATTCAGTTTGTATTGAAAGAAACAAAAGAACAAAGACATCGCCAATGGCGGCGCTAAGAAAATACAGGGTATCACAGGTTACATTGAATTAAAAGAACATAATTATGAACATACTGCATACCGACAAGCCATTAATACGGGTTTAGCAGGAAATCAGATATACACATAAAAAAACAAGTAAACATTGGAGAACAGGTACAGGCACAGGTTTGATTTAATTGCTCATGCTTTTTGACCCATGTGGACCCAAGGTTCTCAAAGCAAGTTGAAGGCCACTATCTGACCATTCCATAAAGCAATGGTGTGTGTTCATCGGAATAGTGCAAATAACTAACACTATAGCTTCTGAGGGATTTGGAGCTGATTGGGTTTTCCATTGTCTGGCGATTATGAGCCTGATTGCAAGTAAAATGTGTGGTTACTGTACAGAACTGGGTGGAAACTTTGTCTATATCCAAATTCAGGATGGCCAGAGCTGGACTAGGTTTTAAAAGGACTTCCATCACTACTGAGATCAATTGGAAACATTTTCTCCAAAAGCTAGTTACACACTTACAAGACCAAAAGATGTGCTAAAGGTTCCCTGTTAGTCCACAGCCCGCGAGCATAGAGGAGAGGGAGACATCTGGGCTAGAAGACATTGGGTGGGGTACCAACAAAGGGCAATCTTCTGCTCCAGTTCCCAATGTTAGACACCATGCATGGCACCATAAAGTGCTTTAAAGGCGTTGTGCCACTGCGAAGGCAAGAAGGAGGGGAGAGATCCTCTACCCATTTTAAAAAGGGCTTAGATTTGGTAAAGGATAATTTGTCCTGTAGGATATTATAAAACATTGAGATGCCTCTGCATTTAGGCTGGGAGGAGAAGTAAGTGCATTACAGGAGCTGGCAAACGCAGATCAGGGGAGGGGAGGTTTGGAAAAGGTGTTTGATGCTAAGAAAGGAGTAATGATCCTTAAGCGTCAGCCCAAATTCCTCTCTCAGGTCCTCCATGCTTTTCAGTGAACTATTATGTACTACACCATCTAGGGCAGGGATCCTCAAACTACGGCCCTCCAGCTGTTGCAGAACTACACATCCCATGAGGCATTGTAAAACTCTGACATTCACAGACATGACTAGGCATGATGGGAATTGTAGTTCCTGAACACCTGGAGGGCCGCAGTTTGAAGACCCCTGATCTAGGGTGTCAATACCCCTGTCTATTCGGGAGTTAAGGGAAATATTCAGAGTGAGGCATGCTAGGGCCTTAAGAGGGATTGGAATAGAGGTATCAAAATGACTTGGTGTGTGGCTTTTCAAGGAGATGAGATCTAGCTCCACTCTATCTGCGCATGTTATAGAAAGGTATTTATTTAAGACCTCACCTATTGCTTGTTACCCAGGTGCTGGTTATCCATGTGGTGTTTTTCGATTTGATCAATCAAACTATTGAAGCTTTTGGTTTCTTGCCCAGTATTGACTTCACAATTGACTTAATTGTGGTGTCGATTGTGTTCGTGGCTGACTATTGCCACGTGGTTGGCCAATTTTTACTTTACATTGCATGATTTAATTGTTCTAACAGTTTCCTGTCTTTACCACTTGTCCTGAATTTATCAGATGGGCTGGTTCTAGTGAGTTTTCGCACTATCATCTGTTGACCAAATGTTGACCTGGTTATCTGTATCTAATAGCATAAAATATTGCACATCTGGGTAGTGTGCATATCTTTCCCTACTGGTTTGTTTATTTTAAGGTTTAGGTTATTTTTTAACAACTAGGTTAAAGGATATAACTCGCCCAAACCTTTACATTTTGGATAGAGTGAGAAAGTATTTAGAACCTCTGATATTTTTGTTTTTGGATTTTCCGTCACTTTCTGCCCTAATGACAACTGGGCATGTTAGCAATAAAATACATTTTTGTTAATGAAGTGGAGGAATACTAGAACAGTTACCCTCACCTTGACTTGAATACTTGAATTAACTCTCAACCTGAACCGTAAATAGGAGCTTCATTTAGTTCCACAAAATTAACAGTCAGCAGCTACAAAAACTTACGGGTGAAGTTCTACTTTAAAATGTGTCTTTAGGAAGAATTTTTTTCAAGTATTAGATTCTTTAACCCTTATTACATTGCTTTTTTCCCATTCACTTCCTATCTTGGAAACAAACTATTTCTGCTGCCTAAGGGGATTGGGTAGATCTAACATGGTCTCTAACAATTTCCCACTCTATACAAAACATTTAGCGCCTATTCACATTTTTTCAATTTTGATGCAGCAAAACGCTTGCATTTTGCTGCATGAAAATGCATGTCATGTAGAAATCCCACTCTTTTCTGCGTGGGTAGTTCACAATGATACTCTGCAGTTTAGTGTGAAAGATAAAAGGAAACACTATGGGGTTTATTTACTAAAAGCAAATCCACTTTGCACTACAAGTGCACTTGGAAGGACAGTCTCTGTAAACCTGAGGGGGACATGCAAGGAAAATAAAAAACAGCATTTTTGCTTGTACATGATTGGATGATAAAATCAGCAGAGCTTCCCCTTATTTCAGATCTTCCCCTCAGATCTAAAGCGACTTCACTTCCAATTGCACTTGTAGTGCAAAGTGGCTTTGCCTTTAGTAAATCAACCCCTATGAGCCAATTCACACTTACATGTGTGCGTTACCATGGGCCCTGCAGGGCCTGCACACAGAACAGTGTAAAAAGTTTGGCTAAGGATACACTTTCGGCTTTAGGTTGGAACCTTTCCGTTGTGATGCGATTTTTTTATTTTTTTTATTTGAGTTTTTGATTTTTTGATTTTTTGCAGATTTTTTTGCATTAATTTATATTGTAATGTATGAAAATGCGTCAAATGCATCTTGGAGTGGAGTGCATTTTAATGTGTGTTGTAACATACTTTGCTTTGCATGTCAGTGCTTGTTGATATGCACCATAATTCATGTTGCCTTGCATTTGAATGTGCGATATAATAAACACTGACATGCATTTTGATTTGTTTCTATTCGTTTAGTGGAGAACACATCAGACTAAAAGGCGGTGGTGTGTTTCTAGCCTTAGGGTTCAGGCTAAGGGTTAATTCTAAGGGTTAAGTGAGGTATCTAGGTCAGGTTGAGGGTTATCTGTAAGGTTTAGGAAACGTGTTTAGGTAATTTTGAAGGTTAATTATGAAGATTTAAGTGAATTGTTCAAGTGGACTACTCCATTATATTTCAACCCTGCATGAATAAATTCCTGAGAGTTGACTATTAGAGATGGGCTCCAGTGACCTCCAAAGTCATCTATAGCTGAACTTCAAACTCATGCTTTTTTTTTTTTTTTTAATCCAATAAGCTGCGTCATTCCCAACTTGCAGCCCCCCTCTTTGTATACACAAATTCAGAGTTCAGGTAAAGCTCATCCCTATAGACAATGTACAACAGCATCATGTTCCAAAAAAAAAATACTGCATTACAAAAAAATTCTTGAGTTCCATTGAAGAATGATGTCTTCAGTTTTCTGCAGTCAGGAAGAAGCATTTCCTCAGTCCTCCTTCCCCCACTATCCCTTCCTTGGACTATTGTAACACTTTTTTGGTGACTTATGAGGTAGGAGGCAGCAGGGGGGGAGGCAGATCTGTGTGAGAAAACGTGTACACTCTGCCAAGAACATAGACACAGAATTTACATGACTGCTTCATCTATGGACCAGCACCCTAATCCTGAAATTAGCTGCTGTCTCTGAATTCTGTCTTAATGAGGACAGAGCTGGAATACTTGGAGAGAAGAAGATAAAGATATTGTCAGTGGGAGAACCTCTGTATCACTGTTTCTGCAGGAGAATTTTTTTCTCACGTTGTGTCCTGTCACCCCATAGGAAGTGGGAAGGGGGGAAGATTTTTGCCCACTACCCAGTGAAGACAGAAAATTATGAGAAAAAAAAAACTTTGAAGATTTTTGCCCACTCTACTCAAAAAAAAAAAAAAAAAAAAAAAAAAAAAGAAGAGCCTTGGTTGCTATCCATGTCCTCATTCTAGAGGGTTGCCGAACTCCCTGTCTTAACAATTGGGCTGTGAGGGAAATTCTCCCCAACACAGTAATACAACCAGACAGAGGTCCTAACACTTTTTTACGCAATCCTAAGAAGAAAGCGTTATGGCTGGAGTTGCTCATTGAGGGTATAGGTGATGAGTAAAGTTGAAGCTGAACTAAAGTTGAAAAAACTTGCTACGGGGTAAAGGTTTTTTTAGCCATCAGTGCCCGCCCAATGTTAAAACAAGAAGAAGCAGTCCAGAAGATGTGGTGGAAGAGAAGATGGAGGCCATGGAGCAGCAACAGCGAGCCTGGGCCTTTCAGCACTGAAGGAGATCAAACTAGAGGATAAGTCTGCCATAATGTGCATGTATATTGTACGTACTTGCACATTATACCACTTTGCCCTGGCTTGAGTTTTTTGTTCCACTTAAAGTATTGGTATGCTGTTAGATTCTGCTGTAGGCAACACACAATCACCCAGACAAGGAAATGACCCACGTAATAACAGTTCCCCTTGCTGGCCGCTACCAAGAAAGCATCATCTTGCTTCTCTCGACAGCAAGTGAATGACTCCAGGGGAAAGGGTAAGTGGCTTTCAGCAATTCTATGACAGGGATATCTGACATGTCCCTTGAGGTAAGGTTTGAGGTTAGGGCCTTTTTAATGGAGTATATTTATTGTTACCATTTTTTCACATTGAAATCCCCACACCAAGAGTCTTTTCAATGCCAGAGCATTCTGTAATCAGGAATGGAAGTATGATTTCATGTTATAATAAAATCGGAGGGAGAGAAACAGCTTCGGAGACTTCAGAATTACAGTCAGTCAGTCTATATTCAGTAGAGGGTGCATTCTCAATTGCCAAACTACTATGTGGTTGCTAGCAATGTGCCCTCTCTGGGTGATCATTTTTGAAGATCCAGATTATTTTAAGAGCAGTTAATGGGTTAACAGACTCTACATTAGGGAATTGGATCATCGATGCTTTCATCTTTTATAAACACAATGTAAAGAAATGTTTTATTCTTACACTATTATGTTCACCTGGATCCAGCCAGCTGGCATTGTGTTTGCATTTCACGTACAAGACTGGAAGGCTGACTGGGTAATCACTTACCTCTGAGCCAGCAGGAAAACGCAGGCCTATTTCTGGATCCTGATTGTATTGGCAGAGACTGATGTAAGGTTTGCCAGAAAGCTATTTCTTCAGCCTAGAAGGAAAGAGAGAGTTTAAGCAAAATCAGATGTTGCTGCATACATTGAGCTCGTCTTGTCGAAAAAAGCTGGCTAGTAGTATATGGCACGTGCTGTCCAAGGGGGCTCATATCAGTACTTATGTCATGTTTTGTTTGAAGCCCCCAACGTTTGTTAGCTTGTGGGTCATGTTATATCATAAAAAGCGCTGTGTCTCTGCATGTATGTTTTTTGGTAGTATTGCTCCTCCTAACTGCTATGTGATGTCTTAAAGCCATTATAGTATATACTTATAATTTTTCCTCCTCCATATGTCCCTTCCCCTGATCTCTCTGTCAAAATCGATGGCACAACTATAAGCCCATCCCCACATGCCAAGGTTCTAGGTGTAGTCCTGGACTCTGAACTCTCCTTTTAAGCATCATGTCCAATCACTGTCTAAATCCTGCCGCCTCAACCTCCGCAACATCTCCAAAATACGCTCCTTTCTAACCAATGACACAACAAAGCTCTTAATTCACTTGCTGGTCATCTCTCGCCTCGTCTACTGCAACTCCCTTCTCATTGGCTTATCTCTACATGGTCTATCACCTCTTCAATCCATCATGAATGCTGCTGCCAGACTCATCCACCTTACCAATCGCTCTGTCTCTGCTACCCCTCTCTGTCAATCCCCCCACTGGCTTCCGCTCGGCCAAAGAATTAAATTCAAAGTACTAACAACTACGTACAAAGCCATCCACAATTTAGCCCCCAGCTACATCACTAGCCTAGTCTCTAAATACCAACCTACTCGTTCTCTTCGTTCCTCTCAAGACCTTCTGCTCTCTAACTCCCTCATCACCTCCTCCCATGCTCGCCTCCAGGACTTTTCCAAAGCCTCTCCAATCCTATGGAATGCCCTACCCCAATCTGTCCGCTTATCTCCTACTCTATTAGCTTTTAGACGATCCCTGAAAACCCTTCTCTTCAGAGGAGCCTACCCTACCCACACCTAACAACAACTGTTTTTACATTTTCTCCATCAGCTCACCCCCCAGTTATTACCTTTTTGTTTTCACTTGACCCTCCCTTCTAGATTGTAAGCTCTAACGAGCAGGACCCTCTGATCCCTCCTGTATTGATTCGTATTGTAAGTGTACTGTCTGCCCTCATGTTGTAAAGCACTGCGCAAATTGTTGGCGATATATAAATCCTGTATAATAATAATAGTAACACCTGAAAGTGCTTTTGTATTTATACTTGGAGTTAAAGTAAAACACTGTAGTAATTTGATTACAATCATAGCAGAAATTTTAAAGTGGATTCCAAATCATATATATTTTTTCCATGTTCAGTGCAGCATTCTAAATAATTGTTCAGCGTTAAACTAATAGCATACTTCCTAACTTTTTGAGATGGAAATAAGGGACACCTACTAGCAAAAGTATGAAAGCATAGGACACGCCCCCCAACCCCTTAATGGAGAATTAACCCCAAAAAAGATTAGTTAAACCCGCAAGTGCTTTTTTTTTACCACTACTATTCCTTTATATTGGCTTTTCAAATGTACAAATGCAGCAATTTAGGATTTGGATGAAAGGCTGAGCACTGGGAAACACTTTTTGAAAGATAAATAGTTCATTTTATATACAACTGTATAGATTAGACCAAAATGAGGAGGGAAAGAGGGACAGAGGGACAGTCCCTCAAAATCAGGGACAGTTCAATCTTGACTGTGTTCACAAATTTCTGAAACCGATCAGACTCCTGCTGTAACTGGTCACCCTTGTATTTTGCTACAAAGTTACAGTGCTGCAATCTGAGACTGAGGAAATGCTTCCTTCTACCTACAGCAGTGTCATGTGTAAGGTGGAGGAGTCCCATGAGAAGAGCATTGCCCTTTTTACACCTCATGCCCAGGGCCCCCCGGTAAAGTAAACAGAGTACCAACTGGTCTGCTAAACACCCACTTTGATAGGAGAACTGGACTGGTCAGTGTGTAGGGTTCGCAGGCTAAAGACTGGTCACTGGAACAGAAGGCTGGTGCACAGTAAACAGGTGGATGATTGGTCACAGGATCTGCAGAATGATGCACCAACAGCTGCCTGGGCCTAGGATCAGAAGACATGCATGCAACCTGTGCATACAATGGAGTCAGCAATAGGTGAGCAGCTATGGTGCATGTACTGGAGACTGGTCGAAAGTCTAAGTTCAAACCATGTCGGTAACAGGCGGGCAGATCAGGTACAAATACAACAGCAGGTGTATATTCTGAGTTCAAGCTTGAGTTGGTAACGGGCAAGCAGATCAGATACACATGTGACAAGCAGAAGCTTGGTCAATTTATAGGCTGGAGGCAGCAAAAGGCAGATAAGCAGGAGCAGGTAAAGATAAGCCCAGTCAGTATTGGCTAGACAATCATTAAATCAATGTCAAAGATTGCAGGTACTGCTGAAGATAAGTAGCACTAAGGCTTCATGTACACAGGCCGTTTTTACAACCTCTTCTGAACGATTTAACTTGACAGATAGTAACCCACGTTTAAAACGCCCGTTTACGTGCCGCGTTTAGCAGTGTTTTGCCGCATTTGCGTTTAGAAGTGTTTCTAAAAAAAAAAAAATTATTATTTTTTTTTTAAATGGCCAAAAATAAAAAACATCAATAAACAAAATGCTGTTAAACGCGGGATACCGCGTTTAGATGCGTTTGGTGTCAGAAACTTTGGCGTCTGAACTAATTTTTTTGCCTTCAAAAAAAGGCCTATAAACGCAACTGCCTAAAAACGACAGTAAATGAACCTGTGTACATGTACACATAAGATAACATTGAATGAGTTCGGGGGCAGTTGAAAAAAAGTGTCCAACTGCCTCTGAACGTCCGTTTAGCAGCAGCACTGTACATGGGGCCTAAGCTCATGCGGTTGTCTCTTTTTAAATGATGGTTAGATATGCCATTTTTTTTATCCTGGCACTGCCTTCCTGACAAACACTCTTTGACGTTACCTCAGATTATGCATAGTCATTTTATTGGAGCTGAAGGATAGCTTTTCAATTGTAACTTAAAAAGTACTGTTTTTGTGTATTGTGATGTTGTAGAAATGTATTAATGTAGACAGTTTGCGCTGTATAAATCATGTATAATAATAATAATGAAAGGTATCTTGGTGGGGAAAGCATATAGACAGCCTTTTTTGACCTCCTGAAAATACGAGTTCCCTGGGTCTCTTAAACTTCAATGCTTTGATGCACTGACCTACAATAAGTATGGGTCACCGTGAAGTCAAAAGGTCTGATATGCATACTTATTCCGGTTCCGTATCTTAGAAAGTATTAAAGTTAATAGATCATGCCAGGAAACTAGCAAGTGCAGAGGAAAATGTCACAGATGGCTGTTCTGTTTTACAGGGCACAGAGTACTGGTTTCCAATATACCAAGTAAACCCGTCATTATTGAAATATGGTGGCAGCCATTGCTGATGTCAGGTTTCATTAAAAATATTGCTGGTATAAAAATTTAGATTTTAACATTTCTTCACAATTCCCTGCATGGCACATCAGCCAACCAGTCAAGCTCTATGTATTTGCACAGTGGTGCCTGTCCACCATGTTTTCAGGCATTGGGTGCTAAAGAGGGTGTTCTAAAGTTCATCTCCAGGCTCATCTTGATCTATTGGCTCATATCCTGTTATATGTGACATCCAGAAGGCAGGTTAAGCAGGGAACTGGGTGAACCGAAGGACTTCCAATTAAAATATGCATTCTCCCACTAATAATTTCGCATTCAGGCAGAGCTGATATTAGTGGGCGTTGAGGAGACTGACTATCCAGTGCACAGAGCACAGACAGGGGTGACTGATCATCGTTACAGGACCGTAGGTTTCTCGGAGAAGGGCTTTAAGCAGCATACAAGAAAAGGTGAGCACAGATCATCAGTGTAATGATATTATGGAGGTAGAGGAATCTCTCATGCTCCATCAAAAAACAATGTTATCTCCTTCTTGCCAGTTTAGATTGGCATGAACGAATCACAAGAGAAGCTAAATTGCAGTTTGGTAGTTGATATATTATGTACATATTTTAGCTGTGTGTTAAACTATTAGAGTTCTGCTTAAATGTGTTGTAGCCAGCTGGAAGAGACATTATTAATGATGTGTAGTTCATTAAGTAATATATGTAGTTTGTTGTCCTGCCAAGCTTACAATGTGTTTTTCCTTCTTGCCATCTCAAAACTAGTCACTTTGCGCTAATAACAGTTGCATTATTTTATTCCCATCCCATTAGACAGTATTCCCTCCTGGCGGAATAATCACCCACAGAAGATTTATTGGGCTTGCTCTGTATTATTCTAACTTTCCAAAAGCGCAAAATGGGCATGACCAGCAAAATCTGTCTGCTTTAATTGGCTGCCCCCCCCCCCCCCCCCGTAGCTATAGTAGCAGCGTGCAACAGTTTGTAGAAAACTATTTTGAATCTGGGGGTTGCCACAGCCTCATGTGTTCCACTTAAAAATGAGGTCACTAGGCTGTGAAGTGACATCACCAGGATTTTGTACAAAACTACTATTGCTGTAAGACCACTGCTTGGATATGGGTCCGCGTGGGAAGCTTGTTTGCAACCTCTTATGAAATCTGACGAGTGTCAGTTGACAAAATAAGTTCCTTGAGCCAGTCAGAGAGGTCATGTAGGTTTAAATAAATAACCTATCATGGTTAAACATAGTTTACCAGAGGATACCAGGAAAATGTATTAATTGGATGAAAAGTTATATGATACTCAAATATCTTAGTGATTAGTATTGGCAAATATCTGGTATCTTTAAACAAATGTGTAATTAGTTCAATCTTATTTTATTAGGAGACCAAGAATAACAGACATCGTGTATGTAACAATATATTACACGATTCTTTGGTATAAAATTACAAAGGCAAGAAATCCACAGAGGACAAATTGCCCATTTTTCGAGAATCCTTACAGTTACTAGGCATGATATATGCAATAGTATAAACTTATAAGGAACAATCACTTACAAGCAGCGATCTCACAGGTGGAATCAAAATACATTGCTGCCTAATAAGGCATTGTGTACTGTGGTGGTGCACTATCATATAAAGAACACGTAACTCATGCGGGTCACATATCGCACCATATCAGAAGAAGCATTATTCAGCTAATGCTCTAAAAGCAGAGAAGGGTTTAGTAAAGCCCTTTAGGTTGGATTAGAATAGAAGGATAGAGTAGAGTCAGATTAAGAGGGGTAGAAAAAGACACTCCATCTAGGCTAAGATGTGGTGGCAAGAAGTTCGCCCTCTGCCCATGTTACAAACTCTGTGGAGAAGGGGAACATGGACCAAGAAGTACACATAAGGGAGAATTGTTCCTCTTTATCGTTTTCCTGAGCCAACAGACGTTCCAGGTCTCTGATACAATCCACTTCAATAGCCCAGTCACCAAGGGAGGGCATGCTTGTCGACTTCCAGTGACGGGGGATCACTGTCTGTGCCACAGCAATAAAGTGGCGCAGCACATCTTTTTTAACTGATTTTAGAGTGCCCAAGATTACAGATAGGAGAGCTACTGCGGGTGAGGGTCACCATCAGTTTGCAATACAGAGCAAATATTTTTTGCCAAAAGTGCCATACAGTTGGGCAGTCCCACCAGATGTGGAGTAAAGTGCCTCTTGAGGATAAGCATCTCCAACACTCATCCGATAGGGATGGGTTAAAGTGTCTTATATTTGCAGGGCATCTGTATCATGTGGTTAATAGTTTAAACCCTCTCCCCTGAGATGTGGTTGTTAGCTGTCAGGGCTGGGCTCAGCTCTCTCTTCTCTGGGCTGACCGCTCAGCTGTCGGCTAATTGCCAGCTCCCATCTTTCTCCACAGTTACCTAACTGTTGATGATCCTGCTCCTCAGTCCTGCCTACTTAAGCCGTCCAGTCCAGAGGAGCTCTTCCTTCGCCCTGGTCACATCACAAGAAACATCTTCTGCTTTCCTGTTTAAAGACTGGTTTTGCTGACATCCCTTCTGGCTCCCGATCCTGTTTGCTGTTCCACTACTTTGATCCCTGACTTCTGGCTTGGCTGACTATCCGTTCCGGTTACTGAACTTTGGCTATGTTTTGACTTCGTTTGTTCTTTTTACTATTATTATTAAAGAAGTGTGATTTAACTGTACTTCTGTCTCTGTCTGATTTCATGGTTTCTGACAGTAGGCGAAGGCCATGAATTCAGAAGATACAGTCAATTCACTTGTTGGTAATAATTCTTCCAGATTGGATGAGCAAGATCACCGCATGGATCAGTTTGCCATAGCGTTACAAACGCTCATGAGTTGCACGGCTCATCTGGAATATCCCACTGTGGCTGCTCTGGTACAATCTGAGTTGCAGGCTGTCCCTGCTGCTGCGCCAGTCTCTGTGCAGGCACCCGCCTTGAGTATTACCTCTATAAGAGGTATGTCTGGTTCCGCTCCGCTTCCCCAGCGATTTGGGGGCAATCCAGTTCAATGCAGAGTGTTTCTCAACCAGGTTGAGATATACTTTGAGATGCTGCCCCAGGTGTTTCCCATGGACAGAAGCAAAGTAGGTTTCATGATATCTTTGCTTTCTGAGAGAGCCTTGGCCTGGGCTAACCCTCTATGGGAGACACAAAAACCTGTTGTCTTGAGTTACCCTGAGTTTGGGGCCTCCTTTAAAAGGGTATTTGATGTTCCCGCACACTCCGCTTTCTGCTGCCAAGTACCTCATGTCCATCAAACAGAGTACGAGAACTGTTGCCGACTACACCATTGAATTCCATTGATGCTGCCTTTGTCTTGAAGCACTAAATTCCGCTGCAGCTGCGTGATACTCCACTTGCCATTGAGGCCCTTGACGGGAGACCTCTACAGCCTGCCCATGTGACTCATGAGATGGTTCCCTTGTCCATGACCTTAGGGGCTCTTCACCATGAGACAATCCAATTCCAAGTTATTTCCTCACCTAAGTTTCCGCTGGTTATTGGTTATCCTCGGTTACAGAGGCACAACCCCTCTTTTGATTGGCTCTGTGCTAAGGTTCTCTCCTGGTCACCACAATGCAGTGAGACATGCTTCAAGAAGGTAGCCAAGGTCCTGTGCACCTCTTCACTCTAATCCCTGCTGGAGGAGTACCTCGATTTTAGCGATGTCTTTGACAAAGGTTAAGCCGGTAGTTTGCCTCCACACCGGCCGTATGATTGCGCAATTGACCTTCAACCTGGTGCCATACCCCCTCGTGGCTGGGTTTACCCATTGTCTGTCTTGGAAGATAAGGCCGTGGAGGAGTATGTTGCAGATGCACTTTCTCGAGGTTTCATCCACAAATCCTTGTCTCCTGCTGATGCTGGTTTCTTCTTTGTGAAGAAGAGTGGCGAACTGAGACCTTGTATGGATTATAAAGGTCTCAATCGTTTCACAATTAAGAATGTCTATCCAATTCCATTGGTTAGAGTTATTTGACCGCCTCAAGGGAGCAACGGTTTTCACAAAGCTTGATTTGAGAGGGGCATACAATCTCGTGAGGATTAAGGAGGGCGATGAGTGGAAAACTGCGTTTAATACCAGAACAGACCATTATGAGTACCTCGTAATGCCTTTTGGCCTTTGTAACGCCCCGGCAGTTTTCCAGGAATTTATTAAAGATGTCCTCCGAGATTTGTTGCAGTTGTGTGGTGGGTTATCTCGATGATATCCTCATATTTTCCAAGTCCCTGGAGAGCCACCACACATATGTCTGTTGTGTGCTTCAGAAACTAAGAGAGAACAATCTCTATTGTAAACTGGAGAAGAGCGAGTTCCATCGTGAACAGGTTCAATTCCTTCGCTATGTCATTTCCACTGCTGGTTTTTTGATGGACCCATAGAAACTTTCGACAGTCCTACAGTGGCCCCAACCAGTGGGTTTACGTCCTCTGCAGCATTTCCTGGGCTTTGCCAACTATTATCAGAAGTTTATTCGTAACTTCTCGTCTCTGGTCAAGCCCCTGACTGATATGACCAGAAAGGACGGTAACCCACAGAGTTGGTCTTTGGAGTCCATTAAGGCCTTTGAGAGTCTCAAGGCTGCCTTTGTTTCTGCTCCTGTGTTGGCACATCCTGATCCTACCTTACCTTTTATCCTTGAGGTTGATGCTTCTGAGACAGGTGTTGGCGCCCTTCTGTCTCAACGTCCTACCTCTGAGAGCGCTATGCATCCTTGTGGCTACTTTTCCAAGAAATTATCACCTGCGGAGTGCAATTATGAGATTGGTGACAGAAAGCTGTTGGCAATCATTTTAGCCCTGAAAGAATGGAGACATCTCCTTGAAGGTACCACTGTGGTGGGTCTCATTCTTACTGACCATAATGCATATACACACAAGCGGACTTTTCGACTGGACTGGTCCGACGGACCGAATCCAGCGGACAATTCGACTGCGTGTGGACTTCATCGGACCTTCAGCAGACTGTTTGTCGAAAATCTGACGGACTTTAGATTTGGAACATGTTTCAAATCTTTACGTCGAAACTCAGCTGGACCCAGATCCTATTGAAAAGTCCGCTCGTCTGTATGCTAGTCCGATGGACGAAAACCAACGCTATGGCAACTATTGGCTACTGGCTATGAACTTCCTTATTTTAGTCCGGTCGTACGTCATCACGTACGAATCCATCATGCTTTGATGTGATCATGTGCAGGCAAGTCCGTTCGTTCGAAAGTCCGTCGGAAAGACTGTCGGACCTTTGTTGCTGAAAAGTCCGCCCGTGTGTACAGGGCATTAGAATCTCACATTCTGGTCTGAGGCTAAACGCCTCTCTCCCTGAAGGGCGCGATGGGCTCTTTTCTTCTCAAGTTTCAATTACATTGTCTCTCAGTCTTACCCGGTACTAAGAATGTGAGGGCTGGCACCTTGTCACGACAATTATCCTCCACTTTCAGTTTTGAGTCGTTTCCGGTTCCTGTGATTCCTCCTGATCGTATTCTGGCTACGCTTCGCACCAGTATCACAAAAGTCTTGCTGCTAAAGTCCATGCTCCTCCTGAGAAACCTTGTGACCGCTGCTTTGTCCCAGAGAGTCTCCGTACTGCCATGCTCCAGACTTACCATTCTCCCAAGGCAGCTGGCCACCCTGGGAAGAATCAACAAGTTTGGGCCATTTCCCAAAAATTTTGGTGGCCTAGTCTACATGCTGATGTAACTGTCTTCGTAGCTGCTTGTTCCGTGTGTGCTCAGAGTAAGACTCCATGACACCTTCCAGTGGGCCTCCTACAACCCATACCCGATGGAGGGTGGCCCTGGACTCACCTGTCTATGGATTTCATTGTGGCCTTCCCAACTCTCAAGGCAACACTGTTATCCTTATCGTGGTTGACCTGTTCTCAAAGATTTGTCATTGTATTCCACTTAAGAATTTACCCACTTCTAAGGAACTGGCTTCCATTTTTGCTCGGGAGATCTTTCCCTTACATGGGCTACCCAAGGTGATTGTCTCAGACAGGGGTAGTCAGTTTGTGTCCCGGTTCTGGCGAGCCTTTTGTGCACAGTTGGGAATTCAGCTTGCTTTCTCCTCTGCTTATCACCCACAGTCTAATGGGGCTGCAGAATGAGCCAACCAGTCCTTGGAGCAATTGCTACGTTGCTATATTTTTGACAATCGTAACAACTGGTCAGACCTATTACCGTGGGCAGAGTTTGCTCACAACAGTGCCTTAAATTCTGCTTTCCGATTGTCCCCGGTTATGGCGACTTATGGTTTCCAACCTTCCATGTTGGCTGACTCGTTTGTTCTGCAGAGTATTCCAGCATTAGAGCAGAATCTCCGTGGTCTTCGTTCCACTTGGGCACAAGTCCAGGAGGCTTTGTGACATGCTAATGATAGGTACAGACTCCATGCTGACCGCAGACGCCTGCCTGCGCCTTCCTACCAGGTTGGGGACAGGGTCTGGCTGTCATCTCGCAACCTCCGACTGTTCCCTCACTGAAGTTCGCACCTTGGTTTATTGGGCCTTTCCGTATTCTTTGCAGGATTAACCCAGTGGCTTACGCATTAGACCTACCTTCTAATATGCGTATTTCAAATGTATTTCATGTCTGCTTTTTTAAACCTTTGGTCTGCAACCGCTTTACCACCTCGGTGCCATGTCCTCACCCTGTACAGATTGAGAACCATGAGAAGTATGAAGTACAGTCCATTGTTGACTCCTGTAGGTTCCGTGGGCGCATACAGTACCTGGTGCATTGGAAAGGGTACGGTCTGGAGGAACGCTCTTGGGTCTCATCCTCGGACGTACATGCCCCTGTCGTCCTCCGTGATTTCCATAGACGTTTTCCCCTCAAGCCTAGTGGTCCTCTGAGGGGGAGGGGTCGTTTATGAGGGGGTACTGTCAGGGCTGGGCTCAGCCCTTCCTTCTCTCGGCTGGCCCCTCAGCTGTCGGCTAATTGCCAGCTCCCATATCTCTCCACAGTTACCCAGCTGTTGATGATCCTGCTCGTCAGTCCTGCCTACTTAAGCCATCCAGTCTAGAGGAGCTCTGCCTTCACCTTGGTCACATCAGAAGAAACATCTCCTGCGTTCCTGTTTAAAGACTAGCTTTGCTAACATCCCTTCTGGCTCCAGATACTGCTTGCTGTTCCACTACTTTGATCCCTGACTTCTGGCTTGGCTGACTATCCGTTCCGGTTACTGAACTTTGGCTATGTTTTGACTACGTTTGTTCTTTTTACTTTTATTATTAAACAAGTGTGATTTAACCGTACTTCTGTCTCGGTCTGATTTCATGGTTTCTGACACTAGCAAGAGCTTGTGTGTCAGAATGAAGCATTTTTGCCAGTCTATGCATGATAAAGGATATCCCAATTAGGATTCCTAAGACCGTATGTACGGTGGGAGGTCAGAGGAGGACACGTGGAGTAATATCAAGTAAATTTGTGAGACTACATGGGACGGAGGGTCGGCCTGTGGTAGCATATCTTTAAACCCCGTTGTTTCAGATAGAATATCCGATAGGGAGGGAAAGCCACAGACATATGGAAGGGCTTGTCTCCTCTGGAGCCAATGCGTCGGGGAGTGAGGGATTGGTCGGGGCGAGGCATTTGTCATCAAAACGGGTCCGCGCGTAGGACTTGGGCCACTGGTCTGTACTGGGAGGAAACAGTGCTGATCCATCACACTGCTTTTTTCAATAAAGCGCTTGTTAACCCCCCCCAAAAAAATGGATCCTGCTCCTTTAAAACATGTTATATGACACAGTGCTTGTCCTGTGTCATTTGGCCCCCTGTAACACCTAAAAAAACCTGTCTGATCCTGCCAGTTTCCCCCCACCCCTCTGTAAACTGACCACAGTGTATCATGGCTGCTGAGCCCTTACACCGTGGTCCGTTTACGTGCCTCCGTCATCAGCAGCCTGCTATCTGCTCTGTTCCTGTGTCGTCCTCCCCTCTCCCCTTTCTGTCTGTGTGTGAGCCGCCCCTCCTCCCTCCTGCTGCTCTCATAACACTAACATGTATACACCATCAACACTGCCTCCTATTGCAGTGTCCCCCTCTGTGAATTAATTATTAATATAAATGCTGTAAATACCTCATTTAAGAGCTGAGATTGTGTTTACATGACCAGCCAGCTCTCTCCTCCCCAGACTGACATCAGCAGAAGAATCTCAGCCCCGCCCGCTGAATCTCTCAGAGGAGGAAAGGAGAAAGCTGGCCAGTCATGTGATCACAATCTCGGCAGAGAAATTAGGTATTTACAGCATTTAATTTATAAATCACACACAGGGGGGATACTACAATAGGAGGCAGTGCTGCTGGTGTATACAGTTTAGAGTGGCGAACAACCAGTTTAAGTTCTATTTACGCAGCAACATTGCAGATGCAGTTGTTTGCATTGTTCCACTGAAAAAAAAGTATTGCAGGTAGCGCACACCGAACTGAGCTCATATGGAATAAGGCTTTTTGCCAAGGCTGCCCAGCACAGTTCCAGGGCATCTAGTGTAAACAACACTAATCCACTTTCTGTGCCCCAGTTGGGGTGATTTTACCTCACTTCTCAAAAAATGTGGGGCTAAATTTTAAAGTTGTCACAAGTTTCGGAAGAACCCTCTCTCAGTGAGAGCAGTTGTTCCCACAGTGCATGAGCGCTGCATTATGGGAGGCAGCGTTGTGCTCATGGGCCTTGGACCATAGTGTACTGGGCATTTGCAGGGGCTCTTACAGCAAATACCAGCAACTGGGGAATGAGGCAAAGGTATTCATAGGATTTTTTTTTTTGCTTTTCCTTTTCTTTTAAAATATATCTAAAGCCATAAAAATCTGGTATTTTACTGATGCTTAGATATGGTGACTGCATCAGTTTTCTTTTTTCAGGCCTTTTCCATTTATAGTCTCCTGGTGATCCTTTTCTATGGAGACCAGAGCTCATGTACCGTACATATCTAAAGAGAAGGAGTGTTGTACCCTAGGACAGGAAGTGTGTTAGGACTACAAAATACCTTCTCTTTCATCTTTACATAAAATAAGGCAGAGGAGTTCTGTAGATGACAGAGAGCGCTGTGCAGTCAGCAGAAACAGAGAGAACAAGAAGCTGCCAACTCACAAGATTTCTGGCAGTATCAACAATATTTACATTGTTATGCTTGGGTTTCGATATGCTTTAAAGAAGAGAAAGGTGGTGGAGGGGTCTGAGTAAAGATTGAAATATAGTTTGGTGAGTGCAAATATGGAGGGTGTTTTATTTTTTATTTTTTGCTGTATTGATGTTGGATGGAAATGTTTTAAATGCTTTAGGTGTTTTTTGTTGTATAATGAAAAAACCATGAACATGTAGCTTCATATGAGGAATAATTGAGACTGAAGCTATTTTCAAATAAGGTGCATAAGACACATGTCTGACTTACAGTGTTTGTTTTCCAGGGTATAAAGATGGAGCTTCACTTTGTACTTGTTAAACTATATCTAATACAATATTTTTTGGAGCTTTGAATGGAGTAAGAATGAGGGGGACTGGTACACCAGTGTCAGTGACAACTGTCTTAAAAGGGTTATCCTACTACTTTGGAAAGATTTCCTCACATTTCCTGAAGTTTTCGAAGACCGTAAATGAGGGGAAATTTCCCCATAAGGGTGCACAGAGAGCTATAAAAAGAAAAAGTTTTGTCTTTAGATATACAGTGAAACCTCGGATTGCGAGTAACGCGGTATACGAGCGTTTGGCAATATGAGCAATTTTTTTTTTTTTCAAATCCTGACTCAGTTTGCGAGCGTTGTCTCGCAAGACGAGCAGCATTCATGCCGCTGGGGTGTGCAGTACCGCATTTGGCCAGAGGTGCGGGTGCGCCGGTGACGCTCGGTGACACTCGAAAACACTCTATTACCAAGTGTCTCCAAGCGCCCCCGCACCTCTGGCCAAATGCGGTACTGCATACACCAGCAGTGACTGTGAAACCAATTATCTGAGTTTCCATTGATTCCTATGGGGAAACTCGCTTTGATATACGAGTTCTTTTGGATTACAAGCATGCGTCTGGAACGGATTATGCTCGTAATCCAAGGTACTACTGTACTTTTTGGCTGTGGATGTATTGTCCAAATGATGTGAACTATTGTACCATCATGTCTTACTTTAATATCAGCTTGCCGTTCCTAATTATACATGCGATGATTTTAAAACTCTGCAAATGTAGTCCAAATATGCCTATAAAAAACTTTTTTTTTTTGGGGGGGGGGGTCTCTGTTATTACTAAGCTCAGAGACACCTCTTTTGCAATGCACCCCTCTACACAAAGAGCTTTTGTCTGTGTTCCATACAGCCCACGTGCATCTGCATTACAAGCCAGCAAATGGTCTTCCAAGACACTTGGAGAGAGAGTGTGTGAGGGGCCAGGAAAAGCTGTTCTGTTTGGCTGGATCCCATTTTTTCCATCCGTCTCTTCTGCACTGTTTAAGCCAGTCTGGGTAATGAGATCTAACCTAGAGGTACCAGTACTCCTGATCTCTCAGTATGTCCTAAATATGTCTTTATTCTTAGTGGTTGACATCAGTAATACTACAGTATATTGGAAGTAGATAGAATATGCCCTGCTGTTGCTACATTGCCAGGTACTGCAAGAAAGGGAAGTTTGGCAATTGCATCCAGATACTTCAATTCCTTACTACCCTTCAGTAGAGAAATAACTTTTAGGACTTTTCTTGTTACTGTGGAAATTAGGACCACTACCTACCATCACCTTCATTAACCCCTGTACATAATCAAACATTCCTCCTTTGATGAAGGTGTGGGCGGAACAGAACACACGCAGAGAACAGGAGTGATCAAGGGGTTCATTTTTGAGAGATTGAGCCAACAGAGAGTTGGGCAAGGATAGGTTCACAAGGTTGCCCAAGCACTAGCAAGAAATTGGGGCCATCTGCAATAATAGGGGTTAAGTCCAGTGTCACAGGGCAGAAGTGATCTCCACTCAGCTGGGATAAGTAGCAGTAGAGACAGAAAGGGTTAAGTCCACAAACACAAAGCAGTAATCTGCGCACAACAGGGTGGGCAGCAGCATGTAAAGCAAGAGTTAAGTCCAGCACACAGGGCAGTGATCTAGGCACAACAGGGTAGGCAGTCTATCGGACAGCAAGGGTTCGGTGACTCACCAGACAACAGCAGCCTCAGCCAAAGGGATCCAGGTAGGGTGGCAAGGAGAGGGGCTCCAGAGGCCAGAGTACCTTTCACAAACATAGTGTGGGTCCTGGGAGGGGGCTGTGTGTCCTGGCCACAGCTTCAGAAACGCACAGCCAGTGATCACAAAATGGGTAAAGAGACTGCCTAAGCCTGGGCTCTGCTCCGGTATTTAACTTCAGAGCTTCTATGCGATCTTGTCCAGGCAACTTGATACTTGGTGTCAGTTGCACTGGCCACTAGTTCCTCCTCCAGCTCTGGCCACACACAGGATCACAGCCTTTGTCTCTATTGGACACTGCAACACAGGAACACTGGGGTCATGGTGTGCTTGCCAAGACAGTTGGGGGGCACGTAGGCATATAGCCTGCATGTAATGAATCCACATGCAGGCATAGAGGTGCGGCAGCCTGTCGCTCAGCTGGGAAATGGGATGGAGTCCACAACTGCTCCCTGGCACCCAGCACCGAGATAATGTGTTCTACATGCAGGCGCTGGAGCTTGGAGTGAGCAGGGTGACTGTGGCATCTACCAGTCCAACCTTTCCAGGTTCCAGTCTATTGGCCTGTTGTGATTATCCATTTTTATTAAGTTTTAGGGCTCATTCCCACTTGGGCAGAGACCTGCTTTTTTATGCATTAGAAAAGGTTCTGCGTAAGGGTTCTTTGCTGTGTGCCCTGTTCACGCATGAACAGAGCCTTCAGAAGAGCTACAGTGCAGAGATATGTAACATGTCTGCATTTTTTCCATCCCGTACCACAGACCACCTGTGGTTCCTTTTCTTACCTGCGTGACATTTCAATAACATTAATAAAAAGTATACCGTGCTCTGTGCTTTAAAAGGACAGGACACCACTGAGAAGGCAGATACCTCCTGTAGCAATTTACTGTGCAAGAAGGGTGAACCTGACCCATTGTCATTTGTATCCAGGTTCACCTCTCTTCCAACTTTAGTAAGGCCTCTTTCACATCATATGTGCATTAAAGCTGATGGAAATAATCCCGCAGATTGCATAGAATATTTTTTTTTATACCATGTACATAGACCTTCACTTTTCTAATGTAGGCGGCTGCAATGGCGAAAAGAAGGCAATTGTTTCCCATGTTCACACCACAATGCTGGTATTGTGTCTTTTTTTGTGCAGACCAAGGCATACATATTGCATTTTTTTGCAAAAAAAAAAGGGGGCAGAATACTATTGTGTTGTGGTGTGATCATGGCACATAGAAAACAATTGCATTCTTTTTTTCTCTTGCAGGTCTCTTGTATCCTGAGTAGAGATGAGCTTGAGTGTCCTTCGATCTTTTCTGTAGCCAAACTCCCAACTTGCACTGTTCTTTTACTCCAATGAGTGGCACACCAGGTCATTCCCTTCCTGTAGCTTGTCTCTTTGTTTATTTAAGTTGTGGGACCGCAGCTTGTTGGAGTAAAAAAAAGTGCGCCAGGTTGGAGTTTAGCTAGAGAAGAGTTTGGAGAACACCTAAGCTCATCTCTAATCCTGAGGTTTCCTATATACCACCTGTTATAAAAAGAAGTATTAGTGGCATTTGTTTCCTTTCACATCCCCGACTTTGAAAAAGCCGTAAATTGCAGAATTGGGTGGTTACAGACGTGCAAAGGGATTGCAAGGCCTTTTTTCATCACTTGAAATTAAGAGTAGTAAACCTACAAGTTTGTTTTGAGGAGGAAATGTAATGGACCAGAGCTCAGAGGTACATAGGGAGGATATAAACACTCCTTGCAGCTGGCGTTCCTTGGGGAATTGATTTCAGCATTAGTAAGCCATACAGCTAACTGCTCTGCCTTTGTCTGCCCACTGTCCAAGTGACTCCTATACTATATATCTATGTTGCTGATACCTCAGGTACCTCCACCCCCCCTGCTGCAATTGACAGTGTAGTGCCTGCACTGCACATGTTGACCAAGAGTACTATAAACCAGGGGTTTCCAAACTTTCTAAACAAGGGGCCAGTTAACTGTCCTGAAGACTTGGGGGGGGGGGGGGGCAGACTGTGGGTATTGGGATTAGAAAAGTACATCAGTGGGAATAAACGATGCACCAGTGGGAAGAATTGTGCCCCTACTTTGGTATGATTGGGAGGAAGTCTGCCCCTTCATTGGTGTCAGCGGGGGGGGAATTATGCCCTATTGTTTGTATTAGTGGATGAAAATCATGCCCGTAAGGGCCAGATAAGAGCTTGTAAAGGGCTGCATCTGAGACCACTGCCATAAACTTTGACTCCTTCCATCACTGGGGGTTTTGCATGTGCTGTCCATCATCACCATCTCAAGATGGCCTACAAGAGCAGGTCTTGAAAATGGTTACAGACCTTGTAGAAGGCCCCCACTCCTGTTTAGTGATTGGTGTTTTATTTTGACAGATGTCCTCTCGCATACTTTTTTTTTTTCTTAACCAGTTGTCCTCTTTGTCCAAATTGTGCACCCTAGTATCCTCAAAGGAATAGCCCTTTTACCAGTGGGGCAGAGTTTACCCTCCTATGTTGATCCATCACTTTGTTGAGTGGTTGTTTGGTGTCCCCAATGTACAGGTCTTTCCATTCCTCACACTGGGCTTCATTTACCAAGTTACAGCACCTTGCTTGTTTTGACTCTTTATATGTACAAGCTTTTTCTTGATGTACTGTTGGACTTGAAAGCACAAGGATGGAATGTTTATGAAAAATCCTTCTGGGTTTTTTTGACACTGCAGTAGCAACATATTGGATGACTATATTCGATGGTCCCCTGTTTTTTGCTATACCTTGTGAATGTGTTTTTATTACTTTTGTCTCTGCTACACTCACACTTGTAACAGAGTTATTGGTCTTAATGGATTGGCATTATTACAACCATTATGCACGCTTATGAGACAAGTTATCAAAATACAGTCACGGTTTCTCCAAGAGAAAGGGATTTGGCACTACACAGGGTGTTTGAGAGCTTAAATTTTAGATTTAAGATGCAGTAACATGTAATACATATTTCTCAGCTAATTCTGTATTATTCTATTATGTTAAAGCAGACCCTGCAGTAAAATGCAAGCTCTGCTTATGCTGTCTGAACCCCCTCCCACTGTAAAAATAACTAGTAGATAGCAGATCCATAATATACATGTGCATGTAAACAGATTAATACTTGCCTCACCCCTATCTTTAGTCCATAGAGTCTAGGTGAGACTAGATTCTGGTGATTACAGAGCAGCAGAAATATCGAAAGATGACTTTCTTGCAATGGACTGGAGGATTGCTTTGCTTTTCTCTGGAATTTTCCCAAAAGGACAGCAGCATCACGCCCTCAATGTAGAAGAGGTGGATAAGGCAAATATAAGGCCCCTTTCACATGTGCACCAGGGGATCTGTCTGCTGATCAGAGCAGAGCAGGTGGATGACAGGTCCATGTCGGCTCAGTTTTTGCAGACCAGACAGACAGAGCCTGCTATGCTCCATGGGTGGCCCTCCGATCCGCCTATGTGGAAGAGAACAGATCCCTTTCCATTTGTTTTTGGTGGACTGGATCAGATTCAAGGTAGACAGAGTTAGCACACCTTGGACGGCCTCAGATGGAAGGAAAAGCCTCAACAATAGTGAAGTGAACCATCGTCCACAATCTAGTTGTCAGTATTCTGGCCCAAATCATGACATCACAGTGATGCAGTATTGCCCCTTTGTCAGCTACAATGACAAAGGGGAGGTCCTCCCTAAAACGCTGTTTACTTTTTTTTTTTACGTATTTGAAATGTCACAAAATTACATCTTTATACACCGCAGCATGTTGCAATACAGTGTAGTGTATCTCAACATGCTACATTGTGTAAAAATGCATCTTGACTTACTTTACTTCAAAGCACACCCACACAGTACATTTGAGTGAACTGAACCAATAGGACAGATTGCAAATTAACTTGTTTGTTTTGGGACTGCGTTGGGAAAAACTGCATGATGCATATAGTATGAATGGTCCCTTTAAGTTGGTACAGGGTGTTTTATATTATGCATACTTGAGAAATGGCTGCAGGTCCAGGTTTTTATTTGTTTCTTCAGCCACTCATTTTCTTTGCTAGAGAGGCGTTTTGACTAATGATGGATTTTAAGACTCAACTCTGTCAGTTACAAAATTATAATGTGTGTGACCTTACCCAACTGAGGCAGAGTATGTTGCTCAATTTGGCAAGGAGATGATAGAATACTGAGTAAAATGTACCATACTTCACCGGCTCAAAATGTCTGTCCCAGTAGTGATGACTGCTCCCATTAAGCCCCCCCTATTCAGTGACGGCCCATCCCTAATCCAAGTGCCTGGCCCCTAATCTACATGCAGGGCGCCGGACGCATTGATTTCAAGGGTTTGTTTTTTTGTTTTTTTTAAGCACCTGATTAGAGCCTGAGGTTTTAATTGGCTTCAAAAAAGGGTGGGCCCAGGACTGCCTGTAACCAGCAGTCAGGGAACCAGGGGAACAGAGCTCCCTAAAGTAGGCCTCTGATCACCGCCTCCTTCCCTTCCACCTCCCGCAGGGAGGGGGGTGTCGCCGATGCGAGTGAGGGGGGCAGGTTTGTTTGACACCACCCCCCCAAAATATTGAGCACAAGCTGCCACTGCTCCTTTTTCTAGTCTCTTGTCAACTTCATCATGTACAATGCAAGGCCAATGGCCGCCATTGCATTGTAAATGGTGAAATCAGAATGTTCACCCACACTCCAGGGTGGGAGCAAAGAGAGCTGGAGTACTGATTGTTAGGGAATCATACAGGAAGGTATTTTTAACTCATCCCATTGACCAATGGAGAATTTGTTTCACATTGCCAGGGTAGGCACCAAAAGTTTTTAATTTATTGTGTGCTCGGAGTTCTGCTTTAAAGGGGAAAACAGGGCACAAATCCTTTAATTTAAATATGTTGCTGAATAGCCAATATTGGCTTTTTGCACATCAAATACTGAATGTAGCAGTGAAATAATCACTGTGCTGTACATAACCTGTAGAAAGCAGAGCTGTGGGAGGACCCTGCAGGCTCTATTCACTACAGGGGGGATACAAAACCAATCACCCTGCACAAGGATAGAGAGCATTAGTGACCAGTCTTTATTACAGGAAGTTCCTGAAAAGAGACAACTTTTCACACTTTATTGCTGCACAGATCTGGAAGAAGTACACACAGCAGACCAAGATTCAAGTAAGAATACACATGCCTCTTGTATTTAGAAAATATTCACTTATCCCGGAGTTCACTTTTAAGAACAAAAGGACTGTTGGTGTGTGAGAGGTGCCGAGTAAATCTTTGGTTTCTCCAAGCAATAACCTTTGCATGTCTTCATAGAAACACATGTATCTTGAAACTATATTCATTCAGTGTTACATCATCAGGCACTTTTTTGGACATGAATTTGACATCGGAAATCATACAATACCAAATTATAACATTTTGGGCGATTTCCACACATTTGTGCTAGAAACATTTTTCTAATTTTGATTTTGCAGATAGTATAAAACTTTTATTTATAAAGCCACATGCTGTGTGTCAGTTTTTGGATGATCTGAAAACATTCTAATGGTGTTCTGCCATTGGCTGCCTTTTGTGCTTCTTGCATGTTATCTTGTCCAGCTCTCCTCTTTGTGTGAATCTTTGTATTGTACTGGAACCTGTTGCTTTTCGTTTTTTTAATTTTTTTTCTTTCTATCTTTAATTTTAGGGATTCCCTGGCGATTTTGGAGAAAGGGGTCCTCCAGGACTTGATGGAAACCCTGTAAGTCGTTCATAATATAACACAATAACTATTGTTATGAACTGAAGTGTTTATTTTTTTTATAGACGGTTGTTAAAAGGAATACAGAAATCAGAAATGTTGTTGGTCACGCTTTACATGGGGAAAAAGCATATAAATATTACTGATCCGCAGACTGGAGTAAACATATGAGCACACTTTTCTAATTTGAGATCAACGTGAATGCGTTTCAGATATTTTTCTTTAAATCTCCTTACATTAGAGGGTCAGTACACCAAAAACTGATAAATTTGGGTGTGGGCTTGTGCTTTTCAATTCTGGGACCAATATAAATGTATGTCAGATAATTTCCTTTAACCCTCATTACATATGCCCTTCTGCTTGGTGACTACAATGTGTTGCTCGCTGTTCTCACATTCTGTAATTGCCTGCCTGTCTTTTCTTTTTATTTAATTTTTTTTTATAAACATCACAAGAGCAGCAAACAATCCTTGCCATGCTCAAATCATTCAACAATACAGGTACATAAAGACCAAAAGGGAGGGCAAGTGAGGGGGGAGAAGGAAATGTAATTGAGGCTTCACGAATAAGGCAGGTCAACCTTGGTGACCGATAAAGGCACAAGAGCAAACAGTACCAAACATTATGTAGGTGGTTGAATAAAGGAGACTGCCTGTCTTTTCTGATCCTTTGGCTTCAGTACTCTGAATCACTAACCTGGAACAAGCATGCAAATTAGATTTTTTTTTTTTTTCATGATCCAATTTACTGCAGTAAGGGAAAAAAATTCCTTCCTGAGTCCCCAAGAGGCATTCGGATATTCCCTGGATCCACTATTTGTTCTGGTTCATTGAATCAAAAGTATTGTGGCCAGTGATTCAGTATGCCAGCCACCCAACAAGCATTACTCCTACTAGTGTAAGTGTAAGATGCATTTCATGGGAGTTGCCAGGTGAAGATAGTCTGTAGTAAACTATGTGTATATTGGTCCTGGGGTGTGGGTCCTTCTTTATGCTTGCAGCATGGTGTAAAATTATATTGGTACTGCAGTAATGATTTCAGATTACAACTCCAAAGGGTGCCTAATACATGAAGAAAAAATGTCACTTTTAATACATGGCTTTTACCTAGTTTTCATTTACAAGTTGCAATAAAGAGCAAAGGTTGCTCAATCTATGTATATAATGGTACCAACATCTCAGGTAGAAGAAATACATATAAAAGAAAGATTAATGGACTTTCTAGGTACCAAAGAAAAGTGATAACGTACATATGATGTAATAAAAATGAATGCTTTTTATTTGAACAGTCATAAAACTGTACAAAGTAGAACCTGATACAAGACCCACGTATAGTAAAACATCTTAAAAAATTTACACCACCGTGCTCATGTTCCGCATGCTGGCTGTCTAATATTCTAAGTGATGAGAAGCCCTACTTCTAGGGAAGAGTGTCTACAGTACAATCACAACTTTATTGGCGAAAGATGAGCAGCTGACTCAGTACGCTTCATTGAATATTTCCAAATTCCTCAGGAGGTAAACCTGACCCCAAGCGGAAACACTTTACCTTTCAGATATCAATTAAAGCAGCATTATATAACTACCTGCTCCCCGTTCAGATTTGCAATTACAGTGTCTGATAGAGGGAAGTATTTCAGCATCAACTTCTTTTGCAACTTTGAGATGTCATGTAACTGATTGCTGAGAGTCACAGAGAAAGATGATACTGAAAGATCTGTAGATGTTTCACAGTGTCCATTAGGAACTCCCTTCTTTCTCCATGTCCAACAATCAGTGAGACACCACTGAACCCTTTGTATGGCACGCTTTCTTTGGCCCAAAGAAATCTGTCTCTACCATCAAGGGGTACATTGGCTATGTTTACCTCTACACCAAAGATTCATAGTCTTCCCCTGCCTCCACATCTGGCCCTATAATGACAAGAACTTTTTTTCTGGATTGGATGCTGTCATTTACTATGTGTCAAATTCTTTGGCTGGAGGTGTTTCTGTACCTTTGGGGCTAGAATAAATAAAAAAAAAGGAGGTACTTCTGGACCGCACTAGAAGCTTATTGTCTGTCTGTGCAACACAAAAGGTGTGCAATAATGTCCTCAAATGGTAAAGTAAGGCATTTTTCCTCTTTTATTTAGGGTGAACTGGGTCCCCCAGGTCCTCCCGGAGTCCCTGGATTCATTGTAAGTACAATAACTGCATAACCAAGCCTATCCTTTATATTCGTCAACAAACTCTGTCTCCAGCATTCAGTTTACAAAAACACAAATTTATTTACTGATCTCTCTGTGAATGCATTTAATTTCTTCCACCCCATGGAGACCAATCCTTGCTTATATTAGAGTAGGTGTTTATAGCTCTGTTTCCATCGTAAAACATCAACTATTTTAATTAGGGAAGCTTGCTAGCCACCTTAAGCAGGCAAAGCTGTGGGTATGAATTTGTCTATTGCCTCACGCATCCATCTGGAATTAGGCAGCGACCTAATTCTTCCCTGTCTTTCACTTTTTATTTCTACGGATATGGCTGAGTAGATTAGTGTTGGCTCAGTTCCACACCAGAAGTGGCTGCAAAAGTCTTTTTCACATGGACTGTGATAGGTTAAATGTTGTTTATAGTCCTGGTGGTTGTATGAGACTTGTAAATGTAGAAATTTTGGTGAAATCTGATACCTGTGCATATCATAGTGACAGATGAAAACAACGTGCGCCAAGTTTTTCAGCCTGCTGTTGAAGTGGAGAATATGCACAATAATTATTCCAGCTGCACTTTTATTTGATGAAGACATTTGGCCTCGTGCATGAAGGGGCCTGGACAAAAAATTGTCAGTTCCTCATAGCATCCAATCAGCTGTCCTTAAGTTTTCCAGATCACAAAAAAAGAATGATTGGTTGCTATGGGGAACATAGATCATTTATCATACAGTCAATAGGTGCATTGACTGATGCACTTCTTGTATTAACCATCTCTGCCCTATAGACGTATGTGGATACTCCTACATATTGTTTAGTTCAAGTGTTTCTAGTTAAGAGTATTGTTAGTGCTACAGTTTACAAAAATATGTTTATGTAAAAAAAAAAACTTTATTGAGATTAATACATGGACAGCATAGTACAGCTGTTAGACACAAGCCAATCGTGCATAACATAATGCCAATAAATATTACATAAAAATCAAATTAAAGTCGTGTCAAGGGGACGATATCCCTAGACAAAAAAAAAGGTTTGCAAGAAACATAACAGTTACTGCTTACTGAAACGATCTGTATGGAAAAACCATATACATAAAGTATAGCAATTGTACATACACTAACGTCCCCCGGGGCTGCCAGTGAGAAAAGCGCCACAGGGGAATAGCCCATGGATAGCAGATCTATCAGCAATTACCAATGGCCCACAGAGTGGCGCATTCAATAATTCACAGCATTGAATAAGATGAATTCTGAAAATACTCTGGGGAATCACTTTCTGGCGGGTTGCGCTAACCATCTTTCCCAGATTTTGTTATATTTAGCGGGACACCCTCAGTGTGAGTCCATTACCTTTTTATAAGAGAGGGTGATATTTACCTCAAGGACCCATGATTCGAAAAATAGGTGGGGTTACCTGCATCCAGTTCTTTGCAATCACTTAGCGTGCACTGAAAAGAGTTTTGTGAAGAAAAATTATTAGGAACTTATCGGTATTTGGATCAGGGAGGAGACCCAGCAGACATTGTATTGGGTCAAGGGCTAAAGGAGAGCCCATTAGGTCATAGAGAAAAACTACTTGGGTCCAAAAGGTCTGTACAACTGGGCATGCCTATAGAGGGTGGTGAAAAGTACCCGTACTTGCTGAACAGTCCTCAATGACTCCCAAGTCAGAAACCCGTTTAGTTTTGGCTCAATATGCCAGTTTGGTGGCAGGTGTCGCGAGTAGGATAGTGTACAGGGAGGAGATTAGTTTAGCAGGGTCTGAACCTAGAATCACCTTCAGCAGTGGCAAAGAAGTATAAGATGGGAACAAATCCGGGAACTGGGTTCTCAGGGCATGGCGGAATTGTATATAAAGAGAGAGAGCATGTGATTGGGAAGAGAAAATTCAGCCTAACTTACATAAATATTTTAGACAATTCTTTGCTTCAAATCTCGAGAGAAAGGCCTTTTCCAGCATGACTGTTCCCCTGTGTATAATGCCAGCTCCATGAAAACAGACTGGAAAAGTTTGGTGTGGAGTGGCCTGCACAGAGCCCTCAACTCTAAGATTGATTGTGAGCCGGGTCTTCTTATCCAGCGTCATTACCTGACCTTCACTGTAGTTAGGAAGTTCTATGGGACAGGGCAACTCCATATTAATGTTTTTGGATTGGGATGTTCTATCCCTTTTTCCCCCTTCACACCTAATTGGGAATTTAAAGTGAAAACAGCTTCCTCTTATTCATTAAGCTAAGTAAAACACCTTTGAAAATAGTAATTCACTCTGCTAAGCGAACAGTCTCTATTCTTTTAGTAAATCAACCCCACCATTTGCTTGGTTCATTAAAAGCATACAGTCGGTCCATCGAGTTCAGCATTTTTGTATTTAAATAAGATCCGCCATTAAAAAGTCACACTTGACTTACAAATTCGATTATTTTAGATAAAAATTGCCTATTTCTTGTCACAAAAAAAAATGCATTGCTTCCGAGCGCCATCTGTGAACTAAAGCCTAGACGAGGAAGAAAGGGTCTCTGGGTATCAAGAACATTGTGGGTTGGTCACATCATTAGAGGCTACAGAATATGCCTTTTCTTCAGACAGATCCTGTCTGCTAGATTTGCAGGAGACAGGAGGATCCGCAAAATGCAAGATTACATAGAAACAAGATTTTTATACCATTGACATTACTAAAAAAAGATTTATATTAAAGGCCAAGTTCACCTTTTTTTTCTTATTAAAATCCAGCTTCCCTATGTACCAAACTACCAATATACCATTAATGTACCTCGGTTGCAAAAAAAAAGCTTTCTTTGATTTTGAGAACAAGGCGTTACCTTAGGCCCTGCTGTATTTCTTAGAAAGCTTCATTACTGCTGGGATGTAGATTTGGGATGGAGAAACCAGTAAGAAACAGGAAGGAGTTTACCAGATGACCTCATTAGCGCACACTCTTCAGGCCAGGTTCACACTGGTGCAACACAGCAGTTTTACGACTGTGGATCCGACTTTGCCCTGCGACTTCATGACCGACTCCCTCTGACTTCAATGAACGGGATCCGACTTTGATCCCCACAATACCAGTCTGGTATGAATCTTGAGAAGGAACCCCTTGCCAAAATAAAAACAAAACAGCGTTCCCCCCCGCTGTTCCTCCCCGCTGTTCCCCCCAAGACCATACCAGACCCTTCGGCTTGGTATGGATTTTAAGGGGAACCCCCATGCCAAAAATGGCGAGGGGTGCCCCCCAAAATCCACACCAGACCCTTATCCGAGCATGCAGCCTGGCAGGGACCGGGCCATGCCAGGCCACATGCCCTCAACATGGGGGGGTGAGTGCTTTGGGGTAGGGGGCTTTGCACCCCCCCGACCCCAAAGCACCTTGTCCCCATGCTGATGGGGACAAGGGCCACTTCCCGACAACCAGGTTGTCGGGGGTCTGCGGGTGGGGGGGCTTATCAAAATCTGGAAGCCCAATTTAACAAGGGGGCCCCCAGATCCTGGCCCCCCACCCTATGTGAATGAGTATGGGGCACATTGTAAACCCTACCCAAAAAAAGTGTCAAATAAAACCAGCACTCATGTTTTTGACAAAGTACTTTATTAAAGCAGCTCCAGCGTCTCTTCTCCCTCCGATGATGTCTTCATCCTTCAGTTCTTCTCGCTATGCTGATGTCTTCTTCCTCTGGTTCTTCTCACTGCGCTGATGTCTTCTTTCTCTGCCAGGTCTTCTTCCTCCGCTGTCTTCTTCCTCCGCTGTCTTCTTCCTCCGCTGTCCTCTTCCTCCGCTGTCCTCTTCCTCCGCTGTCTTCTTCCTCCGCTGTCTTCTTCCTCTGCTGTCTTCTTCCTCTGATCTTCTCCCGACACTAGCTCCTGCTGTAAATGTTAGCTGTGGCATGTGCTATTACTTATATAGCAACGGAGTGTGGCCATCCGGTTACGTCATCCGGAGACCCCTCCCCTTGTGAGGTCAACACCCCATCATGCCGTGGGCGGTGACGTCACAATGGGGCGGGCTCTGTGGATTATGTCACCGGATGGCCACGCCCCATGGCTATATAAGTAATGACACACGCTGTAGCTAACATTTACAGCAGGAGATAGCGTCGGGACAAGATCGGAGGAAGAACCAGCAGAGGAAGAAGACAGCGGAGAGAAAAACTGGCAGAAGAAGCGCAGTGAGAAGAACCAGAGGAAGAAAACATCAGCGCAGCAAGAAGAACCTGAGTGCTGGTTTTATTTCTTTGCCACTTTTTTTGGGGTGAATGGGTTGGGGTACAATATAGCCCATACTCATTCACAAAGGGTGGGGGCCCCCTTGTCAAAGGTGGCTTCCAGATTTCGATAAGCCCCCCGCCCGCAGACCCTGACAACCACCGCCCAGGGTTGTCGGGAAAAGGCCCTTGTCCACATAAGGGTAAGTATAAAGGTCTGGTATAGATTTTGGGGGAGGGCCCTACGCGTTTTTTTTTCATTTTTTTTTATTTTGGTGTGGGGTTCGCCTTCATGATCCTCAGCACAAGTGACATGTCAACATGCCAAAGTCGGATCAGTTAAGATGATGATCCGACTTTGATCCGACTTCAATGATATTCAATGGGCTTAATAGGGTCCAAAGTCAGACCAAAATAGTGCTCAAACCTTTTTCAAAGTCGGACCGACTTGTGTCGGACCAGTTAAGACGGCTCTCATAGGGAACTATTAATTATTACATGTCATGTGACATATGCTCCCAAAGTCGGAGCGTATGTCGTACTAGTGTGAACCTGGCCTAATGCATGCAGCCCAAGGGACACCCCTGATGTACTGCAAGGGCCTGCTTGATTGGATGCAGATTGTTTGGATAGATGGTGTGTCCACCTATTATATAGTTTTGGTAAATCTAAAGGAGATTGCACAACCAGATTGTATAGTGTATGGCTATATTTATACACCTAAAATGACCAAATTGAGCTTTCAGTGTCATTAATTGTTAACGACACACCAAACACAGATGCAAACGCACATTTTGGCCCATGAAAAAACAGGTGACAAACACAGCAAAAAAATTGCAACTTGCACCACGTCAAAATGTCCCATGAGCTACTTTGCCATGTGTAGCGCAGCCCATTGAAATCAATGGACTCCCCTACTTGTGTCACTGAAAAAAGAGCCAAAAAATTTGCTCCCACTACTCTAGGTGTAAATGGGGTCTGAAAGTTAAATTGGTGCGTTTTACACCAGAACAATGGGGCTCCGTTCACATCTGTGTATTTCAAAATGCATGGCAAACCGCACTAAGCCATGTGTTTCAGAAACACTGCAAATGTACATCATGTTTGTGTTATTACATGTTAAAGGCTCCCCAAGTGCAGCAAACACACACAAAACTGCGGTAAACCACTATGCTCCACTCAAAAAAAAAAAGTTCTGGGGCGATTGTCCTGCATAGTATAGCCCATTCACATGAATGCGCTGCCATATGCTTGACAAGTGAAAACGCTCCAAAACATCCAAAAAAAAAATCGTGCTGCAATCTGATTGTACAATCTCTGTATAATTTTTTTTAGCTTTACCAGAACTAGGGAATAGGAGGACCCACCTGACCAATCCATTCAATCTGTATCAAATCAGGCAGGCACTTGTATTTCATAGCTGATGGAAGATCTGAAGGAAATTGTACAATTAGATTGTACAGAAAGTTGATGGAAGTTGGTATTGTAATGAGGGAGGTGTGGTCCAGAGTGGTGAACACACCCTAGCATGCCCTCTTCTGTGATGCAACAAGGAACTGAAGGCTTCTGGGAGATGACCTACTAAAGTGAATGCTGAGAGACAATCTACAAGAAGTGATGGAATCTGAAAACCATTTTAAAAATTCAAATAAACTGACAAGATTTTAAACCTCCTCCTGTGGATAAGGTGAGACAAAAGCGCATTGGGATGGCTGTGCCAAAAATGGCATTGGAAAATGCTTCTATTTATTAAGAAAAGTGAAATTCTGACCGAAAAGGTGAACTTATCCTTTGAGCTGTTTTTTTACATGTACATCTAAACCACTGAAAACATTACAGTTTCTAGTTTGAGATCAAGTCAAGATTGTTTTTTTTTGTTTTTGTTTTTTTAAATCTACATATTCCTATTAAATTATTATAACTGTGCAGTCTTATGAAAGATTTCCTTTTGCCCCCTTTGTTGTGCTTTACTTACATTGCTTTGAGTTTGAGCATTCCGATGTAGAATTAGTAGTTCAAGGTCCCTTGAAGTTTCCCAGCTACTGAAAGTGCACAACAGGACCAAAGAGCAGAACACTATAGTTAAAAGGAATGTAGAAAACTAGAGTCATCCTCAGCTGCAACATACACATGATACCAGTGCAGCTGAAAGATCAATTTGTATACACCTTTTTTAAAGACACTTTAAGCTGACCAATACTGGCCCACTGCCTATTCTTCCATTTATGCAGTTAAAGGACAGGATCTCTATTGCCCATGTATGCAGCATGATGTATTGTGTGAGAGCAATAATATGAGCAATATGTATGACAGAAGGTGGCAGGTGGGTGAGTGATGCAACTTTTTCCAGTAGCAGCGGCTACTTTTACCTCTCGTTGCGCCAGATGACAGCTGCTCAGGGCTGTATCTGGTAGCTGTAAAGGAGACTGCAGGAAGATTTTTTACCAAAAGCCTGCAAGTAATGGGATAACTAATGTGTTCGGTGTGGTTTCCCCCCCCCAAAAAAAACCATAAACTAAATTTCAGCTTTAAAGTGTTACTAAACCCACAACAGTAAAATCAGTCTGTATATGCAGTAAAGCATGCTTGCTATACTCACTGTGAAACCCGAGGGGTTTAGTCCTCTGCATTGTGTAAAAAGGCCGTTTGATCCTGTCTTCTCTGATCCACCTCTTCTTCCAGAGTCCCAAAACCATCTCCGGATAGTACAGAGGCTAGGGGACAAGCTGCACGTGTTCAGTTTGGTGTGTATTGCTAGAGAGTTTTTTCTATTTCTTGTGAGAGTTCATTTGATCAGCACTGGGCCAATCAGCACTGTGCAGGCAGAGGGTCAAGGGTCCTGCATCCTCATAGGACAATAATGGGAGAATGAAAACTCATCCTTACAAGCTTTAATCAGACACTGATAGAAGTCACAAGACTGCTCTAACTGCTTATGAGTAAAGGTATTTAGCAGTTTATATTTACTAAAATAATTGCATGTTCTGTGCACGATGGGAGACCAGATATAGTGAATGCGGGTTCTGGATTTAGAAAAACTTGAAAGCTGCACTCCAAGGAAATTATTATTATTATTATTATTATTATACAGGATTTATATAGCGCAAACAGTGTACGCAGCACTTTACAACTTGGGGGTAGACAGTACAAATACAATACACTTTCAGTAGGGCCCTGCTCCTTAGAGCTTACAATCTAAGAGATATAAACGACAACAATTATTACAGCACTGTATTCATTAGTACATTTTTAAATGTATTTTTTTTTTAGCGTTGTTTTTTATTTTCTAATTCAAGCTGTGTAGGTATGTGACTTGGCATCAGCCTTTTGCAGTCCCCTATGCAGCATAGTTCATATTGGGGAAGAGAGTAGCCGCTCATGGAACATGCTGATAGGAGGAGAGTGAGCAGAGTGGCAGAGAAAGCAGAGTGACAGATAAAGGAGCTTATCAGAATTCTGCTTTTCCTTTCACTGTCCAGTCTCAGGGTGAGGGGAGAGATGACCTGTAATGTCTCTTGCACACTGGGCATTTATCTCCCATTCATTAGATCCTGGCATTTTTAGTGCAAGCTGAAGAGACAGGTGCACTATCCAGTCCCACTGCCAGCAGCCTCTAAAACTCAGAGGCTGAGAGCTGGTGGGGCTGGACAGTGCACTGAATGGTACTAACGTTTAGGGCAGCATGCACCAAGGATCGACTGCCCGGAACACAAGCACTTGGTGTGCCATCTATCCATGGCAACTGTCAGCTTCTCATAGAGTTTTGCAGGCTGCTGACAGTGGGGCTGGACAGTGCGTCTGTGTCTTCGGTTGGCACCTAAACTCCAGGATCGAATGCATCGGGGCTAAACGCCCAGTGTACATGAGGCCTTAGTGTTCCTAAATTGTAGCAGAGAACAATTATTTATCCTACCTTGCCAGACAGGGCTGTCTGAAATTCAGCTATAAATTCATAACAACAAAAAAGCCCCAAAAGCCCCCTTTGAGAGAGCTGCTCTGAAATCAGTCACATGTTCAACTGCCTATTAATTTATTGCGTGATCTTTGTTAAAGCAAAGGATCAAAGTTTGGGCAGAACTGAGGATTTTGTTAGCTCATCCTTCATGTCATACTCAGAAATCATGCGACAAACGCTTCTGCATTTGGTTTCTTAACTGGCATTGGATGGAGGCCAAGATCACCCTTTATACATGGTTACATAGTTGCATAGTAGGTGAGGTTGAAAAAAGACACAAGACACAAGTCCATCAAGTCCATCAAGTCCAACCTATGTGTGTGCTTATATGTCAGTATTTCCCTGTATATCCCTGTATGTTGTGGTCGTTCAGGTGCTTATCTAATAGTTTTTTGAAACTATCAATGCCCCCCACTGAGACCTGCATAGTAGGTTAGAATTTTAGTGCCATTTTTTTTTTTCAAATATTATTTTTATTGACACCCAAAATGGGAAAAAACAAGCCATTACATCCACATTGTGTAGCTTAGACAATGAAAACGTCATTAGTGACTTTTTTTAGGGCAGAGTAGGGGGTTATTTCCGTAGGTCAGATTTAGGTCACAGAAATTTGGACATCAATCAGGATGCAGTACTCTTTGAAATATTTACACATCCATAAAAAAATGTTTCTTCTTTCATTTTTATTATGATAGTCTAGTACAGAGTGAAATACTTGTAAGGAAATAGCAGATCTCTCTATACCAGCTTGCATGTACACAGCTTGCCTATAAGGAGCTCTTGTGCAGCTGTCAATCGGGCAGCACATTCAGCTCTCCAGTCTTAAGGCCACTAGTAGCATAAAACGCTCTGCTGTAGAAAAATAATGTCAGGAAATTCTGCCTTGGGTCTTGGTTGAAATTTATTACCTCTCTGAGCTTAACCACATGGAAAAATATTCTTTCCCTTAGAACCTCTTTCATCCCTTTATAAACAGTCAGGAAAGGGGAATTTACGTTTTGGAAGTGTATTTTGTACTTCCGTAGCCCCTGGCTTGTAAATATGAAGTGGGATACTAATGCTGGCTTGCTTGTAAATTTGGAACAAAATTTTAAACTTAATTTTTGATTTGATTATTTTGTTCTTTTTTTTTTTTGTTCTCTTTTAAAAGGGTTGTAAATGCAAACATGAAGTCAGGGAGGTAAAAAGAGGACAGAATCTTAGTATGGAATATAGCAAGGCCCGTTATTTTTATGAGAGCTCGCTAGAAATGTAACAATCTACATTTAGCTTACAATAACAGGAAATTATCAATATCATTAATGCTGTTTGTTTTGAATAAAGGGTAAGAATGTATAGAGCAGCCATATTTTTTTTTTCTCGTTCAGCTCCAACCCTTCAGTCTATCCAAACCCAGTTTCCATTTAAAAGCATGCCCAGTATAAAGGTCCCTCACACTTGAGAATAAATTTAAGCAGTTAATTGGAATTGACAGTTCACAGGTAATGTGTAAAGCTAACATGTTTTGTGACTGTCAGCTCTGATCCAGCCTTATTAAAGGCTCCAAAATTCCAAAGTTGCATCACACCACTATTTTTAACCTGTTCACTACTTCAGCCCTGATTAAAGAGGAAGGCATCTCCCCTGAAACTTGTTGCCTTTACCTGTAAACTATCAGCTTCAATAAATTCCTTAAATTTACCCTCCAAATGTGTCGTACCTTTATACTGCACACTCCTCTATACCCAGTTACCCCCTGGCATGACTGATAAACATGGCTTTAGATGGTGGATCTCCCAGGGTTTCATGACGGTTTGGTACTCTTTGTTGACCAGAGAGTCTGCTCCTTTGCACAAGTTTGAGAATCTCATCAAGCTTCAACTAAGGAAATTTTTCCTCTACATACGAATACATAATTTTGTGGAGACCTTGCTAAGGAACCATGCTGATGATTCCTCTACAGCCCTCATGGCCTTTGAATCCTTTTAAAGAACTAATCCAACTACTAAGGGCAATAATACTATCCCTTATATTCTCATCTGTTCTGGGCAACATCTTTGATCGCACTCACCTTTATTGTACTCCTTATTATCACCCCCCCGGACTTTATTGACACCCAAAAAACTCCTGAAATGTACAAGCATTGGAGAGTTCCTAAAACGTGCTCTGCTGATGGTACTTCACTCCAGCATGCCGTCTGTGGATATAGATTTATACAATGATCAGCTCTATACTGCAGGTCAATATTCTCAAAGACCCATGGGAAGGTCTTCTCCACAGACAATCAATGAGTTTCAATTCACGATGCAGTGAGAATCTGATACGTTTTCACAGTGTAATTTCTGTTGTGACAGTTGTGATTCGAATGAAGTTTAAGATTTTTCTTTAAGATGTTATATGGCAGTAACAAGTAACCCACAGTGTATGTCAATAGACACATCAATAATGTGTATAAGGAATAACTAGAGTAATAGCCCACTAAGCGCAAAGAGTTGTGCACTGCATGTGACTAGAAGGCCTCCTTCACAGAAGTGATTAGGTGCATACAGCAGACTCTAGTTGCAAAAATCTGTATGTTCTTGTGGCTGGGATCACTGGCACATGCAAACAGCTGCAGCCACTCAGCCTGTACAGAACAATGACAGGCTGAGAATAGCCATAGCTGTTGGCATGTATCTGCACATCAAGTGGTTACCTGAAGTTATGATGGATGAGCTAACCTGGATGCAGACAGATGAGTCGGTGTCGTGGTCAGATATCCATTCCTAACCACTGGTTGTGCAGTTGCATGCAAATGCAGTTAAAACTAAAAGGACTTTTAAAACTTTGCCTTTATAGTTGCAGGATATACTTTCAGCTTCCTTCCTGCTCTTCAGGAACAGAAGGTCTCGATCATCAATTCGCTGCTCCAGGGTGATCCTCAGGCTTGGACCTTTAAATCTCACAGACTCTGCCCTGCTATCTGTAGATATTTTTTTTCAAAGCTTTAGGCTTACTGTATGATGATCCAGACTGCACTGATACAGAGGAGGCCTGCCTTCAGGTGTAATGCCAAGACAGGCGCTCAGCAGAAAATTATTCTTTTGGGTTTTGACCCCGGTCAACAGATTCTAGGTGGAATCGCCTAACATTTCACAGTCAATAGAAGTTGGGGCTCTTAGACACTGTAAAAGATGCATTAGTTCACTATCCTTCCCTGTCTACTTTGGAGGAGGCCATAGCTCCTGTCATTCATATTGAGTTTTACCTACAGGAGAAATAAGCAGAATGTGGGGCTTCTTTTTAGCGTTTCCTCCTGCTACCGACAGCCACGTAGGTGCGAAGAACCCATGCAGATAGGGCCACACATTTGTCATCCCAAGACACCACCAATGCATCCTGGGTCCCGGTTTGTACTGTTATGCCCAGGGTCATCAAGAGTCCACCTGCCCCGACAAGCCATGAAAAGCCATGTTCTGGAGGGGAAGGGACTGCCCCTCTTGTCCGAGCCTGCAGACATTCCATAAAAGACAAACTCTTTGTTTCTGTCATAGTTTCTTTCCAAGCCTCACAGCATCATCTTTCTGTTCTTTTACTCTTGCACAGCCAGTAACGTTATTGGTTGATGCTGGCATAGTGTCCACAGGTCCTGTTTTTTCCCGTTGAAGTACTATTCTGCCCGATTGTCGTAGACTATTTTGTTGATCTTTGCAGGGGTGATCTGACGTCCACCCCCTGTCACTTTACCTCAAGGCACTGGGAGAAGTTTTTATTTTTTATTTTTTTGTCATTACCTGTCCAGCCTACCCTCTCACCTTAGTCTACTTGTGGCGGCTATAGCAACAAAATGCACACATCAATTGGGAACAAGGGGATGTCCTCTCCTGGTCCGACACTTTATTTTTTGTCTCTGACCATCTACTATTGTAGCAACCGTGAGTACTGCTGTCCTACCTGCCTTATGATTGTTCTGTTGATCTTTTTCCAGGCTCTTCTTTACCTAAAGGTTCAGTTTTCCCTCTGTCTGAGCCTGAAACTCAAGCAAATGCAAAACTACATTGAAGAAAATCTTCAATATGGTTTTATTTGTCCCTCGACTTCCCAGTTGGTACCGGGTTTTACTTTGTACAAAAAAAAATGGCAGTTTGTCTCTGCGTCGACTACAGGAGACTTAACAAGATTACCAAATCTAAGATACCCTCTACCCTTGTTTACAGAATTGTTTAGACACATATAAGAAGCATGGACCTTCTCAAAACTAGATTTCAGAGGTGCGTTATACTCTTATAACCCCTATAACCTTATACATATCTGGTCCAGAGATGAGTGGAAGATTGCTTGTAATACCTGGTAGGGGCTCTATAAATACTAGGTGATGCCTTTTGAAATTAAAATACCGCCCCCTCCAGTCTTTCAAGAATTCATCAATGACGTCTTCATTCTTTATTTGGGTTGGTTTGTAGTGATATACTTGAATTACATCCCCATCTATTCTTATCATTACTCAGAACATGTCGAGCATATTCACTTAGTTCTTTAAAACTGCTAAAACCTCGAAATGTCTCTTCCACCAGTCTCTGGTTCCTTTTCTTGGATATTTTATTTCTCACAGTGGAATATTAGTGGAATATTTATTTATTTTATACAGACAAGGTTCAGGTAGTCCTCCTGTGGACATAACCACAAGACTTGAAGGCAACCCAGCACTTCACTGGCTTTGCCAATGTTTACAGTCCGATTTTCCATGATTATCGCACTTATTACAGTCTTGACCCAAAAGGGGGTTGTACTAGTTGTGTCTTCCCTTCTTAAGCTCTAAAACATTGAAAAAGGCTTTCGTTTATGTTAATGTGTTCACACATCCAGGCCCTATCCCTCTCGTTTATCGTTGAAGAGTATGCCTCAATAGTTTGGGAAAGCAATATTATTCCAACATCTACCTGCTTCTAATCCGCTTCATCTGTGCGTTTACTTTTTCAGGAAATTTTTTTCTGTAGAAAAATATTATATCGTCAACAGAGAACTATTGGCCAGTAAGTGGCTCTCAAAAAAATGGTTACATTGGCTTGGGGAGGCTAGGTATCCCTTTGTATATACTGTATATACCACAAAAACCTTGAATACATCAGAATGGCAAGGCGTTTAATTTCAGTGATCTCTGTTTTTTAGTGGTTTCAACTTACAGATCATGTACATCAAAGAGTGTTGAGGCCGATGTTTTCTCCTGCATTTTTCTTCCTTAAGTAGAGGACTCTTCTAAACCACAAAGCATTCTGCTGCCCACTTGTGCGATCATTCTCTCTGTATTTGACTACTACCACCATTACTAAGGCTCAAAGATTGGCTCTGGAAAACCTTCCAGTTGGTAAACTGTACCGACTGAAAATTCTTCTGAAAGCCTATAATTCCAAAACTGCAGGTCAACCCTGCATTTCAAAGACTTTCTTTTTTTTTTTCCCTTGACCTGTGGTAGCCCTCCTTGAGTAAGTGACAGAAACCATGAATCAGACTGAGACAGATGTACAGTTAAATCTCACTTGTTTAATAATAAAAGAAGGTAAACAGAGTAAACGTACTCGAAACATAGCCAGAGTTCAGGAACCGGAACACATAGTCAGACAAGCCATAACGTCAGGGAGCCAGAGATGGGCGTAGTAGAACAGCAAGCAAGATCTGGAGCCAGAAGGAATGTCAGCCAAGAAAGTCTTTAATAGGAACATAGGAGAGCGTCTCTAGAGATGTGACCAGGGCAAAGGCAGAGATCATCTGGGCTGGATGGCTTAAGTAGGCAGGACGGACAAGCAGGATATCATCAACAGGTGAGACACTGTGGAGAGATGGGAGCTGGCAATTAGCCAACAGTTGAGCGGTTAGCTCAGAGAAGGAAGGGCTGAGCCCAGCCCTGACAGGAAGAATGTGATTTCACACATTACCGTGATTGTAAAGGCAGAAGGTTTTTTTTTTATCTTAATGCATTAAGATAAGATAAAAAGCCTTCTGTGTGCAACAGCACCCTCAGCCCCTCTAATGCCTGAGCCCCATCACTGTCCAGCGATATCCACGAGTGCCTCGACCGTCTAGGACTCTCCCTCCTGATTAGCTGAGACATAGCAGTGGCGCCATTGGCTCCTGCTGCTGTCAATCAAAGTCAGCCAGTCAGGAGAGAGGGGCGGGGCCATAAGGGACTCCATGTCTGAATGGACACACACAACTGCGGCTAGGCTCGGGTGCCCCCATAGCAAGCTGCTTGCTGTGGGTGCCCTCGACAGGAGGGAGGGGCCAGAAGACCCGAAGAGAGACCTGAGAAGAGGGGGATCTGAGCTGCCCTGTGCAAAACCACTGCACAGGGAAGGTAAGTATACCATGTTTATTATTTTTCTAGAACAAAAACCTGAGACTTTACAATCACTTTAATTCTTGTGAAATTTATGCTATAGCCAAGACTTCTAAAACGAAACCTGCAGATCAACATTCCGAATTGACCTTTGACTCGCTTATGGATGAGTTTCATTGTAGAGTTCCCCTGCTCTCTGGGGGACGGTTATTTGAGTCACTGTTGACTGGTTCAGTAAAATTGTATTACCCAAGTTGCCCTCAGCCAGTCAGTTAGCTACCTTGTTCCTACAATGTGTTTTCAAGTTGCACATAATCCCTCAGGACATCCTCTCTGATCATACTTTCCAATTTATTTCCATGTTTGGCAAGTCTTCTATGCAGTTATGGGGATTTTAGTATCTCGTTCTTCCACCTACCACATCAGACTATCGACCTGGGAGGAGCAACCAGTCCTTAGAACTCTACCTCCAATGCTTTACCTCTAATATTCCGGAAGATTGGATATCCTATTTCTCCTGGGCAAAATTTGCTCATAATTGCCCACATTCCTTTTCTAGAATTTCTCCTTTATTTTGTGTCTATGGGTATTATCCAAAATGATAGTCTATTTCCAACTTTTGTTTCTGGATCCACCTTCCTAGTGCAAACTTTCCCCCAGATTTGGAGCTCTGTTTAGGATAAACTCTTGTCTGCAGCTGCCTCACATAAAATCCCTGATGCTCACTGTCGCCCAACTCCTTACTTCAAGGTGGGTGACTTAGCATGGTTGGTAACTAAAAGATATTTGTTTAAAGACCCTTTTCAAAAATTTGCTCCCAGGATCCTTGGGCCATATTATATCTCTTGAAAGGTCAATCCTGTTTTCTTTTTATTCCTCTGAGATACCTAATATTTTTAATGTCTCATTACTAAAACCTATGCATCTTTTGACATCCATGACCTCTCAAGCTCAAGTACTTGTGAGCAGTCAAGAAGAATAGGAGGTGCAAAAGATTCTGGACGGGTCAGGTGCTCTCTTGAATATTATATCCATTTGAAGGGTTACAGCCCCTTAGGAAAATCTTGAGTTCTAGCCTCTTTGGCTAATGCTCAATGGTTGATAAAGAGGTTCCATCAGTCACATCCTGAAAAAATTGCTTATCCCTTAGGACATGGGTGCTCAATCTGTGGCCCTCCAGCTGTTGCGGAACAACAAGTCCCATCATGCCTCTGCCTTGGGGAGTCATACTTGTAACTCTCAGTGTTGCAGTTCCTCATGGGACTTGTAGTTCTGCAACAGCTGGAGGGCCGCAGGTTGAGCACCCATGCCTTAGGAGGAGGATGTTGTCAGACAGCCAGTAAATTCACCTCTCTGTTGGGGGGGTGCATCTGAATTGAATCATTGATTGAATACATGCCCTTACGGATCATTGCTCTAGTGAACATTGGTGTCTGGTTGCCTGTTGTGTCCTGCTTACACAGTACCATGTGCTTTGTTGACTTAAAAAATTGATAAAAACAGTAATTTAGGGTTCAGTGAGGCCACCTGCCTTGGCCTGTATTGCTCAATGCAGTCTTGATGCCAAAACAACAATAATAGTCTTTGTTTTCATGGTGCCCTGAAAAAAAATGAAACCTTGTGTTGCATTTTATCGCAGAGTCTTGCAAAGTTGCAAAAAGAGTATTTGGGTTGCTGTTGTAAATAAAAGACACAAGAATGCAGCTATGAAATATGTGACATTTGCAGGCTCTCTATAGCTGTCTGTTTTGGGAGTTGTACTTTTCCTTGGCCTGTTGAGAGTAGACAGAGGAATTGACACAGTGCATATACATTCTCGCTTGGCCAATGCGAGAGCATAAGTGCATGCACCAATTATTTAGCACTGTTTTGAAGTCGGATGATTGACAGCTTTTGACCATAAGTTAAACAGACCTATAGACTATGTCATGACTTCTGATTAGTGTTGTTAATAATATTAATCTCGGCAGCATGGGACTGTTAATTTGCTCACTTTGAGGCATGTGTCGAGGCTTATTAGAGTACACAGGAGAGTCATATTTCTGGCAGGATAAAAAACACACATGCTGAAGATAGAGTTGGTCAGGTTGCTGGTGCAGCCAAGGAAGAAGTTTTACATAATGACAAACGATAAACCACATGACCCCCCAGTAGATAGGACAAGGGTTAGTACAATAAGGGAATACAGACTTTCCTTACATGCATCTAAAAGGAGCTTCCCATAAAAAAAGGTGAAAGTTCAAAGGGCATCAAGGGAGTTTTGCAGGAAAAGCAATAGAAATAGACAGGAGGAACATATATTATTTTAGAATGGATCAGCAAAAAATGTCTCACTATGGTTGTAGATGAACTAGTCATTAATCTAGTAAGCACACTGCTACCACAGCAGAGGTGCCACCATCAGTCTAAGTCAGTCTTTGTTTAAGACCCTCCAATTTAAAATTTGGTTAGTGTTTATTTTTCGCCAAAAGCTGCCAGTTTACCATTTAAGACTTTGAATAATTTAAAATACTTTCTTAGGTCTGTTTTATATACAATTTTTCTTTTGTTAAAACACTGTGCTCATAAATACACTTTACTGAACAGCAGTACCCCTGAACAGACCTACACCCTGCATTACATGTACAACTGGTTGCAGACCTTTTGGTTATTTGTATGCTGGAACTTACAGCTCTGGAAAGCAGGGGTACCACAGATAATAGCCACTGCCTCTGGAATAGGCAGTCTTGTAATTCCAAGAACCAGGGATTGTTAACCAGTACTTACCACAATATATGGGGTCTTCTAGATCCAAATTATTTAAAATAAACCTGTCACACACTCAAAGCTTAAAACCAATAAATTGCACAATGAAAAGTTAAAAATGGTGAAATCCACATGTCAGAATCAGGAGCTCCAAAAACATAGACAGCTATAGCCTACCGCTTCCTACTTCTAAGGGCTTCCTATTTAAGCTAGTGATAGAGAGCCTCACTTACCAAAAGAGGCTTGGGGGTACAAGACCTATCAAGACCAATCTCATGTCCTACAGGAAGGGTATATACTTTCAGTTGACTAGACTTCTGATTTACTTTATTGTAATTTTTGTACAGCGACTTCTGAAATCAGAATGTGTTCTTGTGCCTTACATTGTAAACAGGTGTAAGGCCCAATTTTTTCCTTAAGCTGGCCATAGATGGATCACAATTTGGCTGGTTCAGCAGGGACTGACCAAATTTTGATCCATCTATGGCTGTTCCCTCTCTACAGAGGTCGGTCTAACGATTAACTTTTTTTGAACGGGAATGTTGGAAAATTTCCATTCGATCAGCACCTGCAGTGCCCACTCTCAGAATACAATAACACCGCAGGAAGGATTCCTCCGCACATTTCACTTGTGTGGATGGGGGGGGTCCTTCTTTTTCTTCTTTTTTTTTTTTTTTTAACCAGATCGAAAAAAAAAAGAAAAGACCCATCTACAGTTTGTGCTGCCTTACTTCTAAAGATCAAATATATAGATTTTGTTTTCTAGCCGATAAAGATCCAAGGATAGCTTACCACTGCTTGTAGTAGGGTCAGTTGTTTCTTACCTCTGTTATCAGTATGATGGGATCTGCTAGCAGAAGGAAAGTCACAACTTTCCTTCTGCTAGTAGGCTGACCATAGATGGCCACATGAGATAGAAAAAACGATAGTGGCACAAATGTGGTGAACACCTCCATCCTGTAGAACAGGGGTCTCCAAACTTTCTAAACAAAGGGCCTGTTTACTGTCCCCCAGACTTTAGGGGGGCCGGAGTGGACAGTTGCAGTAGAAAATGTCCCAGCGTCAGTGAGAGTAAAAAAATGACATAGTGCTTGTTGTCAGTGGAAGGAGGAATAATACCCCATCATTATTATTAGTGGGAGGTATAGTGTCCTCATTGGTATTAGTGGGAGGAATAGTGCCCTCATTGGTATTAGTGGGAGGAATAGTGCCCTCATTGGTATTAGTGGGAGGAATGGTGCCCTCATTGGTATTAGTGGGAGGAATAGTGCCTTCATTGGTATTAGTGAGAGAAATGGTACCCCATATCGTTGGCATTATTGGGAGGAATATTGACCCATTATTGGTATTGGTTGGAGGAATAATGCCCCATCATTGGTATCAGTGGGAGCAATAATGCCCCATCATTGGTATCAGTGGAAGGAATAGTGCTCTGTTATTGGTATTAGTGGGAGGAATAATGCCTGATCATTAGTATTGGTTTGAAGAATAGTGCCCGATCATTGGTATTGGTTGGAAGAATAGTGCCCCATCGTTGGTACTGGTTGGAAGAATAGTGTCCCATCAATGGTACTGGTTGGAAGAATAGTGCCCCATCATTGCTATTGGTTGGAAGAATAGTTCCCCATAATTGGTATTCGTTAGAATAGTGCCCCATCATTGGTGTCAGTGGGGCACTCATTGACACCAATTGTTGGTGTCAATGAGAGGAATAGTTCCCCACTGTTGGTGTCAGTGGAAGGAATGGTGCCTCCTTGTTAGCATCGGTGGGAGGAATAGTGCCCTGAGGGCCAGATAAAGGCAAGCAAAGGACCACATTCAGTCCACGAGCCCCAGTTTGGAGACCACTGCTGTAGAATATTGAATGATACACGGCTGCTCACATAGACTGCCCAAGAAGGTAAATCATTTTTATGTACAATACCAAGTGCTTCCAGTAGCTAGACATGCATGTTATTAGAAAGTCATCAGAGTTGTCTTATTAATACTACTTTAAGGCAGCAGAAAGGGATTGTGATTTGCATATAGTTTGTTTTGCTGCTAGGAAAACAGTTGTGGCCAATTTATATAATTACAATACATAGCTAATCTGGTTGAAAAAAGACCATCCAGTTTAACCAACTGTTTGTGCAATTTATACTGCTCTTTAAATAAGCAGCTGTCTATCTGATTATGCAGGAGAGCTATCCATGGATCATGCTGTTTCCTCACATGTAATTGAGTATATTTGAAAGAAACCTTAGACAAGGATGTTCTGGCAAGGGGCATATCCACCAGCAGTTAGATAAAAATAATGGGTTACCCCAGACAGAACCAGATTATAAGTCAATAACTTGTATGCCATTTCCTGGGACGTACAGTAGCATTACAGTAGAGTACCTAATCGGTTTTAGTGGCCAACAGCCAGTAGTGATTCATTTGCAAGAGTCATCAGAGCAGGAAAACTGAAATTGGGTGAGAAGATTTGTGGTGAGAGGTTGGGGGATAAGGGGCTTAGCCCAGTGCCTTATTTGTGCTTAGCAAAAAAATCTCATGGAAAATATTTCATGATGGTCTCTCAAGGCCTCCAAGGGTATAAGGTCCAAAGTACAAATGAATTGGTATATAGTTATGAAACCACCATTGACCGTAGGACTTTCCAGGGTGGGTGAAAACATGGGATTTTCCGGCAAGGTGGATAAAGAGACGCCCCTAATTATTTTTTTTTTAAATGCAAGCAGTATAAGAATCTGAAATTGAGTTTGTATCTGATCGTTGTAGTCCACCATTTTGCAGAGCTCAGACTGCGAGAGGTATAAGCAGCACAAAGAGCTAACAATGCTGCAGTGCAAAAAACATTTCTTTAGGACGGAGCAGATTAAAGAGGAATGAGCACCACTGCTTCTCCTTTAACTCTACAGGCACAGGTTGGGGACTGATAGACAAGTCCTGTAGCAGGATCACAGGCAGGACTGTGCTGTGTGGCAAAGCTCAGGACTGGATGGACATAGAGACAAATCCTTTTATAGAAAAATGCCTCCAGTATACTTTGTATGTATTTTATTTATGTATTTAGCGATATGCCTGGAATTCAGCTTTTAAGGAAGCTTGCCAAGATTTAAACATAGAGGCCACCATTGCTGAACCAGTCTCCTGAAAAGGCGTATTGGTTGACTGTTGTGCCTGACCCTTTTGCTTTTATATATTGAGTTACTGATACAGAACTAGTATACTTTTGTTTCACTTTTCTGACCTGCATAGTTGCTCTCAGTGACTCAGAAAGTATTCAGTCCTGCGGGCCTGTATTTCAGCTGGGCACCTAACCTTTTCATCCAGAGGTCAGCCGTTTCAAGGCCTTTACTTTTCCCATGACAGGTTTGCTTTAATAGGATTTGAAATTTATTGAAGATATTTTTCCCTACCTGTACTACGCTCCTATATGAAACATTTCCTGAAGTCATATGAAAAAGTTGAATAAACTCACAGGGAGGTGGCTGAAGTTTAAAGAAAAAAAAGTTTTTCTCTTTTAACTTCACCGTGTATAAACATGGCAATCAATGAGGTTTGTGCAGTCATTAACATATGTTGTTACTTCTGCAAATTAACGTTTCGTTCTATTCGTGCTTATGGTAATTAAAGGCACAGAGCCCCCCTTTCATAAATATTGGCATAAGGCAGAGAATTGCATTAACCCTTTCCCTGCCAGCCTGTGATGGCAGTTAACACAAAGCTGCCGACACCGGCTCGCGTCCGTCCGACAAGTCCATAGCTGTCCGCAGGTGGCTTTTTCCGAAAAAATCTTATTAAAGGGCAGTAGGCAGTGTAATGTGAACCTCTTGTGGTTGTAAATAGCTGGGGTCTGTCCTGGATAAACAGAGGGCTGAAGGGAGCTTTATATTAGCCAGTACAAAGAGGAGGCTTGTTGTAGGTTACACTCCCATGCTGCGTCCCTGGCTTTGCACGCTGGAGATCAGGAGTGTGTGCCCTGTAGTTGTCCATGTATTCCACAGGAGGCAGAAAGCCAGAGTCTGTGTCAAACTTATAACGGTGTACCGCTTTACTGTTGTTAGTGACCTACCAAGTCTACCCATATAAAATCTACCGCTTAATTCTGGTCTGTTTTTCCCTTTTCTAGGTTACTTTACCGTTTCTCTGGTTTAATTACAATATTAAATTAAGCCTCTTAAATTGAGGTTTTTCCTGACAGCTTGAGTTATTATACAGGATTTATACAGCGCCAACAGTTTGCGCAGTGCTTTACAACATGAAGGCAGACAGTACACTTACAATACTAATAAATACAGGAGGGATCAGAGGGCCCTGTTCGTTTAGAGCTTACAATCTAGAAGATTTCACTTATATTAGTCATGTTGAATGTGCAAATTGCTTGACAGATGACTTAAATAACAATCCCCCGCCCCCCCAATAACCGAATCCCTCATACATCTTTTAACTCCACTCATAACAATCCATTGGGGATATTTACTAAAACTGATGCACCCAGAATCTGGTGCAGCTGTGCATGTAACTAATCCTCTTCTAACTTCAGCTTATTCAGTTCAGGCTGCTGTGACTTCAAGTGCTACTTTGCATTGCGACTTCATTGTGACACATATTATTGAACTTACAAAACCCTCTGAAGTCACAGCCAAAGTTGCATAGATAAGACAAAGAAACAACTTCCTTGTAACTTTTGTGATTTTAAAATTGCAGTCTATGGCAGTCATGTCACAAGAAATTGAGTCACTTGAGTCGCAGCAATTAGGATGGCACCCGTTGAAATAAATTAGTTTTGACTTGTCATGCGACTATCTGTGTCACACATTACAGCAAGCCGCATGAGAAGTTGCAGCAGTGTGATTCAGGTATAAGATATGACAATAAAATCTAGAAGCCGATTGTTTTTTTTATAAACAGCTGCACGTAAGGCTGGCCATACATTATACACTTTTCTTGTTCAATTACCTTTAAATTTACCTTCAATTGTGTAGTATAAGGGCCTGCCTGATTGCATACCAATTGAAAGTGTTTAGGTTTGACCTCATATTTATATGGTTTTGGTAAATTTAAAGAAAAATTTACAAGAAAATTGTATAATGTATGACCATACTTATTCTGTGTGCACCAGTTTTAGTTCATTTCCATGTAACTTTAACCCTAACATGCCCTGAACCTTAAAAACAGCCCTGCTTTCATTAGACTTAACCCCTTGTTTGCATACCCATTTCTCTTCTGATGGGATGCTGTACTCCAAAGACTAGCCCTTCCTAGGATGAAAGATACCAGAGCAGAGATTTTAACACTGGAATGTCCTAATTTGCCATAGCAATGTGTCTTAAATGTACAATTCCTAGTCAATTGTTTTTTTTCTGTAAATTTCCAGTAATGAGATATTTGCAGTAGACCACTTTTTCAGGAAAATTTGATCTGTGGAACTAAAATGTTCCATCGTACATACGTAGATACTATTCTCTGGCATGACGGGGACTCTTTTATGTTGTGGTTTGCACAGAGCATATTGTGTTTTGGTTTTCTGCGCATTATGGTGGCCTCATAGCATAAAGCCATCTCCTACACTACAGAAATAAAAAAAAACAGTATCTGCTGAGCCACATCAATGCTGTTTTCATATTGCATTCGACATGTATGTTGTAGCAGACTTAGGTGTCGTGCCTTTCCTACACTTGCTACCAATGTATTGCGTGGCATGCCCATTGGTTTCATTTTGTTGTCTAATGCATTCACCTCACATATCTAATGAGTGTTCTGTTTAATCCTTTTTGGTTTTGATGTTCAGTGCAGTTGACCCCCCAGAGTCTGTCCTGGCCTTACTGTCCAGTGTTGCTGTCTCTCCTGCCTGCCTTTTCCCACGATTCATCTCAGCTACTTCTATGACCTCCCCTGCCTTGTATTTTTCTGGCCAAGATTATTGCCTCTGAGAATACTAACAAGGCACTCCAATTAAAGGATAAGTTCACCTTTAGGAACATGTCATCTGTTATTAGGGTTAAACATGTAATATGTTCCCACTGCTGTGGTATAATTACTAAAGCGCTGAAGTGAAAATATATCTATAAATTATGTGAGAATAAAGTAAAATACATAAATAAATATCAAGATAATTCAGCTGCAATCAATCAGTGACACCCCACTTGTAAATGAATAAATAGAAAAAGCAATGCGCTCGTATTATCTCATAGATATCCTGCTACCTCATTGTGCTGAAAAAACACATCCTAAAATTGAATACATTGTTTCAAACTTATTGCAAAACATAAGCAGTGAAAACCACATAAAACCATCTAAGATAAATATCTAAATACAATGTGTCCAGAATTTTCCCGTGTGATTTTCTTATTAACGAAAGACCTCCCGGGGATTTTATTCCACAAAAAATATTTTAACCAATGTTCTTGTGAGTTAGTGATAAAAAATTTATAAAAAAGTAAAATTATAAGTTTATATGTAATCAAATACACCTCAAATGAAAATTGTGATTGGTTCACTAATTAGAAGCAAAAATGATACCTCCTTTTCGTTTTAAATCAGGGCTTTGTGAGTCAGGATGAATCAGCGGTGGATAGTCCCTTTCAACCGCCGGCTTGGATCGGTTACTTTTCCGGTTCTAGTGCTCTCCCCCATATAAAATACAAGAATGGGAAAAAACCGCTCCTGTCAGTGTGCAGTCTGCAAGTGATCCATATAGCAGCAGCGCGGAGCAGCACGGAGGCAAGTGTAAACTGACCATATAACTGGAGAATGCGATCTATAATATAGAGATCATGTGAGTGAATCTATTGGGGTCTTTACTACATGTATGTACTGGCTGATATGTGAGCAATGGTTTTTTCCCATTGTATTTTATATGGGGGAGAGCACTAGAACTGGAAAGTAACCGATCCAAGCCGGCGGATGAAAGGGACTATCCATCGCTGATTCATCCTGACTCACAAAGCCCTGATTTAAAATGAAAAGGAGGTATCATTTTTGCTTCTAATTAGTGAACCAATCACAATTTTCATCTGAGGTGTATTGGGTTACATATAAACTTATAATTTTACTTTTTTATATATTTTTTATCACTAACTCAGAAGAACATTGGTTAAAATATTTTTTGTAGAATAAAATCCCCGGGAGGTCTTTCATTAATAAGGAAATCACACAGGAAAATTTTGGACATTGTATTTAGATATTTATCTTAGATGGTTTTATGTGGTTTTCACTGCTTATGTTTTGCAATAAGTTTGAAACAATGTATTCAATTTTAGGATGTGTTTTTTCAGCACAATGAGATAGCAGGATATCTATGAGATAATACGAGCGCATCACTTTATCTATCTTCCCACTGCTGCAGCTACTCCCCGCTGCCCTCTCTCTCTGTGACCAACAGTACGGTAAGAGGTTCCCCACACCAACTTTCACTTTTTGACAAAAGTCTGTGACTGAATCAACTACAAGTCCCCATCCTTTCAGCTGTCCGCTTGTAGTTCTCAATGAACTACCACAACACTGTTGAGCCCTGTGGTAGTTCATTGATTCTTCCTGTCAGTGTGAAACTGCTTGGCCATTTGATGAACAGGCAGACAGCTCACACTGACAGTCTGCAGGAGACCTCCATGGCATCAGACTCCTAAAAAGAAAAAAAAAAAAAAAGTAAATGCACATTTTTTTTTTACCTGCAAAAAAACGTGCACTTATTTATTTATTTACTTTTTAAGTGAACTTATCCTTTAAGACATATTAGTTCTAGGAGGAACTTGTTATGCTGTGTACACACGGTTGGACTTTTCAGCTACAAAAGTCCGACGGACAATCCGATCGTATGTGGGCTTCCCCGGACTTTCAGCTGACTTTTCCAGCCGCAAATCTGATGGACTTTAGATTTGGAACATGCTTCAAATCTTTACGTCGTAACTCCGCCGGACCCAGAAATCCGCTTGTCTGTATGCTAGTCCGACGGACAAAAACCAACGCTAGGGCAGCTATTGGCTACTGGCTATCAACTTCCTTATTTTAGTCCGGTGTACGTCATCACGTACGAATCCGTCGGACTTTTGTGTGATCGTGTGTAGGCAAGTCCGGTCATTAGAAAGTCTGTTGAAAGTCCGCCGAAAGTCCGTTGAAAGTCTGTCGGACGGGCTGTCGGACTTTTGTAGCTGAAAAGTCCGACCGTGTGTACGCGGCATTAGAATGAGTTACTTTCTGGCTTCTTGTATATATCTGTAAGACTGTATGGGCAAGATTTCCCCAACACAGTCCCTGGTTCTCTTTTGTAGTTTGGTGTTTCCAAATCCCTTTGGGTGTTCCCATTTTTGCAATCTCCAAAATAAAAAATAAATAAAAAGTGAGCAAGGCTCACTTGTAATCACAAATGTGCAGACGTCATAGCCTAAATGGAAAGACCATTCTAGGAAATAAAAATGGTTGGTGGTATAACTGTGTACCAACTACCAAAAACTAACATGGGTTTTAAGTAGACGGGCCACCCTGGGCATCCCCATCTCTTGCCTGCATTGGTTCATTTAGGTTTTACACCTCTCATGTCTAGACTGAGTTGTTAATGACCTCCATCTATCTAGTCTCAAATCTGTTTCTTCATAACCATCCTTAAAACCAGGAACCCTTCATATGAATAATTCTAGGCGCCCATCTCTCAAGCCTGGGTTGACTTTTATTTATCCTTCATATTTCCTACCCTGTCCTGCTTCTATGAGCTAGCTTGTGTGATGGACCAGTTACACTGTAACACAGGCAATCGGTAAAGACATTTCTGTACTCTAGATTCATAACATGAAGAATAGTGTCACAGACCAAAGCAAAAGCTTGTAAAATAAGGGCCTTCTTGTTACAGAAATGTTTTATTTATTTACTTGGAAAAACATTCAAAGCCAGCTTGGTACAGGAAAAGACATTCCCACCGGCAGCCACAGAGGGGGTAAAGTAGCAAAGTTTGGTTTTATTGATGCAAATAATATCACAGCTGGGAGTGCACAAGCCTAGTAAATAGCCTTTTGTGTTTGCTTCACTGAGACGATCCTTTGCCTCTCAGTAGATCAAGTCTCCAGCACAATACTCGGACCCCTGATTATATCTGTCCCAGGCTTGTTGAAAAATGAAGGGGCACGTCTCATGTTTCTTTGATCTGTGGCCCCTTCCTTGTGCACTTCAGATCCTTGTAGTTAGCGACAGTAGAGCCAGGTATCTAACAGACAAGAGCACCTTTCTGCATTGGCCATAGAAAGCTCTTTCAGCTAGTTACAGGAAACTAGCTGTCCTTGGCTCCAAGCCCATCCTCAAGCCACTGTATTTAGATGGGAAGATCTCCTGTGCAGATAAAATAATAGCTAAAGACCTCACTTACCACTAGACCACAGGGAATTCACAGACCATAGGAAAAACAGCATTCAGGTTGTGTTAAAGTAACCCTTTAAGTACAAGATAAAAGAATACCTGAGTTAATATGCTAATACTGAAATGTTTGGGCATTTTTGATGGGTGAAACTGCCAGCTTTTGTCTAAGTGAGATAATAAAGGGCTAATCTTTGCAACAGTTAAAAACAGAGCTCATGATGTTTGGGTCTCGGTTATTTGCCCCATATAAGTGTCTTGCCAGACTTTAAGAGCTGCAAAAATCCTTCATGTGCACAGTTTAATGCTGCTTGCAATTATGGTAATTTAAAGGGTAATTCTACTTTTGTTGAGAAAAAAACATTCCCCTCTGGGTGATCTATGTACTTTTCACGGATTTTAATAACTTGTGTTGCAGATCCCTACCTTTTGCTATTCTGAAGGAATATCTATTTGTATGTGTCCATGTGCCAAATGAATCTGTATGGGAGTAACTTAATAATTATCAATCAGCTGCTGCACCTGCAAGGCTCTAATGAGGAAAACTGCAGGGTCTGCATCCCTTTGGACATGATTCCCTTTGGGAGTATCTCACCAAAAATTACATTTCTGTTACAGGGGATGCCCAAAATCTGACTTGTATCTTAGTTCAGACTTCTGGGAAAATCAGTAAACCAATCTCACAAGCAAAAAATGATTTTTCTGTGGGGCATTCTGTGCACCAACTGTGTACAGAACACCTCCAGGTACCATATTGCATTGCATTTTACGGGTTGAAAAGAAACGGTCATTTTTAATAACGTTCAATTACAATATGACCTTTGCTACAATTGTATACGCTATATTATTATTTAGTTTTTTTCCCACAAAAGTGGAGTTACCCTTTAAGTTAGACAGAGTTTTGCAAGATTAAAATGTGTATATATAGGAATACCTCCTTTATTGTTGATTTGAATGAAGTTTAGAAACTCTGTCAAGGTTTTTTCTTTTGCTTTCTGTGCCCCCCAACGTACATTCTTCCCTGCTATTTGTCCTGGTTAGAGATGGGCTATGGCCCCCTAAACTCATCTCTAATCCCAGCTGTTACTTTTTGTTTTGTACTCTGAGCTGTGGGCTGGACCATTGTCAAGGAGACAGAAAGTAGTGAGAAGTCCAAAATTTTTTAATTGCCACCAAAACCAGAGGTGAGTCCTGTTCCAGTAATAACTATCCCTATATTTTATAGAGACCCACCTTTTGTTGGATATCTGGGATAGAAAGAGAAGAATAATCTCCGCAATGGGACACAGACCTGCAAACAATAAACTTTTTTTGCACTTTTGCTGTTTCACTTTTTCAGGAAAAATCCTATACAGCAAATAGTCTATGGTGATTTGTGTAAATTCGGAGTCCTTATGATTATGCATTATATTTAAAGTAATTGTAAAGTCAGAAGGTTTTTTCTCTTAATGCATTCTATAAAAAGCGTTCTTTGGCAGCAGCCCCCCTAATGCTTACCTGAGCCCCCTCTAGATTTAGCGATGTTGCACGAGACACTCAGCTGGCCAGGCTACCCTCTTCATTGGCTGGTATGGCAGCGTTGGTGCCATTGGCTCCCGCTGCTGTCAATCAAAATCAGTCAGCCAATGAGGATAGAAAGGGGGCTGGGCCTGTGTCTGAATGGACATGGGGATCTGTGGCTCGGCTCGGGTGCCCCCATAGCAAGCTGCTTGCCGTGGGGGCACTCAACAGGAGGGAGGGGCAAGGAGCACTGAAGAGGGACCTGAGAAGAGGCGGATCCGGGCTGCTCTGTGCAAAACCAACTGCACAGAGCAGGTAAGTATGACGTGTTTGTTATTTTTAACCTAAAGAAAAGGAAGTTTTTGGACTCATGCTGTTTGTTTGGTGCTATTATTAGGCTTTTTATAAACATTAATTTTCATATCTAGCCCCTGTTTGAGGGATGCACCATTTTTGTTAAGAATGGCTATACCCGAGACATTGTGCCTTATCACAATCCCACTTATCTACGAATAATTTTAATGTAGCTCCTCATTTCTACTTGTACCAGCAAATGATAAACTGCCAAGGATTTCCAACATTCCACATTTGTCTGTGTAACATTGTCTGTGTTGTGTAATAATGATGGATACATAGATAGCATAGGTACAACAGGAAGCAAAACAAAATCTCTTCAAAGTGTGGGAAAATCCCCTTTAAGGCCAGTTGTCACTAGAACAGATGTCCTTAGAAGAAGAAGATTTTAACTTTATTTCTGTTCTGAAGGCTACTCGGAATTTCCCTCCCAGTAACTTTGGTCACTAATAAAAATAGAGGATAAATTTCCCCAGTGGGGGCACAGACAGCAACAAAAACTTACAGGGGGTTTAATTTCTCACCACTTCTGAAGTTTTGGCTTTAGATTTACCTTTTAGTGCAAGGTTTTTTCCATCATCCAAGTAATATAAGTAACCATCAGTTTGTTTCATTCTCCATAATCTACCAAAAACTAAAATATCAATTTTGTGTGGACTTACTCTTTAAAATGCAATTCATCCAAAATGTACTACAGCATATAAGAAATCTCTCAAACACATTTAAAATGTGCATTTAATTTAATGATTTGTAAGTGCTAAATTATCATTATGCCCTATATTTTATTTGAAGGTTTAGGCTATTTAGAAACCCATTTCATAGGTTACTGCTAGTGATTAAACTGGCTATAGATAATCAAAATTGCTGTCTGTAATAAGGGAGAGCTTAAACTGAAACACTGATTTATGGGATAAAAAAAGCTGGATTTGTCCATTGTGGGTTTGAATATGGAACTAAGTGCGTGCCCTTGTGCAGTGACCACAACCCCCATTATAAGCAACTATATTACTACCGTGTCTCTTGTCCCTTTCTGCTATAAATATGAGCTTGGTTCTCCAGACTGCAAAAATGTGGCTAATGACTAATTAAATGGAAGCCGACTCTGTAAACATGCACTTTCAGATTGCACAAATTACTGTGTTTGAGCCTTAAGAGCATGATCACAGAACTGATCAGATGCTAGCTTGTTTTTGGGGGCCATCATTGACAGTTGATTCTGACCACAAGTAGGCTCAGATAGGGGACATCATGGAGGGTTTAGAGATATACAGTTGTTCCCCAGTCAGATTAATATCTTATGTTTTTAGGCACCTCTAAGTAGGCCGTTCTGCTGCCCATACTTCCACCTTTCCAATCGACCTCAAACATAGCTTCTGCCCCTACAAGATTTGTGCAAAAGACACATTTTCATGAAAGAAGATTCCTGAACTCTGAAGTGTGCACCACAGTGTGACAGCTTCTGATGCTGGCTGTTGGCTGTCCAGGTACTGAAAACAGCAGGGCCAGGGGCCAGGCATGTGTTTGGCAGCAGAGGTCCAGGGCACGTGTTTGTGTCCCTTACCTTTTCAAGATACAGTGATCCCACAAAGTCCTTTTCAAGTTTATGGTACAGCTAACCTAAATCCTCATTTGCCGCTGAGTAAATTGTAATAGTAAATTGATGATGAACCATTATTAAAAATCAGAACATGTGATTGGAAACAATCAGTGTCAGCCAAGATATCATCAGTCACCACCATCATATGGTGAATTATACAGGTACAACAATGGCAATACGACTCACTGGGTAAACACTGGGCCAGTTTGCCTGTGGAATTTATCTATAAAGGTAGCAAATGTGCATTCAGCTAAAAATAATTTGAGATTTGATACTTCATATACGTGCCCATTCTGAGTTTGTTTTTCCCATGAAGAGACTACTAGTGGTCATGTGCAGTTCTGCAGTTCTTTTTAAAGGCTTAAAGACTATTGAAAAGGTGAAAGTACAGTGGGGATGGAAAGTATTCAGACCCCCTTACATTTTTCACTTTTTGTTATATTGCAGCCATTTACTAAAATCATTTAAGTTCATTTTTTTCCTCATTAATGTACACACAACACCCCATATTGACAGAAAAACACATAATTGTTCACATTTTTGCAGATTTATTAAAAAAGAAAAACTGAAATATCACATGGTATTCAGACCCTTTGCTCGGTATTTAGTAGAAGCACCCTTTTGATTTAATACAGCCATGAGTCTTTTTGGGAAAGATGCAACAAGTTTTTCACACCTGGATTTGGGGATCCTCTGCCATTCCTCCTTGCAGATCCTCTCCAGTTCTGTCAGGTTGGATGGTAAACGTTGGTGGACAGCCATTTTTAGGTCTCTCTAGAGATGCTCAATTGGGTTTAAGTCAGGGCTCTGGCTGGGCCATTCAAGAACAGTCACGGAGTTGTTGTGAAGCCACTCCTTCCTTATTTTGGCTGTGTGCTTTGGGTCATTGTCTTGTTGGAAGGTAAACCTTCGGCCCAGTCTGAGGTCCTGAGCACTCTGGAGAAGGTTTTCGTCCAGGATATCCCTGTACTTGGCCATATTCATCTTTCCCTCGATTACAACCAGTCGTCCTGTCCCTGCGGCTGAAAAACACCCCCATAGCATGATGCTGCCACCACCATGCTTCACTGTTGGGATTGTATTGGACAGGTGATGAGCAGTGCCTGGTTTTCTCCACACATACCGCTTAGAATTAAGGCCAAAAAGTTCTATCTTGGTCTCATCAGACCAGAGCATCTTATTTCTCACCATCTTGGAGTCCTTCAGGTGTTTTTTTTAGCAAACTCCATGCAGGCTTTCATGTGTCTTGCCCTCAGGAGAGGCTTCCGTCGGTCCACTCTGCCATAAAGCCCCAACTGGTGGAGGGTTGCAGTGATGATTGACTTTCTACAAATTTCTCCCATCTCCCGACTGCATTTCTGGAGCTCAGCCACAGAGATCTTTGGGTTCTTCTTTACCTCTCTCACCAAGGCTCTTCTCCCCCGATAGCTCAGTTTGGCTGGACGGCCATCTCTAGGAAGGGTTCTGGTCGTCCCAAGCGTCTTCCATTTAAGGATTATGGAGGCCACTGTACTCTTAGGAACCTTAAGTGCAGCAGAAATTCTTCTGTAACCTTGGGCAGATCTGTGCCTTGCCACAATTCTGTCTCTGAGCTCTTCAGGCAGTTCATTTGACCTCATGATTCTCCTTTGCTCTGAGATGCACTGTGAGCTGTAAGGTCTTATATAGACAGGTGTGTGGCTTTCCTAATCGATTCCAATCAGTATAATCAAACACAGCTGGACTCAAATGAAGGTGTAGAACCATCTCAAGGATGACCAGAAGAAATGGACAGCACCTGAGTTAAATATGAGTGTCACAGCAATGGGCCTGAATACTTAGGACCATGTGATATTTCAGTTTTTCTTTTTTAATAAATCTGCAAAAATGTCAACAATTCTGTGTTTTTCTGTCAATATGGGGTGCTGTGTGTACATTAATGAGGAAAAAATGAACTTAAATGATTTTAGCAAATGGCTGCAATATAACAAACAGTGAAAAATTTAGGGGGGTCTGAATACTTTCCGTCCCCACTGTATAACTAAAGGCAAACGTTTTTTTTTTGTTTTTTTTTTAGTTCTGGATAAATGGAGAGGGATTAGAACACCTGTGGGTTTTTATTGCTGTCTGTGTTCGCATTAGGAAGATTCACTCTCTTTGTCATTTTTACCGTTATCACTAGAGGTGCACCGAATGGAAATTTCGGTACCGAAAATGCAGGATGCCCTTGGCTGAAAACCAAAACCGAAAATGACAGTCTTTAAAAAATATTTATATATATATATATAATTGTATTATATTCAACTTTTTAATCAAAGGGGAAGTCCAATTAAGGCTCGTTTTGGCTGTACTTCTCCTATGGATCACAGGATTGCAAGTCGTTTTGCACTCCTGTGACCCGTTTTCAGCAGAGAGCGGGCTGAAGTCCGCTCTTTGCTGACGTCACCGATTTCAGTCCAGGCACTGCATCATCCCGACCATGGACTCTGGATCCGCCAGGTGCCTGGACTGACACCCGTCTCAGCCTCTCAGCCAGTCGCTGAAAAAGCCTGAGGCGGCCGCTCCACCCCCTCCACAGCTCAGCACTCCAATGAGTGAGTTGGGAAACGAGCAGAGAGCTGTGACTGACAGTCTGCAGCTCTCTGCTTATGGATTCTGAAAACCCAGTGATTGGCATTGTACGATTGCTCGGTTCTCAGTGTAGAGGCACCGGGGGACAGATGCAGCATCGGACCGATGCTGCGTCCACCTAGGTAAGTATGAATGGAGAAAAATTAAAAAACCTTTACTTCTCTTTACATATCATCAATTTAAATTAATATTTATTGTCCGCCATTATTGGCACCTTTAGCGCAAAAAAAAGCTCAAGAAAAATGTATCCCTTTAAACTCTATGTATGTCTACACACTGGTCCCTAGGGCTTTCATTGTGGTGTTAAAAATCAAGCTTGGTGCATTTTTGGTCCGTACAAAAAAAAAAAATAGAAAAAAATGCACCCCCCCCCCCATTTAAATGCATTTAAAACATTTAAGAACGCATTATTAACGCACCCGTGTTACGTTTTTGATGTAGTGTCACATGACCTTTGAAAAACACACCATAAGCACAGTAAATCATGGTAAAATTGGCCCAAAATCATGGCAAAATCGCTGCATGTTCCCTGTAAAATTGCTGCAAAATCTGTGTCAAAATCGTTTTCGGTGCCATTATGGGCACCTTTTTTTCTTATCGGCCGAATGCTGATAACACCATTTTCACGCCAAAACACATCTCTAGTTATCACCGAAAGTGAAATCAGGGAAGCTTCCAAATTTTGGTTTGTCCCTAGAACAGTAAATAAGCGTAGTAGCAATGTGTGTAGTGAGCGCACCAATCACTATAGCAGCTGGCACGCAAGGTGACTATACAAACCCCTGTGATAAATACAACCATTGCATGTACAGCGCTAAATCAAAAACGATACAGTATGTATAGCAAAGGTACAGAAAGCAATTACAATAGTTATGAAATACAAACATATGCCATGATGAAAAAAATCCATATGGTATAACAAGGCTCACCGGAAATTAAAGGGTACTAGGCACAATATAATATCCACCAGGCAACACAAGGTTGCATGGGAAGTATCTCCACAAGTAAACCTCCATCCAAATTGTGAAATTGCCAGAAAAAAGACATGCCAGCTCCAGTCAATGATCAGCAATCAATCATCTTTAGTATATGCCATAAATAACAAGGAGACTTGCTTCCAGACCACAGCACACTAAATGTAAAGAAGCTCACCAGCTAGGAGCCCAGAAAAAGCTTACATACAGTAGTGTAGTAACTTATATTAAATGTATTTAAAATGCAAAACGTACTGCAGCACAAATGAAACAGCAAGTGCACTTACAGTGGCGGCCACCTCTCCAAATATGTGGACGTGGCAGCGTCACGTCAGCACGTAGGCCCCTCCCGACGCATTTCATGCGCACGCACATTATCAAGGGAACGCCTGGTTGTAAATCGGAGAAATCTTCCAATGGGAACACTAGTTCTGATGACATCCAGGGATTACCTCACTTTGGAAGCACTTCCTCTCATTTCCTCCTTTTGGCTATGGGACAGGAAGGGGGAGATGGGGGGGGAACGGGGTTATAACTCCATCCAAAATGGAAAAAAAAAATGATGTGCAATAAAGTTTATAAAGGTAAAGAGTGGTGTGCAAATTGCAGTAAACCTAGAGTAGCCAATGAAAATTCCCTTTGGACTTGGTTGATCTGAATGGCTGTCCTTTGTGCATCACCATTGCTTTATTCACTGCTGCAATAAATGTGTATGTGAGCGTGTGTACCGATGTAGAAGCTTGTTCAGTTTTTTAGTTTTATGCAAGTCACCTAAAAAAGCTATCACCATCATTACCTACTCTGTGGTCACTAAACTTTAGCTTATTTTATAATTTTATGTATAACTTTCTAACAAGTCTACTATTGTTTAAATACAAAAATCTAGTAATTACTGAATGTATATGCTTTTCTGTCAATATAAAGTGTATTTTAATGTTGGCAGGCCTTGTCTCTAATCTCTCTGATTTTGTTCCTATCAGGGTGACATGGGCGCTGTTGGAGTCATAGGCTTCATTGGACCTAAAGGTTTGAAGGTAGGTCAGCAAAACGGAATGCGTCATGACTTTAAAGGGTCTCTCTTTTGAGAATAAAAGTTTAATTTTGATGAAAGTGTATGTCTGTGAAGGTGCCTATGAATTCCAGTCATGGTATAAATCAGAGGTCTCCAAGCTTTTTAAACAATGGGCCAGTTTACTGTCCTTCATACTTTAGCGCGGCCAGTGGGAGTAGAAAATGCCTCTGGCTTAGTGGTCAGTGAGAGTAAAAAAGTTACACTGCACCTGTGGTCAGTAGGAGCAGGAATAGCACCCTATCGTTATCAGTGGAAGGAATAGTGCCCCATCATTGGTATTAGTAGGAGGAATACTGTCCCTTTGTTGGTGACAGTGGAAAAAATAATGCTTTATCATTGGCTTCAGTGGAAGGAATAGTGCCCTTCATCGCTGTGAGTGGAAGGAATCGTGCCCCATCATTGGTGTCAGTGGCAGGAATAGAGCCCCTTCATTGGTGTAAGTCGAAGGAATCGTGCCCCTTCATTGGTGTAAGTCGAAGGAATCGTGCCCCATCATTGGTGTCAGTGGAAGGAATCGTGCCCCTTCATTGGTGTCAGTGGAAGGAATCGTGCCCCTTCATTGGTGTCAGTGGAAGGAATCGTGCCCCTTCATTGGTGTGAGTGGAAGGAATCGTGCCCCTTCATTGGTGTCAATGGCAGGAATAGTGTCCCATCATTGGTTTCAGTGGCAGAAATAGTGCCCCATCTTTGATGTCAGTGGAAGGGATAGTGCCCCATGATTGGTGTCAGTGGCAGGAATAGGGCCCCGCTGTTGTCATCAATGAGAGGAATTATGCCCCACTGTTGGTGTCGGTGGAAAGAATGAGGCTTCATCATTGGTGTCAGTAGGAGGAAATACTGCCTAGAATCAATGGGAAGAATAGTGCCCCAAGGAACGCATAAAGGCAAGCAAAGGGCTGCAGTTTGGAGACCACTGGTATGGATAGTGGTAGTTAGTTACATTTAGATGGACTTATGTAAGGCCTTATGTGTACAAGCTTTTGTTCACATGACATGTTCACATGCGAGTCAATGGGAATGCAAGAGCAGCTTGAACCAGCTTAGAGGTAGATCAGATGGATGCAGGTCAGAAGCACCTATAAAGGAATTATCCCAGAAGTGTCTCAAACTGATCTGAAATGCAGACTGAATGCACCTGAAAGAATGCTGCATTTGCCACAGAAGCCCTAAAAGTTGGTAATCTGATTGTACAATCTTTTGCAACCTTCTTTACCAAAACTGTGTAATGCAAAGGCTTGTCTACATAATCCATTCTATTTGTATCCAGTCAAGTAGGCACTCGCACTAGATAGTAGTTGGCAGAGTTAAAGGAGACCATACCATCAGACTGTAACGTGTCTGTTCAGCATAGCCTGAATGTTTGATTCCCCACTAAGAGCCTGAAGCTATGTGAGCTGTGCCAGGCACTTCCAACATCATTCTATAGTGGTACTCGTAAACATCCCAATCTCTGCCTGAACAATCCAATGGGATGTACAGTCAGGGTGGGATACTGCCACACAGTGGTTTTATAGGAATTTCAACCAGAACTGAAATATATATATTCGTCTACAGCAAATGAATTTGATTGTTGGAAGAAAACCTAGATGAAATTGCTAGAAAATTGAGACCAGCCTAAGACGAAGTATAAACTCTGGGGGTGGGAGCAGTCATGGCACATACGTGCAGCAAAAGTTTCTTCTGTGTTGCATTTCTGTCTTTTTTCCTTTACTCCTATACTACAAAGGTTACCATTCTGTAGTATTAGAATCCCATTTTTTAAAACGTAAATGTCTGCTCTATTTTTTACAGGGACTTCCGGGGAACCCAGGAGAATCTGGACTGAAAGGTGATAAGGTGACCAGAATACTCCCTTACTGCATTGTGTTTTGCATGCAAAGACTCTAATACGCCCCAGTTCTGAACATAACTGTATATACAGTACAGTCAGTCATAGGCCCAAGAACAAGCATAGAGATAAGGAATTTGAACTTTTCTGTGATGTCTGTTTCCTACATGCTTTCTCTGATTTTTTGACTCAGAAATACTGAAGCCAAGCAAGCCAGACAGCTACCATTTTCTAGAGTAAGTTATTAGTGGCAGGAAGTACACGTTATGAGAAGAGTATAGGGGCTGCTCTGTCTTCCTTCTGAAAATGATAATTTCCTAGCCGCAGCTATTCACATGAACCCACTCATTCAAATGGTTACATACAAATATTGACCCTGGACGCAGACAGTGTGCATTTAGGGATGGAGTTTCTGATCACTGTTTCAGCCAGTTTGTATGTGCCCATCATAGCACAGAGTGTGGCTGAGCCCAGAGGCAAAATTCAGCCACCTATGAATCCAGCAAACTATCTATTCCTGGCTGTCTGTATGAATGAGGCATTAGGAGCTTAGCTCCTGTGTTTGCATTGAAGTTTGGCAGGCTGCTGAGTCAGTGTTGAGTGTGAGGACAGAGGGAGCTGAACTGCTGGAAGAACGACTTCTATACTTCTGCTGTGAACACAGGATAGATTGCTCCACTGTGGGTGCAGCTCCAGAGGACATTGATGGCTTGTTTAAAGCTTTTTTAGAAAAAAACATCCCCTGCTGGGTAAACAATTTACACTGCAGGGAGTTTAACAAACTTTATAGCATATCCTTTGTTGCTGTGAAGAAATATCTGTTTGTTTTACTAGACTGCTTGCACATGGATTCTGAATGAGAGTGACTGTTTCATTATAATCAGCTGATGCACTCTCTCTGTGTTCTGATGAAGAAAGCTGCAGTGTCTGCATCCATTTAAAAGCATTTAACCTTTAGGTAGTATTTCACCAAAACCTAAATTCATATTACAGGGTGGCTAAAATTTGACTTGTATCTTAGTGCAGACTTCTGAGAAAATCAGTGAGCCTATCACACAAGCAGGAAAAGACAATGCCTTACTGCATTGATTTTTACAGAAAATTAGACTGGCTGCAGATTAAAAAGGAAAGGTAATTTTCAATAAAATAATTACAGCATAGCTTGTGTAGCAACTGCATATGCTATGCATTTTTCCTCCTCCAAGTGCCAGTATGGAATCACAGCACAAGCTATGTTCGGCAGCAGCCAGACAGACAGGTGCAGAATCACAATCAAGTTCAAGGTCAGGAAAATACAGAAGTCGGCAACGTGCTGACAGTGGGGTACCAAGCCAGCAGGCAGAATCGTGGTCAGAAGTTCAGGCAGGGGTGATCCAAAGAGGGGTGTCAGGCATAGCCAAATCAGTAACAGGGTAAGCTGACTTTCTGGAACTTTGAATGCATGTACCAGAGCTGAAGACAATTCAGCAATGAGGCTAGGCAGATCTCAGGATTAAATAGGTGGGTGGACTGAGGCCCCTTGCTTGCTTATGCATGTGAGCATTCTTGTCCTTGCATGTCTTATATAGCTTCTATGAACACGACCATACACATGCACACAGAAATGAGCCCCTGCTGTATGAGAATTTGCACTTGCTGACCTACTCTTTAAGTATCTATAATCTGGCAACAGATTCTCTTTAAAGCGAACCTGGGCTTTGTCCAGTTACAATTGCATAATGCATATATCATATCAACATGGGATACTTGCGTAGTTAGGAAGACCATTGAATGTAACCGAAGAAAAGGTTAGTTCATGTCAACCATTTTACCGCTTGTTTTAATTTTCTTGCCTGTTTTGGAAAAATAACCTTGAGATATTAATTGTCACAAATGACTTTCTGCAGCATAATATGTTTGATGCAATCATCAAACTTGTTGAAAAGTAGAGCAACGTTTTACAATGCCATCATTTGTGGGTGGCAGACAAATTCATGTATCCAGCTTGAGGCTTCCACAGGTGTATGAATGAAGGTTCTCCTCCAACATGACGTATGCATTGCTCTTGTAAACACTTCTGGACTTAGTTGGACAGCATCCAGAGCTTGATGTTCTTGTTCAAAAGCACATGAGAATTTTTGTGGCCTCTTGCGGTTTGTTTTCAGCCTTGATTTCCCTCCAATCTTTGCCTTGCAGCAAAGCCCAAGTATAAAATGGTCCCCTTTTCCTTCTTGTACCTGCTTCTAAAGTCTGAAAACAACATAGAGTAACTTGTCCTCTAAAACCCAATCATTGTGGTTTAGGGAACCATTAGGTGCTTATTCATGATAAAAACTGTAATTTTGATCTTTTTTTTTTTTTCTCAGCCTTGTTGATATTTTCATAACGTTAATGTTTTAAGGTATTTTGTGATAAGAATTTATAAAATTGGATTTACTTTTTATTATGCTAGCATAAGAACACACTATATGGCCTAAAGGTTTGTGGACACTTGACCATCACATCTATGAGTTTGATGGACCTTACATATCAAAACTATAGGTACCATTATTATGGAGTAGACCCCTGTCTGTACATACAACAGCCTCCACTTTTCTGGCAATGCTTTTCACAACGTTTTTGGAATGTGTCTGTGAAAATGTGTGCCCAGTCAGACAAAAGAGTACTGTACTGTGAGAGGAGGTACCAGTGTTTGAACAAAAGACCTGGCTTGTAATCAGTATTCAAATTCATCTTAAAAGTATTTGTTAGTGTTGAGGTTAGGGCTCTGTGCAGGCCTCTTGAGTCCTCCACTCCAAAACTCATCAAAGCATGTCTTCATGGAGCTCATTTTAAAGCAGAGCTCCACCCAAAAGGGGAAGCTCTACTTGGTTGCCCCCCGCCCCCCCCCCCCCGCTGCCACATTTGGCACCTTTTTTTGGGGGGGGGGAGCAGGTACCAGGTTTTGACAGGTTCCCGCTCCCACTTCTGGCTCAGGACGCCACGGTGAACGTGAGCTGGATGTTCGGCCCCCCTCCTCCTTCCTCCGCTGCCAGGACATTCACAAAATGCAGCCCTCTTCGTGCATTCACTGTAGGAAACTGGCTGTGAAGCCGCAAGGTTTTACTGCCTGTTTCCCCAAGCCAAGATGAAGGCTGCAGCACCTGAGAGCTGATTGAAAAATCGGCTCACGTGAAGACACCACTGGTTTTGTGGACAGTATTTGTAGCTGTTGACATTTAATTTTTACTGAAGGAGCCTGGAGCTCCGCTTTAAGTGCAGGGGCAAAGTCATTGCTGAAACAGGAAAGGGCCTTCCCAGACTGTTTTCACAAGGTTGGAAGTGCATAATTGTCTGCAATGTTTTTCTATGCTATTTAACGGTACCCTTCACTAGAAACACCTAAACTCAATTTTTCGATGGTTGTCTGCAAACTTTTGTTCCCTCATTAGTGTTTGTAAATTTCAGCTTGCACTATTGAGCTCTTTAAACACAAGGCTTTTTTTCAACACAGTAGAAAACAAATCGGTAAACCTGTGAAAAGGAGCATAGAGCTTCACCTGTTGGAAGAAGAAGATGGCTGCAATCTGATATATATAACCTCTCCTATTCCTTTATTATACTGTGCATTTTCAAAAAGGATGATATAATGGGAACCTCTGCCTAGGCATTTTACCACTGGAACCCACCACTGCAACGTTTGTGACTTGCCTGACCAAAATTTTACAAGTACTGCTCAGAACTTCTTCCCTCTTTTCACTGAGAAAAGAGAATGGTCACCCAAGTCCCACAGAAGAATTCCCAAAATGTTGAGAAAGTGATACTCCTGTTAGTGCAATCTAGGGAAGCCTTAAATTAATAGTTTTTCAAGAGCTCTGTACTAAGGGCTGAACTGGGCTGCTTACACTCACCCTTTTTTTATGCACCAGTTTGATCATCTGTAATACATGATATGCGGTGTTGTAACTCATCGGTCTACCTTCCCCTCCTTCCTGTTCGGATGGCTGTGTACAGTATTTCAGTCAAACAGAGTGAGCCTGAAGGCAAAGTAACTGTGCTGTAGGCCCTCTTTAGAAAACTCATAACGCTTTATCAATTCTGCATCATGGATGCTCCGTGCATAAAACCTTACTTTGTAAAATAGAAATTTTGTGGGGCTCCCTGGTGGTAAAAATGGTTGACCTCTCGCATATTGCAGTGCTCAGGTCTAATCAGCACTGTTACATGGGGGCAGTGACCTCATCATCCCAGGTATGCTCAGCACCCCTTTGACACTGGAGCTCACTCAGAGTGGATTCCTGTAGTTGAGATCAGAACTGTTCTGTTCGACAAGGATTGATGACGAGGGAGCATGATGGAAAATTGTCAATTAACCAGTGCCTGCATCCAGTTAGAAGAACTCTGACAGCTGACAGTGCCTAGAATCTGTTAGGCCAGGTTCACACATATGGGAATTGGATGCAGATTTCCCTGCATCCAATTCACTAAAGGAGAGTGTGACCGGCTCTCAATGGAGCCGGTTCACACAGCTCTGGGGCGGCCGCGGTCCACATTTAAAAAGGGTATTGTGCATTTTTGCTTTCGATTTAGGTGCAAATTCAGGCAAACATTCGGACCTGATTCGCTCCTTAATCGGTGAACAGGGACGAACCGCAACCCATGTTGTGAGCTACGACTGCAGCATATGTGAACCCAGAGTTAGATTCCTTTCATTGAGTCCGCAGGCTGAATGAAATCTATATGTGTATGGCCAGCTTTAGGCTATAGTGATGTTGTTGCAAAAGCTGCTAACCCAAATTTCATAAAAATGCACTATGCAAAAAGAGTGCGTTCTTGTGAGATTTGAGTTGGGACCCTCAACTTTCCCAGGATTCGACAGGAAGACTGAGTGACATCATGGGTGCCCAGGCTTCTTTTTTTCTAAATGTTTGTTTTTTTTACAAGGGGTGCAGGGCTACTAAATGGAGATACCATGTATTTTGCAAGGGGTGATTTAAGTCAAATGAAAAATGTGAGGCAGTCTGTAGTGTATCAGTACACGACTTAAATTATGTACATGTACATGTTCAATTGGCTCACGTACACAGCCAATTGAAATTCAGCTTTTATTTCTTTTAACGTGAGCTAGAGAGGACAATGTATGTATCTGCATGCTGTAGGTAATTACTCACACTCTTGTTTCAAACATTTTTTATACACAAGGCCCATAATGATCAAAACATTTCAAGATGTTCCCCTTGGAAGAGATTTTCGCTGACTTGCTGTTTGTGATTAGAGGGAATATTTACTTTACCTAATATATATGGAAGAAATGCTAAACGCCCAAGCAGTCAGCTCATTTCATCTTCCAACCAGTGATTGGCATTTTCATTTTTGCAATGCTCCTGTATTTAAATGTCAGCTAGTCTCTTGTATCATGTCTAGAGATAGTTACAGGACTGTAGTATTCTAAAAAAAAAAAAAAAATACTGTACTGTGCAAAAGTTTTAGGCAGGTGGGAAAAATGCTGTAAATTAAGAATGCTTGCAGAAATAGAAGTGTTAATAGTTTATTTTTTATCAATGAACAAAACATAAAGTAAGTGAACCGAAGAGAAATCCAAATCAAATTCAAATCAACATTTGTTGTGACCACTCTTTGCTGTCAAAACCGCATCAATTCTTCCAGGTACACTTGCACACAGGTTGTTCCAAACATCCTGGTAGAAATAACCACAGATCTTCTGTAAATGTAGGCTGCCTCATATCCTTCTGTCTCTTCATGTAATCCCAGACTTGATGATGTTGAGATCAGGGCTCTGGGGGGCCAAACCTTCACTTTCAGGACTCCTTGTTTTTCTTTGCGCTGAAGATAGTTCTTAATGTTGTTGGCTGTATGTTTGGGATCATTGTCATGTTGGCCTGCTGCGGAATACATTTGGGGCCAATCACACACCTCCCTGATGGTATGACTTGATAGATAAGTATCTGCTTGTATTTCTCAGCATTTGACTCATCGTTCACATTTTGACACATCGGTCCACCTGCTGCCATTTTATGCACCCCAGTTCCTATGTTTTCATGCATATGGTAAGGAAAATAATTATTTGATCCCCTGCAGATTTTGTAAGTTTGCCTACAACAAAGAGATGAAGGGTCTATAATTTTTATCATAGGTGTATTTTAAATGATAGAGACAGAATATCAGCCAAAAATCCAGAAAAACACATGATACAAATGTTATACATTTGAGTTGGAGTTCAGTGAGTAAAATCAGTATTTGATCCTCCACCAACCAACAATAAGGCTCGGTTCACACTGGTATGACACGACAGTCGTACCACTTTGGATCCGACTTTGCCCTGCAACTTGAAGTCCGACAGGCATCCGACTTCAATGAACAGGGATCCGACTTTGATCCCCAACAATACCAGGCACTGTGTCTGGTATAAATCTTTAGGGGGAACTCCACGCAAAATGTAAACATAACAGCATGGCTTCCCCCTCACCACATTTTTGGTGACGTCATCCCCCTGCAGCCAGCTGTTCCTTGTGCTTCATGCCTCGTTCTGAGGCGGCCTTCCAGGACTCTGGAGCGTCACCCTGACATACTCATACCATGCCTGTAACTTCCACTTAAATGTGAGTTGATCCAATTACGTTATTAAAGCTGTTTGTAAAAAGAACTACTGCACACAGAGGCGCCTCTCTACTTGTGTTTTTTTCCAGCCTCTGGAATACGGTTTCTATCCTATCATGACGGCATCCCTGCTTGCATCCTTTGGCCATTTCTTACCCTCTCTAGCACCTCTACATAGACTTTTTTAACCTGTGTATGCTATACAGACAGATTATAGTTCTATTATAGAACATTCATTTTATTAGCAGATCCGCATTGGGATATGTACGACTCCTGAGTTGTTGCGCTTATACTTGTTATAATATTCAGACAGGTCTACCTCTCATTTCTGACCCTGGGAAAGCATTGTCTGGGGTGCAACATTCTTCTTCTCTGAGCAAAGAATAATTTTACTTCCAAATGTTCTTATTTAGAAAGGAAATGGCTATTTAAACAAAAAACCCACTTCAAAGGTTAGAGCCTGCAGACCTTGAGTTTCTTCGCAACCCACAGTTTTGGAATCTTCTGAGTGGTCAGACTTGAAGGATGAGAACTTACCCAGGACAGACTCCTGTTCTGATTCAGATAAATTGTTTCTTTTAAATGAAGATACCATTAAGATACCTAATAAAGTGGTTTACAGATGTCTTCAAAATGGATTCTGAGGTACCTAAGTATCCTAAGATGGTCTTTAGCAAACAGAAAAAACATACTGGCGCTTTTTTTTTTATTTTGGTGCATGCATTGGTCAAGGTTTTAGTTGAAGACTGGAAACATCCAGAAAAGGCATATGTCTCTCCTAAGTGCTTTTGTACAAGAATACCCTCTGGACAAAGAATTTTACAAAAAATAGGTGGTTCCTGAGGTAGATTCAGCTATCTCATGTCTCAATAAATTAATAAATCATGGCACCAGCTAAGGACTACTGTGTGGATGGTATGAGTGACATGCTTCATCAGTTTTCATGTCTATGGGACCAGCCTGTAAAAAAAGCCTGAAATACATCAAAAGGGTTATGGATGGAAAGAAACACTTCTTCCCACTTAACCAGCCTGTAAAAAAAGGCTGAATTACATCTGGCCAGAAGAATCTGTAGCCATTTCAAGCGGTCATACACAGCCAGTGCTCGGTTGTCTGGAATTCAGCGGGAAATCCACCTGCCCGTAAACCGCCTGATTTGTGACATGCCCACCAGGTGGAACTCGACTTTGTTAATGCTGCAGCGGCTATACATGCAGCAGAGGGCCTTGAACGAGTACCTGTGCGAATATGGCACAACAGGCTCAGGCCGCCTCTGCTTTTCTTCCCCACCCCAATGGCTGATGATTAAGGATGCATGCACTGTATTGTCACCATTTGAGGAGTCCACAAGGATGGTGAGCCGTAGCAGTGCATGCATCAGTGACACAATCCCTGTTGTGTTCCTGCTGAAGCAGACTCTGCTTGGCATTATAGACAGGGCACTGGAGGCAGAGCAGCAGGAGGAAGAGAAAGACTTCCTTTCCTCTTAAGGCCCACTTTATCGAGACACCATTATTCCTATGTCACAGAACACAGGATTCTGGCACTTTCATAGGCTCCGAAGAAGAGGAAGACATGCGCCCATCTGTAAGTGATGGCTTTCCAACTCCAAGACCCTTGGTAGTAGGACGTGGCTGGGAGGAGGAAGTTCCAGATGCTGTCATCCTGAGTGACCCCGAGGAGTCTGCTTCTCAAATTTGAGGTGCATGGGCAACCTCATGCTTCAAAGCCTGCGAAAGGACCCAAGATTATGTGGCATAAAGGAGAAGGATGATTACTGGTTGGCAACCCTCCCTGACCACCGTTCTGAGGGGAAGGTCTCAACTCATCCCGTCCCCACAGAGAGTGCAGAAGATAAACTCTTTTATTGAATGTTTTTCCTGACTCCAATAGGTTACAGTGTCGTGGAAAACGTAGTTTTGAGTCTTCTGTTGGTCAAGAGAGGAGCGTTGGAGAAGGCGTGAGGCATTTCGGAATTTTTTTAGTCCTCGCTGTCGGCTTCCACATCCTATCGGCAGCGTCTGCATCACGAGGTGGACGATTACCTCGGGGCCAAAACAGAGATGGAGAGCTTTCCAGCTGACGATCCACTGACTTACTGGGTCATGAGAATAGACCACTGGCCAGAACTTGCCCAGTGTGCTATTGAGTTGTTGGGCTGCCCTGCATCCAGCGTGCTTTGAGAACGAGTATTCAGTGCTGCAGGAGGTTTCGTTACTGATCATAGAACGCATTTGTCCACAGACTCTGTGGACCGTTTGACTTTTATAAAAATGAATCAATCCTGGATTACCAGCTATGAAGCCCCTGATGCCGATGTCTGATTAAGTCTTTTTGGGATGTGGATTCTCTGCTGGACTTCAAGGCTCCATCTGGAAGAATGTTTTTGGTATAGGTTTCATGGGCACAATTAACACTCACAGACCAATTTTTCAGTAACTGTTTGACAGGTGCATATCATTGCAATTTTTTTTGCCTTCATCAAGAGCACCTCTATAGGGTTACGGTGGGAAGGCGCCCCCGACACCAAAGACCTATTTTTCTGCACCTATTTGACAGGTGCATATCATTGTAATTTTTTACAGCAAGGTCAATTCTTGCTTTCATCAAGATTACCTCAGTGGGAAGGCGCCACCAACACCCATAGACCAAATTTTACGCACCCGTTACTTCTATCCAAAGTCAAAGTGACACCAGAATGTATATAACAAATCTCTAATCTTGTTCCCAGTGCACTACGTTGTGGCCTCATCATACACACTGGCTTCCCAGCTGTTGCTGAGCAAAATAAAGGCAGCTTGCAGGGAAAATTTTGTTGGGCTTTATAAATGCAATTATTGCTGCAGCAGATTCTAGACATGGTACAGATCTGCCGCTTTACAGGTAGACTAAGGGGACCCCCATGCACTATATTGGAAGGAATTTGTCATTTTGTATGTTTTCACTTTAAAAGTCAAAAAATCACTGCTCATTTAAAAATGACGTTTTTCACCAACTTTTTTTTTTATTGATGCATGTCCCCTAGGGCAGGACCTGAACCCCTATAACCATTGTATGCCCAATTACTTGCATATAAGCCTTCAAAATGGGCACTTTTGATTTTTGACGTTTGGGTCCCATTGACTTTATTGGTGTTCCATATTCGGGTCCGAACTTTCTGGTGCTAACCGAACAGGGGTCCATTCAGCCCATCCCTATTGGCCAGGAGAGGAAATACAAGTGCATTTTTTTAATCATAGGCTTCATTGCCTACAATATCTGCTTTGTAAGACTGGTGGCCGCTATGTCATGTATTTTTCTGGCCCAAGTCTTGTCTCTGCCTAACTGTAGTTTCTTACCGCAAGCAGTGATGCAACTCCATCCCCGCTTGCTGTAATGGATGGACCCGGGAGTCTGATACTGCCAGTCTGAACCGCCCACTGATGCAGTGTTTGTCCCACCTCCCATGACCTCATATATTGACTGACAGACCAGGAGTTTCCTCCCCTTTCTCAGCAACCAATAGCTGCAATGTGTAGGCTATGTAGATAAGCGCCATGTGGGTGAGTACACAAACTAAATTAGTGTAATAATTAAATGCTTAATGTACCTGCTCATATTCATGCCGTTCACTGCAATTCCCTTATTTCTCACTCTACAGCTATGCATGATGGGAACTGTAGTTGCTCATAGCTGTAGAGGGATAAGGCAGAAGGTTACAAGTCCCTGGATTTACACCTCCTTCTACTGACCAAAGCTTCTATTTTGCAAATATTGCATTCAGTAATAAATATACATGTATGGCGCAAGATCTGAAACAAATCCTATTATACTGAAAAGTCGAAATAGTCTTTTGTCTGACAACTGCAAATGCAGCAAACGTGAGAATGGGTTGAGAAAGTCCACTGTATCAGAGCCAGCCTTATGCAGGGAAGCAGAAGCCATCTCCAGGAGGAGTTGGAGACGTGTGACGTGACTTGCCTGCCGGGACGCGGCGGCCATTTTGTGAGTTAGAAACGCTGGACGTTTCCTACAATGCTTATATTAACGTGCTGAAATGTGAGCGCAAAACCTTTTTTTTAGCTTTTTATCAATAAACTATCATTTGGATGTCTGCACTATAAGAAGTCTCTTTTTCTCTCTTAACTGGGTATTGAGACTGTGAAGGAGATACCGTGTCATCCCCGTGCTGCTGAGGAGCTGTCAGTGATTTATATCCATGCCTGTTAACATCTACCTATGGGTAAGAGGCAGTGTGTTTGGGTGACGGTGCTGGTCTCTTGACTTATTTGATACTTCAAGATACATCCCTGTGGCTTACTTTGTAATTTTAAAAGTGGATTTTATATATGTTTTTGCCAGTTGAGTCTGTGCCAGCAATATATTTTGGGTTCATGTTGGACTTTTTTCAAGCGCTTCACCATTTTCCATAAATCTCCAAGATATGTAAGAGAAGAAAAGAATTCAGGCACCTCTGAATGCAGCCTGTTAAAATTATATTTGTAAACTTACATAGTAAGCTCTCAAACTCCCTTGTCACCTCATCCCATGCTCGCCTTCAGGACTTCTCCAGAGCCTCTCCCATCCTCTGGAATGCTCTACCCCAATCCGTCCGATTTTCTCCTACTTTATCCACTTTCAGACGATCCCTGAAAACTCATCTCTTCAGAGAAGCCTATCTGGCCCCCACCTAACAACTGTACATTTATCTTCTCAATCAGCACATCACCCACAGTTATTACCTCTTGTATCTCTTGATCTTCCCTCTTAGATTGTAAGCTGTAAGGAGCAGGGCCCTCTGATTCCTACTGTATTAAAGTGTATTGTATTTGTACTGTCTACCCTCAAGTGGTAAAGCGCTACGTAAACTGTTGGCGCTATATAAATCCTGTATAATAATAATAATAGTACAACTCACATTTTGAGAATGCAATGACAGGTGCATCTGTGGTAGTTCACCTGGTGATGCATCCATAGCACTGATCCGCAAGGGGAGCAGTCCTGGCTGCTCTGTAGACTCTCCTGGCTGGCAAGATGGTGGTGTAATGGAAGAGAGCCGAAAAGGAAGGGTGGAACACTCATTGGGCCGCATTGCTGGTCGGGATGATGTCACTGGCCTGCTCGCGACCAGTTTCTGAGCTAGCGCACCCTGGTGATGTGAGGAATGCACGCTCCTTTCTCCAGCTAGCTCGGAAACACGTTGCGAGCATGCCAGTGAAGTCATCCCGACCAGCGCTGCGGTCCAAGAAGCGTTCCACCCCTCCTTTTTTGCTCCCTTCCATTACACCACCATCTTGCCTGCCTTGAGAGTCTACAGAGCAGCCAGGATGGCTCCCCTTGCGGACCAGTGCTATGGATGCATCACCGGGCGAACTATCGCAGATGTGCCTGTCATTGCATTCTCAAATGTGAGTTGTACTATGTAATTTACAAATATAATTTTAACAGTCTGAACTCAGAGGCGCCTGCATTATTTTCTTCTCTTACATATCCTGGATTTTTAAAAGTAAACTACTAAAATGTATTGGTATACATAGGTCAATGTACATAATGTAGTTTTTTTTGGCATCCTGCAGTTCTTCTTTAAGGGTGAACCTACAAAGGATGATCCAGATTCTGCAGGAGTTCGGTTGGATCTTCAACCTTCAGAAATCGATCATGGAACTGTCCTAATGCCTGAAGTATTTGGTACTGTATACTACCTATAACAAGGTGTTCTACCATGGGGGTAACTTGTCCCATTTCGGAAACATACTTGGGCCCTTTAGTCCACTGCATATCTCTTGATGAGGATTTCCATAAGGTTGCTATGACAGCCTTGTTAAAGGTGGTCTATGCTTAGAGGCATTCCAGACCTCTTCTGGCAGCCTGGAACAAATTGTCACTGCTTTATCACCCTATTAACCTATCCTCCAGGGCAAAGAACTCCCTTATGTGGTTATCAAGTTTGTTGCTGGGACTGGGCTGTTTCTTCCTTCTGTTAGTCTGGAGAGTACTGACCACATATGTCAGCCTTTCTTTCAGACTGGGGAACTTGTACTCAGAGGAAGGCTTGTCTTACAATTAACATTTAGGAAATAAGAATAATTTGTCCTTCTCTTAATTGGACAGGCCTTTTCAAGGGTCTTCTGGTCAGGATATAATTATTATTATTTAAGGTGCTTATACAGCGCCGTCAATTTACGCAGCGCTGTACATATACATTGTACATTCACATCAGTCCCTACCCTCAAGGAGCTTACAATCTAAGGTCCCTAACTCACATTCATATACTAGGGCCAATTTAGACAGAAGCCAATTAACCTACCAGCATGTCTTTGGGGTGTGGGGGGAAACCAGAGTACCCGGAGGAAATCCATGCAGGCACAGGGGGAACATGCAAACTCCAGGCAGATAGTGTCGTGGGGGGGATGCAAAAAGCTGCAAGGCTTAAAAGGAGATGGAAGTTATTAGGTGAAGGTACCCAGCAAATTTTGCTGTGCACATTCCACATTGTGCACATGGAACTGTCACTGGAGGAATAGTCACTGCACGCTGAGGTGTTCAGGGAAATCTTTCCGGGGGATGCCGGATGCACCTTCTGGTGTCCAGGTTTAATGGAAAACTGAACCAATTTGTGTCCAGGACAAGGAACCCTCCAGCGTTGATGATGGATGCTTTAGTGACTCTGTGGGAACAGTTTCATCTGATTTATGCGTTCCCAAACCCCCCTGCTTCAATTACTTTTTTGGTTGCTTCCCAGGGTTAAAGTGGAATGGCCCACAGTAAGGCGGGTGACCCCAAATTGGCCAAAAAGGGCTTGGTTCTCGGACATCCTTTACATGCTGGTGCAACCACCCTGGCCCCTTCCCGACTGTCCAGGTCTTCCATCTCAAGGCCTCATGCATCAGCTATCTTCATGGTTGCTTGCTTTTTAACTGCTTTCGGACCACCCACCGCATATATACTGCAGCAGGGCGGCCCGGCAAAATCACGTACCTGTACTTACTGTTTTAGTTATTTTTTGGTTTACCAATCTTAAAGGTGGCCATAGATGAGCGATTTTCTTTCCTGTAACCACATGGCCTGAATCTCGGCTGGTCCCTGCTGAACTGGCCGAGATTCAACCATATATGGCTGGCTTTAGATGTGGTGGCTACATTTATTATCTTTTTAAGGCGAAGTACATTTTCTGCAAATCTCAAACAGCGCTATCAGCAGTGTAATCAGCTTTCCCAGTTCTCCCTCATGGAATACAGAACTCAACCTGCCTCCCCTTACCCATGTTACAGAAATGAGGAGAAGAGCAAGTGTTGTAGACTTAACACACGGTCTGTCCCAGGCTGACAACGCTGTTCCCGATTTACAGTCAGGTCCATAAATATTGGGACAGCAACACAATTCTAATCTTTTTGGCTCTATACACAACCACAATGGATTTGAAATGAAACAAACAAGATGTGCTTTAACTGCAGACTTTCAGCTTTAATTTGAGGGTATTTAGATCCAAGTCAGGTGAACGGTGTAGGAATTACAATTACAGTTTGTATATGTCCCACTTTTTTAAGGGACCAAAAGTAATGGGAGAGATTAACAATCATCCATCAAACTTTCACTTTTTAATACTTGGTTGCAAATACTTTGCAGTCAATTACAGCCTGAAGTCTGGAACGCATAGACATCACCAGACGCTGGGTTTCATCCCTAGTGATGCTCTGCCAGGCCTCTACTGCAAATGTCTTCAGTTCCTGCTTGTTCTTGGGGCATTTTCCCTTCAGTTTTGTTTTCAGCAAGTGAAATGCATGCCCAATCGGATTCAGGTCAGGTTATTGACCTGGCCATTGCATAACATTCCACTTCTTTCCCTTAAAAAACTCTTTGGTTGCTTTCGCAGTATGCTTCGGGTCATTGTCCATCTGCACTGTGAAGCACCGTCCAATGAGTTCTGAAGCATTTTGCTGAATATGAGCAGATCATATTGCCCGAAGCACTTCAGAATTCATCCTGCTGCTTTTGTCAGCAGCCACATCATCAATAAATACTAGAGAACCAGTTCCATTGGCAGCCATACATGCCCACGCCATGACACTACCACCACCATGCTTCACTGATGAGGTGGTATGCTTTGGATCATGAGCAGTTCTTTTCCTTCTCCATACTCTTCTCTTCCCATCACTCTGGTACAAGTTGATCTTGGTTTCATCTATCCATAGGATGTTGTTCCAGAACTGTGAAGGATTTTTAGATGTTTGGCAAACTCTAATCTGGCCTTCCTGTTTTTCAGGCTCACCAATGGTTTACATCTTGTGGTGAACCCTCTGTATTCACTCTGGTGAAGTCTTCTCTTCATTGTTGACTTTGACACGCATACACCTACCTCCTGGAGAGTGTTCTTGATCTGGCCAACTGTTGTGAAGGGTGTTTTCTTCACCAGGGAAAGAATTCCTTGGTCATCCACCACAGTTGTTTTCCGTGGTCTTCCGGGTCTTTTGGTGTTGCTGAGCTCACTGGTGCATTCTTTCTTTTTAAGGATGTTCCAAACAGTTGATTTTGCCACACCTAATGTTTTTGCTATCTCTCTGATGGGTTTGTTTTGTTTTTTCAGCCTAATGATGGCTTGCTTCACTGATAGTGACAGCTCTTTGGATCTCATATTGAGAGTTGACAGCAACAGATTCCAAATGCAAATAGCACACTTGTAATAAACTCTGGATCTTTTCTCTGCTCCTTGTAAATGGGATAATGAGGGAATAACACACACCTGGCCATGGAACAGCTGAGCAGCCAATTGTCCCATTACTTTTGGTCCCTTAAAAAGTGGGAGGCACATATACAAACTGTTGTAATTCCTACACCGTTCACCTGACTTGGATCTAAATACCCTCAAATTAAAGCTGAAAGTCTGCAGTTAAAGCACATCTTGTTTGTTTCATTTCAAATCCATTGTGGTGGTGTATAGAGCCAAAAAGATTAGAATTGTGTCGATGTCCCAATATTTATGGACCTGACTGTATATTTGTAAATAGAACATTCTCATGAGGAAATTGTGTGGTAAAGAAACAAATGCACCCATCTTGCATCCTCTATCATTGGTCCGTTTCTGTTACTGAAGCAGAATTCCTGTGAAGATAATGTAGAGAAATCAGTTGTGGGGGGGGGGGCTTTCTATAACAGTTTTCTTGTTATTCTCCCTTGATGAATGCCTTCGTTTGGAGTTGATTACTGTCTCCTAGTATTCCACATTCAGCTAATGCTTCTGGCTCTCATTGGCGTTTTCCTATCTCAAGGACCTTGGCCTGTGTTCCTGTGTAATGCTGTTCATCTCTCATCTAGTAGCAGTAATAGAGAAAGTCTCTGTAATTTCAGCCTTCCAGAGTTCTACACTTGAAGTAGCTGCCAATAAAGAGGAGGAGGGGAACTAGGAGCATTTAATCTGGTTTTTCCCTTCTTAACCATGAATCATGTCTTGGTTGCTTACTCTCAATTGGAGACAAATGTGAGACAGAATTAAACAAGAAGAATGTAGCATGGAGAATTATACCATACTGGGATGACATGTTCAGACATCTGCTGATCAGCTAATTGTCAAGGAAGTGAGCATTGGAATACTGTGCTAATAAGAAGAAGCTAATCAGTGCTGAAGTACTTTTTGGTGTTCATACTCATTCATTTTTCTTTATTACTTTCCATTTTTTATTCTAATCACCACCAACATAGATACATTGATTTACCCAACAGTGTGTCTAAACTCAAGAACAATATTGTAATATATTGTAGCCTACCTGCCCTATAACTTTTTGGAACATTCCATATTCAAACTGGTTGCCATGTAACAGCTGTTGATACACTAGACTGCCATGTCTATATGAAAATTTCATGTCCCTTCTATGTGACTGTGATGATTCTAGCTAGAGCTCCAAGATAACCAGGAACATTGAAATATTTCAGTTTGGGAGTAATGGCTATTTTATTTTTTTGCCTGAGCAAATAGGTAATACTGTTTATCACATTAACTTTACAAACATTTGCCAAAAGGGCTCATTTACATCATTTGCGTTGGGCTGTGTTGGTCAACGCATTCGCAGTGCATGGACAAAGCAAAAAGTCTTGTTCAATATTGTGTCAGTTTACACTAATGCCCCGTACACACGGTCGGATTTTCCGACGGAAAATGTGTGATAGGACCTTCTTGTCGGAAATTCCGACCATGTGTAGGCTCCATCACACATTTTTCATCGGATTTTCCGACACACAAAGTTTGAGAGCAGGCTATAAAATTTTCCGACAACAAAATCCGTTGTCGGAATTTCCGATCGTGTGTACACAAATCCGACGCACAAAGTGCCACGCATGCTCAGAATAAATAAAGAGATGAAAGCTATTGGCTACTGCCCCGTTTATAGTCCCGGCGTATGTGTTTTACGTCACCGCGTTCAGAATGATCGGATTTTCCGACAACTTTGTGTGACCATGTGTATGCAAGACAAGTTTGAGCCAACATCCGTCGGAAAAAATCCATGGATTTTGTTGTCGGAATGTCCGATCAATGTCCGACCGTGTGTACGAGGCATTACATCCTACATTGGTGTACTCTAAAAAAAAAAAAAATGACGCAGGCAAGATAGGGTAGCAAGAGGCAGAAATATCCCCATGAACAATAAGCAGGGAAATAATCTTTTTGTCACTAAGAGAGTTACTTTATCTTGTTTTGTGCACAGCCACCAAACCTTCCATCTATAGTTTTCCAGCTACGATTAGAGAATGTAAGTAGGCACTGGAATGTTCTTGGGATGTTCGTTCCTGTCACATTGAGAGAAAAAAGTATGCCCACTGACAAAAAATGATCAGTCTATAATTTTAATGGTAAGTTTTTTTTTTAACAGTGAGACAGAATAATAAAAAAATACTGAAAAACGCATTTCAAAAAAGTTATAAATGAATTTGCATTTTAATGAGTGAAATAAGTATTTGCAAAACTTTGACTTAGTACTTGGTGGCAAAACCCTTGTTTGTAATCAGAGGTCAGACGTTTCTTGTAGTTGGCCACCAGGTTTGCACACATCTCAGGAATAGATTTTGTCCCATTCCTCTTTGCGGATCCTCTCCAAGTCATTAATGTTTCGAGGCTGACATTTGGTAACTTGAACCTTCAGCTCCCTCCACATCTTTTCTATGGGATTAAAGGAGTTGTAAAGGCAGAAGATTTTTATCTTAGTGCATTCTATTCTATTAAGATAAAAACCTTTTGTGTAGCAGCACCCCCTTAATTACTTACCTGAGCCCCATCTCTCTCCAGCGATGTCTACGAATGTCTAAGCCATCCGGGACACTCCTCCTGATTGGCTGAGACACAGCAGCAGCACTATTGGCTCCTTCGGCTGTCAATCAAAGTCAGACAATTAAGGGAGAGAGGGGGTGGAGCCGAGTCAGGGCTCCGTGTCTGAAAGGGACACACAAAGCTGTGACTTGGCTGCCCCCATAGGAGGCTGCTGGCTATGGGGGCACGTGATAGGAGGGAGGGGCCAGGAGCAGAAAGGAGGGACCCGAGAGGAGGAGGATCCAGGCTGCTCTGTGCAAAACCAGCTGCACAGAGGATGTATGACATGTATGTTATTTAAAAAAAAAAAAAACAAGACTTTACAATCACTTTAAGGTCTGGAGACTGGCTAGGCCACTCCAGGACCTTAATGTGCCTCTTCTTGAGCCACTCCTTTGTTGCCTTGACCATGTGTTTTGGGTCATTGTCATGCTGGAATACCCATCCACAACCCATTTTCAATGCCCTTGCTGAGGGAAAGAGGTTCTCACCCAAGATTTGAGGGTATATGGCCCCGTCCATTGTCCCTTTGATGCAGTGAGGTTGATCTGTCCCCTTAGCAGAAAACACCCCCAAAGCATAATGTTTCCACCTCCATGTTTGATGGTGTGGATGGTGTTCTTGGGGTCATAGGCATTCCTCCTCCTCCAAACACGGCGAGTTGAGTTGATGCCAAAGAGCTCAATTTTGGTCTCATCTGACCACAACACTTTCACCCAGTTCTCCTCTGAATCATTTAGATGTTCGTTAGCAAACTTCAGACGGGCCTGTACATTGACTTTCTTGAGCAGGGGGACTTGCGGGCATTGCAGGATTTCAGTTCTTCATGGCTTAGTGTGTTGCCAATTGTTTTCTTGGTGACTATGGTCCCAGCTGCCTTGAGATCATTTACGAGATTCTCCTGTCTAGTTCTGGGCTGATTCTCATGGTGCCCCAGACCAAGGGAGATTGAAAGTTATTTTGTGTTTCTTCTATTTGCGGATAATCACACCAAATGTTGTCCCTCTCTCACCAAGCTGTACGGACAATACTAAGCTAAGCAGGGCAATAACTTCGCAGGATGTGGAAACCTTGCAAAAAGTTCTGAACAAATGAATGGGGTGGGCAACTACATGGCAAATGAGGTTCAATGTAGAAAAATGTAAAATAATGCATTTGGGTGGCAAAAATATGAATGCAATCTATATACTGGGGGGAGGAGGGAGAACCTCTGGGGGAATCTAGGATGGAAAAGGACCTGGGGGTCCTAGTAGATGATAGGCTCAGCAATGGCATGCAATGCCAAGCTGCTGCAAAAAAAAGCAAACAGAATATTGGCATGCATTAAAAAGGGGATCAACTCCAGAGATAAAACAATAATTCTCCCGCTACAAGACTGTGGTCCAGCCGCACCTAGAGTATGCTGTCCAGTTCTGGGCACCAGTCCTCAGGAAGGATGTACTGGAAATAGAGTGAGTACAAAGAAGGGCAACAAAGCTAATAAAGTGTCTGGAGGATATTAGTTATGAGGAAAGGTTGCAAGCACTGAACTTATTTTCTCTGGAAAAGAGACGCTTGAGAGGGGATATAATTTCAATTTACAAATACTCCCCCCATAGCTCAGTTTGGCCGGACGGCCAGCTCTAGGAAGGGTTCTGGTCATCCCAAACGTCTTCCATTTAAGGATTATGGAGGCCACTGTGCTCCTAGGAACCTTAAGTGCAGCAGAATTTTTTTGTAACCTTGGCCAGATCTGTGCCTTGCCACAATTCTGTCTCTGAGCTCTTCAGGCAGTTCCTTTGACCTCATGATTCTCATTTGCTCTGACATGCACTGTGAGCTGTAAGGACTTGTATAGACAGGTGTGTGGCTTTCCTAATTAAGTCCAATCAGTATAATCAAACACAGCTGGACTCAAATGAAGGTGTAGAACCATCTCAAGGATGATGATGAAGTTAGAAGCTGATTGGTTAGAATGTACAGCTGCACCAGATTCTGTATGCTCCAGGTTAAGTAAATAACCCCCATGGTTTAGTTGAAAGTTACAAATCTCAAATGTAGACCCAAAAAAAGAGTCCTCCTAAAACAAGCAGAGCAGGTGCGCATTTCTCTCAACCAAAGGAAACCTACTATGGCATTGATGTTAAAGGGAAAATTTTTTACTAGATAAAGAGAACGCCTTCTAAGTCCATATTCCCCATTGGCCAGGTCAGTAGAGAACCATCTTTGTTGCTTTTAAGAACATAGTGGGATTGAGAAGGGTAGAAGTAGAAGGAGTAGGAGTAGAACCACAGCCCACTAATTCCTAAACTCATTAATTGGTTGTTAAAATGTATTAAGAAAAATATTGTGCTTCCAGTGTAATTTTCTGCAGCGGGGTCATTGATCTCATCTGTGGAGAGAATATATTTGTTCTTTCATGATGGCCTATCCATCAAGTGCTCTAAACGGCCCAGTCATTAACCACAAAATATGCAGCTACACTGTACCTTTTTTGTTGGGCACAAATAGTTTTCGTTGCCACCCAGTGTGGAATAGTGTATATGATCAGAGTTACATTATATTTGCACAAAGCAAGTGTAGATGATAAAAGTGTAATGATCAAATACCCAACACTGATAGTAGTTTTGGGCTTAACATTGGTCGCTACATTTGTATATTATGATTGTTTTTTTGGTGAAGTAGGAATTCAGAACAATCCTTGTCGAACTATAGCTTACCTCCTTTACCTTATTCTACAACATGGCAGGCAGAAGCCTTCTTTCCTGTACAGAGTAGTGGAGGATCTTTCTTTGACTTTCTGGTGAATCTCAGCACAAACAGAATTGAGGGACTGAGATCCAGAATTCATCTTCCTCTAGGGACATTCTCTTTATTGAATTCTGCATGGGTTTGTTTGGGGTTTCCTGACCAAATTGGCACTCGTGTGTAAGTGTGTGCACTTGTATGTCCTAGAGCCATTAGCTTTTCAGCTCCTCTGGACCACAGACTGAGATGCATAGTTATTTCCACCCTCTGAAGTCCTGTGTTATATGTAGGCTATTGTAATGGTCTGTGGATTGTGGCTGCAGGGAAACAAAAGTAATGTTTTTCACATTTCTGTCTTGCAAACCTCTTTATCGAAAGGTGTTTTGGTGGATTCTTCTGTTTGAACAAAAGTATAACAAATAAAACCTCAATTTTAGAATGTTGTTCTTCTATATTTATATACAGTATATGTGTGTACAGATATAGGTTTGTTGTACAGTTCACACTTTATATTATGTTCCTGTTCTGATCTGCATGCTCTTCTGGTCTACAATTCTTGTTTTCTTCATATTACAGCGAACCTCCACAAACACACATACTTAGCTTTCTTTCATTCCCCCAACACTCCATTCAGCTATTATTATAACCCTGCATCCTGGGGGGCTGAGCAAGGGGAGTGGGGGTACTTAATTTTTGAACCCTTTTAAATGGTTGTAAAGGCAGAGGGTTTTTTTATCTTCATGCATTCTATGCATAAAGATAAAAAGCCTTCTGTGTGCAGCAGCTGCCCCAGTACCCCCTAATAAGTACCTGAGTCCCATTTCTATCCAGCGATCTCTACGTCCGTGACTCTCCCCCCTGATTGACTCTCACTGCTGTCAAAGTCAGTTAGCCAATCAGGAGAGAGAGGGGGCAGGGCCGAACCAGGGCTCACGGAGCTGCAGCTCAACTCGGGTGCCCCTATAGCAAGCTGTTTGCTGTGGGGGCACTCAACAGAAGGGAGGGGTCAGGAGCGCCGAAGAGGGACCAGAGAAAAGGAGGATCCAGGCTGCTCTGTGCAAAAATACTACACAGGGCAGGTAAGCATAACATGTTTGTTATTTATGTTTAAATTCACAATATCTTTAAATGTGACTTGACTGCAGCTAATGTCATCTATTTTTCAAAGGTCTTGATGAGGATGGGGGGGTGGGGGGGCAGAGGCTTTGGCTATCTGGGATGAATGTTTTAAGTACACTTACAATTTAATATTCTTTCCTGTTCCTAAAAATAATTAGAGTTTAGAATATACATATGCTCATGTGCATAAAACCAGAAAAGCTAACCTTGAAAGGGAAATAAGCTCACTTGTTTACTTTTGGAAGTGCAAAATAGAAAATATGCGGCAGTGGATCCATTTGCTTGTCGTGTGATCACATTGCAGAGAACAGGTTTAAGACTGGGTTCACACCGCAGCACGGAGCAGCTCACAGCAGCGGTCTGGTGTGTCCCCGTTTTTACCATTTCAGCCCGAATTTTTGGCTGAATTCGGACCTGAATTGGACCAGAAGACGCACAGGACCCCTGTGTAATTTGCACTGGAGCCGCTCCGGAGATGTGTGAACTGGCTCCTCAGAGAGCCAGTCACAATCTCCTGACATGTGAATTGGATGCGGGGAAATCCAGCCTAAAATGTGAACTTACAGACTGAAAACGTCTACTAGTCAAGGTCCGTGTGGTGGGTTTAAGTGCTGTCAAGAACTTGTTGATATTTTTTGACATATCGCCAGTCCATAGTATTTTACAGTATAATTGATTGGTACAGTGACCAATATCAAAACACATTTTATAGAGCCCTTGCCTATATGGGGTATAACTACTAGGAAACCTGCAGCCTGAATGTGCCCCCCTGAGGAGCAAAATATCCCTTGAATTCCCTTTATATCTGATAGCTCTGAAATACACAGGGGTAAGGGGAAATCTTACCATCAACAAAGTCTTGACATATTTTCTATCCCCTTCCTAAAACTTAGTTCAAAACTTAAAAAAAAATGTTTTGGCCCTGACTTAGCGTTTTAAATGTATGGTTTCATCAAGCCTTTTCCCTTTTAATAGGACTTTCTAGCCTGTAATATGAAAATTGTTTGTAGAACTTATTCTTCTGCCTAAACAGTTTTTCCCTCCTTTGTGTTTGGTTGTATTTGACAACTAATGCTTACCAATGTATTATATGGTTATCTCTGTGTGTGTGTGTCTCCTAAGTGTACTGTGTAAAAACTTAGCGCTCATTAGATTTTGTTCCCACTGTGCTTCGATAGTACTGGTGTGGAATATGAGCTGGTCCTGATACATTTGTCTCTCATTTTAATACACCTTGTAATTTATTTTGATAATGTGCACTCAGGGCATTCAGGGACTCCCAGGGATACCCGGAGAAGTCGGATTTCAAGGTGATAAGGTGAGGATTTACATTATTTTCAGCACCTAAAGTCAGAAGCACAGTCTTCACTCCTCATTGTACTTTTTAAAGTCTCTTTTCTTATAATGGTATTGTTATTCAGGATTTAGATGCAAATGGTCACCTGTAGTTGTGTTTTAAATAATTATATTCATCTTTCTTTTTTATATGATTTTTTTAATATGCAGCAAACCCACCAATACAACCAGCAACTGATAACATGATTGGCAGTATTGTGAAATAGTAATAAAATAGTTAAAGTATATCTAAGGCCATTGGGGGGGGGTTGTAGGAATGGGTTTGAAACCCTTTTTTATTGTTGTGTTTTTTTGTTTTTTGTTTTTTGTTTTTTTTTTACAATCTGTATCACATTGATGAGATTCCCCATTACTTTCTGCATTGTCAACACAACAGTACCTCAAAGAAAATCTCTTCAAACTATGGGAAGTGCCCTGTCAGGCAGTTCTCACTGGAACAGTTGCCCCTATTTGCAAAATTTCTCCTCTATTCCTATTCTGGTTACTCAATTCTTGCATTCCAGGGTGGATTGCTTTTTAGAGCCAGTTGGCTCAAATGCACCTCCTTGTTGTCTGGGTTTTTGATTTGGGGGGGGGGGATCCTGCCATACTGCATTGTAGCCATGTGAATGAGATGTGGCCCTTACATGGTCCTATTTACTTAAAATTGGTGGTGAAACCAGCTACCAAAAGCAAAATGCTACAGCACAACCACATCAGTGTATACAGACATTATCGCTATCAATGTTAACTTGCCAGTGTGCGGTCTAGGGGGGAGGAATTTGGCCAAGGGGGGTAAAATCGTGCATCATTCACCTACTTTTGCTGCCTGTGGGAATGAGGCCTTTAAAACACATTTGTGCAATACAGAGACATACACCAATTTATGTCAGGACATATTTTTACTGAATCTTTTTTTTTATTGGTTGAATTGTCAGGTTATACACTGTGTAACTCCTTTGATTTCTGTCTAATAGGGGAGCCAGGGTCTACCAGGCCCACCAGGACCTCGTGGGAAGACTGGACCTGTGGTAAGATCTGTTTCCCTAATCAGCAGAGGTTAAATATTGTCCTTATATTACCTTTGTTTTTTCTGTCTTCATTTTAATACAGTCCACATTATTACATTGCGAAATTCTCCACTAGGCTTCCATTGTTGGCGCAGTGTTAAATATAAACCACTGAACTTCATGTAATTTTTTCCGACATCTTGTTAGAATAAACACTGCAAAACAGAATAAGAAATCTTCATTAAGCTGATGCTGTCGAGGCATATGTCCGCTATAAATAAACCATAATAGCCACTTTTTGTTCTATGATTTGCTTAGGCGTACTGTGTATAAGGCACTTCGATTTTTGGCAGATGGAGATTTGACTGTTGTAGTTTTGCGTTGCTGAGAGACTTATTACCAATGCCCAAAATGCCATGGTAAAAAGTAGTATGGCATGCTAAGAGAAATATTTCTGAATTAGAAAGGCTAAAGGTGCCTAATCTTGGTTTGGAATGACCAAGTGAATGTTTTGCTTCCTCTGGTGTGTCTAAAGAGTATAATATGGCTTTGCGTTAGTTGTGATCATTGTGCACACTAAAAATCCCATAGTCCATAAACCCTAGTCCATCTTGGGAGCGATCAACAGAGAGTTATGGCTATGTTCCTGCATACCATGGAAAACAAGCATAGCCACCCTCTAACACAGTGGTTCTCAACCTTTCTAGTGCCGTCACCCCTTGATAAAATTTCCCAAGTTGTGGGGACCCCCAACAGTAAAATTATTTTCGTAGCGTGGGTTGTCAGCACCCAAGGCAAGACATGTAATTTGCGCCCTTAACCCACTGACATTTAGCACTCCCTGAGTCCCTTCCACTCGTACACTATTGAAACCCCTTATGGTACATTTCAGGATGTACCACTCTTTTTTTTGTTGTCCTTTCTTTCCCTTTTATCGCTCTCTATCTGAATTTCCTGTTTTTTTTTTTCCCCATCCCTCTATCTAGCTGTCTTTCTTGTTCTTTCTCTTATTCTTCCTCTACCTTTTTCTTTGTTCCTCCCCCTCTTTTCCACTCCGTTCCTTGTATTCTCTATTTTTATTCCTTCTCTTACTGCTTGGTGGGGATGGGGGGAATGGGATGAGTGGCTGTGCTGGCGTGGAGTTGGGATTAGTGGCAGTGCTGGGGGGAGTTCTGATCAGCCAACTTAGGTGCTCTTGATTAAGGTCATCTGCTGATCTGAGAACTGTAGTGGGGACTTTTAATGGCAACTATAATCACAGGTAGTGTTACTCACTGTGTCTCTGGCTTCACTGTGTCTCAGACTTTGTGGTGTCTCACAGCACTGACACCTATGCCGAAATCAGGAGATAGGGTCTCCTCCAGCCCCTCCCACTTCACATTCCTCACCAGTCAACTGACCTCTAGTCTCTGCCCCCCAGCCATGCCGTGAACTAAATGGACGGCTGCTAAAAGGCTGAGTGGGCGGCTGTGGGCGCCAGGAACAGCTCAGCTGGGCAGCCACAGGCTCCAGGGACATCCCTGCTGGGCGGCCGCAAAAAGCCTGGGAGAACAGGGTGGGCTTCAGAAACAGTCCAGGATTCGGTGACCCCTGGCAAATCATCATTTGACCCCCGAGGGGGTCCCAACCCCCAGGTTGAGAACCACTGCTCTAACAGGTAGTCGGATCACAGCAGCAAACAAAAAAGGAGCCTGAGAGCAATAGAAGGTACTTTTTTTGAGTTAGGAATATAAAGTATAATTGAATAGAATGTTCTTTTACCAAATCACAGTTTAGTGTCACTTTAATGTTTTACTTTTGTACACAACTTGACATTTTTCTTTTAAGCACATATCTTTTTTCATTTACAGGGTAAACCAGGGGATAAAGGTTTGGTCGGCTTACCAGGTCCACCAGGTCCGGAGGTATGTCATTTGCTAGGTGATTTCGTTTTCTAAGAAAGGGCTAGAACCTCTGTCAGTTGTTATTGCTGTGTCCCCGATGGGAAGATTTTTTTCTCACTTCCTGAAAAAAGGTTCTAATCCTTCCCCAGTGTAAGCAACATGTTTAAAAAGTTCAACTTAGCCCTCATGTACACTGGAGATTTTTACAGCTGCTGTTTTGGGCTTCAGGCGTTTTTTTTCTACAGCCAGTAAACTTCCCAGCATGTTATCCTATGTCTCCATGCACACATAGGCTGTTATCAGCAGTTTTTGGCAGGGGCGTTGTCTGGTTGGAAAAAAACAAAACAAGAACTAGTAGGTTTGAAGAGGACTTTTTCAGTTGGAAAAGCGCTCTAACTCTGAAAAGCTAAAAAATTGTGGTTATTCTGCGTTTTTGAGCATTTTTGAGCCATAAGCTTCTGTGGAAGTATAGTTTTGCTAAAAAAAACGCTTACAAAAGCTAATGCAAAAAGGCTGCAAAAGGTTAGAAATCTTGCATTTCTTTCAGCAGCATTCTACAGCTAAGGCTCCATGCACACTGGAGCTGATAAACTGCAGTTCATTGAAGTTTGGGCGTTTTTTTTAAAAGCCCCTAAACTCCACTCTATGTTAGCCTATGTGTCCATGCACGCATGGACATTTTTTAATGAGCAGTGGAGTTTATGGTCTTTTTTCTGAACGCCAGACATTCGCGTTCAAGAGCAGTACTGGAAACGCCAGACACCGGTAAAAGGTGTTAAACGAGGGTTAACGCTGTAAAAAGATCATTAAGCCTCGTTCGGCGTTTCACTGCCTCTATTTAAAATCAATGGTTTCATATGGGAGCCCATTGATTTGAATAGAAGTCGCACCGGAAGTCGGATCATTATAATCCGGCTTGCGGTGCGACTTGTGTGCTGAGGATGAAGGGGAACCCTGCCACAATGAAAAAAAAAATTGGCGTGAGGTCCCCCCCTCAGACAATACCAAGCCCTTTGGTCTGGTATGGATTTTAAGGGGAACCCCCTTCGCCGAAAAAACGGCGTGGGGGTCCCCTCCAAAATCCATAGCAAACTCTTATCCGAGCACGTAGCCCGGCCGGTCAGGTAAGCGGGTGGGGACGAGCGAGCGCCCCCCCCTCCTTAACCGTACCAGGCCACATGCCCTCAACATGTGGGTAGGTGCTTTGGGGCAGGGGGGGGGGGCGCTGCGCCCCCCCACCTCCAAAGCACCTTGTTCCCATGTAGATGAGGACAAAGGCCTCTTCCTGACAACACTGGCCGTTGGTTGTCGGGGTCTGCGGGCGGGGGGCTTATCGGAATCTGGGAGCCCCCACACTCTATGTGAATGAGTCGGGGGTACATCGTACCCCCACCCATTCACCTGGGAAAAGTGTGAAAATAAAACACACTACACAGGTTTTTAAAGTAGTTTATTAGTCAGCTCCGGGGGTCGTCTTCCGACTTTGGGGGTCTCTTCCTTCTCCGCACTCTCCGGCCTTTTCTCCCGGTCTCCAGTGTCTTCTCCCGCTCTCCGGTTCTTCTGCCGGGCTCCTCCACTATCTTCTGCTCTTTTGCCGCTCTTTTGCTAGCGGTGGCCCGGTCTTCTCCGTCATCACCCGGTGACCACGCCCCATGCCTATGTAAGCCGTTGCGCAATGCGCACCCAGGATTACAGTGGGAGAGAGCGTCGTGTCAACATCGGAAGAAGAGCAGAGGGGAGAAGACAGAGAAGACCGGGCCACCGCTAGCAAAAGAGCGGCAAAAGAGCAGAAGATAGCAGAGGAACCGGAGAGTGGGAGAAGACACCGGAGACCGGGAGAAGAGGCCGGAGAAGAAGGAAAAGACCCCCGAAGTCGGAAGAAGACCCCCGAAGCTGAATAATAAACTACTTTAAAAACCTGTGTAGTGTGTTTTATTTTTTACACTTTTCCCAGGTGAATGGGTAGGGGTACGATGTACCCCATACTCATTCACATAGGGTGGGGGGCCGGGATCTGGGGGCCCGGGCCCCCTTATTAAAGGGGGCTCCCAGGTTCCAATAAGCCCCCCTCCTGCAGACCCCGACAACCAAAGGCCAGGGTTGTCGGGAAGAGGCCCTTGTCCTCATCAACATGGGGACAAGGTGCTTTGAGGTGGGGGGCGCAGCGCCCCCCCTGCCCCGAAGCATCTACCCCCATGTTGAGGGCATGCGGCCTGGTATGATTAAGGAGGGGGACGCTCGTCCCCACCCCCTTTCCTGACCGGCCGGGCTGCGTGCTCGGATAAGGGTTTGCTATGGATTTTGGAGGGGACCCCCACACGTTTTTTCGGCGAAGGGGGTTCCCCTTAAAATCCACACCAGACAGAAGGGCTTGGTATTGTCTGAGGGGGAACCCCACGCCAATTTTTTTTTCATTGTGGCGGGGTTCCCCTTTATCCTCAGCACACAAGTCGCACCGCAAGTCGGATCATAATGATCCAACTTCTGGTGCGACGAATATTCAAATCAATGGGCTCCCATAGGGAGCCATTGATTTTGAATAGAGGCAGAGAAACCCGGTAAAAGCTAGCGCCGCTAAACGTGCATTGACGGCAATGCAAAACGCTGATAAAATCGGGTTTTTAAAGCAGCGTTTTCCTGCCAGCAATCCGGCCGTTTATGAGCTCCAGTATGCATGGAGCCTAAAGCTACTCCTGTTTTTATATCGTCCAGTGTGCATGAGGCCTTAATGACCCCTGTAGGTCCCTCAGTGTGGACAGCTGTGATATTTATTGGCTCAGCTACATACTGTAAATGAAATCACCTGGGCAAAATTGAAGGAATTGGATAGCTGCCTAAGGATTGATTGGGCACATGTCAGAACCTCACCAATATCATTGGGAAGAGCAAACATGTAAGATTGAACTTGAACTGAAAGAGCTGTAACTTTTTATTTATAAATGTAGAACAAATGGGAGGGTGGGCATGTCTAGCTGTGTAACGTGAGAGAAGTAAGCTTACAGTGCCTTGAAAAAGTATTATTGTGAAGTGGATAAAGGTTTTCATTTTTTTTTTACAAATAAATACCTGAAAAGTGTGACGTGCATTTGTATTCATCGCCCTTTATTCCGATACCTCTAACTAAAATCTAGTTGAACCAATTGCCTTCAGAAGTATCTAATTAGTAAATAGAGTCCACCTGTGTGTAATGCAATCTCAGTAAAAATACAGCTTTTGTGAAGCCCTCAGAAGTTTGTTAGAGAACTTTAGTGAACAAACAGCATCATGAAGGCCAAGGAACACACATGACACGTCAGGGATAAAAGTGTGGAGAAGTTTAAATTAGGGCTAGGCTATAACAAAATATCCCAAGCTTTGAAAATCTCACAGAGCGCTGTTCAAGCCATCATCCGGAAATGGAAAGAGTATAGCATAACTTCAAACCTACCAAGACATGGCTGTCCACCTAAACTGACAGGCTGGACAAGGAGAGCATTAATCAGAGAGGCCGCCAAGAGGCCCATGGTAACTCTGGAGGGGCTGCAGAGAGCCACAGCTCAGATAGGAGAATCTGTCCACAGGACAACTATTAGTTGTGCACTAATGTGGCCTTTATGGAAGAGTGGGAAGAAGAAAGCCATTGTTGAAATAAAGCCAAAATAAAGCCAAAATAAGTCCTGTTTGCAAGAAGCCATGTGGGGGATACCGCAAACGTGGAAGAAGGTGCTCTGGTCAGATGAGACCAAAATTGAACTTTCTTTATCGCACATCATGGGACACAGAGCCTTAAGTAATTACTTAGTGGGTTATAGGCCACCTTCAGGTGATAGACACTGGTTATACCCAATCTAGGAAGTTCACTCCCTATATAACCCCTCCTCCTTCCAGGAGCACATCAGTTTTTTCGCAGGGTCTAAGGTGTTGGTCACGAGTGAAGATGTGCTCTGAGGAGCTTCAGGAGGGATCCATGCTGGATTTAAATAGCCTCTATAAAGACCAGATCCATCCAAAGTGCCACTAAGGCCTAAAAGGATGGTACCTGGGGCCTCGTATCCGAAGCACAAGGTTTTGCCTGTAACACCTCTCTTTGTAGGGCTGGACCCCAGGAACCCAGGGCTTTGGTCTTGCTACATTACCTAGCTTTCCTGGTGGGGTGCTTTACAGGTCCAAGGGAGTTGGAACCCCCCGATATTTAGGGAATCGGTCCTTGAAGGTTTCCTAAACACAGCCCGCCGTGATGGGCGAAGGTTGGATTGTCTGTTAATTCAGCAAATCCTGCGGCGGGGATAAGGTAAGGGAAGAAACTTGGGTATTAAAAACACCTATGTATTCTTCCATTAGGGAAAAAGTGTTGTCATGCCTTAATTCTCCACTAGAGGGAGTCTATGCATGTACCTTACTCTGTTGTCTTCACTGCAAAGCTCTGTGTGTGGTCGCAGCAGCGTGTGCAGGGAGATTTTTTATCAAGGTAAAAAATCTGCAAATGTTTTCTTCCCCCCGAAGGGACCAGAGGGTCAGGGGGACATCAGCGCTGTACCCCCCTTACATTACCCCCCCGCCGCGGGGGGGTCTGGAGGTCCCGCTGGTACTGCTAATTGTATTACTGTTGGCTGATTTTACTGTTGTTGGTGCCTGCTGCTGGATGGGTCTCTGCCTCTCCTCCCTCCCCTCGTGTTGGGTCTATGGACCCGAAAACGCCGCGCGGGAACATTTTTAAATGTAAAAAGGGGTAGAATTTTTCTCGGGGGGGCCTAAGCGCAGTGCCATGAACGTCCACGAGGACGCACGGCAGCCTAAAATAAATAAAACTACAGCTGTGACAATCTCTCCTCGGCTGACGAGGCAGGAACAAGCAGCCTGCAACTCAGGGACACAGGAGCTGTGGGACACATGAGGGTTGCAAACTTGTATTCCTTATTCAGGAAAGACACCTTTTTCCCAGCACTAGGCTGAACTTTATAGCGGCTTTAAATGTCATGACTATATTCAGCGATTAAGTGCAATTTGTATAGTGCCTCTGTTTTTGTACTTAGGACTACGCCTACCAAAAAAGACACCACAAAAACCAAAAAAGTAAAGATTTCACTCCCAGGCGTTAGGATCTCGAGTCACATTTCCACGCTGTCATCCTCGCCTGAATTACCAGTTATGGCAAGCCAGGGTGAGCCATTGGAACAAATTGATGGTGCAGCTGCTTCTCACATCTCAGCCCCTGTATACGTGACTGAAGATGTCCTTTCCTCCTCCCTGCTGGAAGGAAGATTAGCGGCTTTAATCGCATCCTCCATTCAAATGGATAGGAAGCGTGCTAGATCCCCCTCCCCCACTTCAGAACCTTTGCAAGGAGAGCAGTGGGCTCAGAATGAGGTTTTACCCTCAGTCGATCAGGAGGAAAAACAAACTGATGATTCCTCTGTGGAGGAAACAACGGTAGATGAACCTTTTTCAGCCTCACAATCTGAGAAATTGCTGATACAAACTCTTACAGAGATGGTTCGTTCCACTTTCATGCTGCCTCTAATGTAGTGGTTTCTTCCTTGGGTCCCTTAAAACCTTCTCAGCCTTTGCATGCGTTTCCTGCACATGCATTACTAGAACAGCTTATTTTTGCTGAATGGGATCACCCGGATAAGCATTTTCTCCCTCCTAAGAGATTTTCAATTCACCATCCCCTGGAGGAGAAACTCTCCAAAAAATGTGTGAATAATACCCTAACCTGTCCTGTAGACAATGCACAAATGCTTAAGGATCCAACAGGTAAAAAGTTGGAATCCCTGTTAAAATCTACTTTTTCCTTGGCAGGTGCCGTTACTCAGCCTGCAGTCGCTGCAATAGGCGTCTGTCAATCACTAAAGAACCAATTTAAACAGGCCCTTAGAGAGATTCCTGCCCAACAAGCTCAGGAATTGACTGAACTACCAAAAGCATTATGCTTTGTCATAGATGCCATTAAAGATTCTATCCACCAGGCGTCCCGCCTTATGCTTATACCATTTAAAAACCTCCTAACTGTGTTCCCTTTTCACGGGAAGCGACTATTTGGAGAAGACTTGGACAAATATATCCAAACAATTTCTAGTGGGAAAAGTACTCTTTTGCCAGTCAAAAGAAAGTATAAACTCCCTTCATTTAAACGGGCTCTTTCCCCTGCGCCAGGGGCTTCCACCTCTAGGCAGTGGCGACGGCCTCCGCCGTCAGACTCTAGAGGAAAACCTCAGGGTCAGACCCAGGCTCAAAAGAAGTCCTAGGGTCGAAAAGCTGCAAAACAGAATCCTAAAGCCTCATAATGAAGAGGCAAAGAGGAAACCCCCCTCACCAAGGTGGGGGGAAGACTTCTGCAGTTTTCAGAAGTCTGGAAAGGGGAAATTCAGGACAGATGGGTCATCTTCACGGTAACGCTGGGGTACAAGCTGGAATTTTGGGACTTTCCACTGTCTTGCAACCTGAGGTCAAGCGTTCCCAAAGATTCAGAGAAAAGACAATCTGTGTTTCAGGCACTAGACCGATTTAATATCTCAAGGGGTGATCATACAGATGCCCACAAAAGAGCAAGGTCTGGGGTTTTATTCAAATCTTTTTATGGTACCAAAACCAAATGGGGATGTCAGACCCATTCTAGATCTAAAAAATCTAAATCAGTTCCTGAAGATCTGCTCCTGTTGCATGGAGATGATCAGGTGAGTAGTTTCTATACTTCTAGGAGGAGAACTTCTGGCATCAATCAATATCAGGGATGCATATCTGCATGTCCCTATATTTCCCGCTCACCAAAAGTTTCTGCGGTTCGACTTAGAACAGCAGCATTTTCAGTTTGTAGCCCTGCCCTTCGGGCTAGCCACAGCACCCCAGGTGTTCACAAAAGTGCTGGCCCCACCTTTAGCCAGGTTAAGGGCACAGGTCAAAACAGTCGTAGCCTACCTAGACGATCTATTACTAATAGATCAGTCGGTGGCTCATTTGGAGCAAAGCGTATGCACTACAAACAACTATCTGGAAAGTTTGGGTTGGATTCTCAACCTAGAGAAATCTTCCTTAATACTGCTAAGAAGGTTGGAGTACTTGGGTCTGATCATAGACAAAGTTCAGGAAAGGGTGTTCTTGCCTCAGGCAAAGATCAACTCCATAAGAGAGCTGGTGCAGATGGTCAGGTCGAAAGGCGATCCCTTCATTCGACTTTGCATGAGGTTGCGAAGAATTATGGTGGCTTCATTCGAAGCGGTTCCCTATGCCCAGTTTCATTCAAGTCTGTTGCAAAACAGTATCCTGTCTGCTTGCATCTGAAAAGTGGTAATGACGGATGCCAGCCTTTCAGGCTGGGGAGTAGTACTAGAAAAGACAGCTGTCCAGGGAAAGTGGTCAAGAACCGAAAGAACCTTGCCCGTCAATATCCTAGCGATTCGGGCAGTGCGTCTTGCTCTAAAGGCCTGGACTTTCAGGTTACAGGATTGTCCTGTCAGGATCCAATCCGACAATGCCACAGCTGTGGCCTATATCAATCACCAATGGGGCACCAAGAGTCTCTTGAGTCGCCAGTAGTTATTCCCAGGGGAATGGTCTCTTCACCCCGCATATTTCGGGCTATTTGCCAAAGATGGGGGATTCTGGACGTAGATCTTCTAGTGTCCAGGTTCAACATGAAGTTAGTCAACTTTGTGACCAGAACAAGGGATCCACTCGCATGCGGAACAGATGCGTTGGTGACCCCATGGGATCAGTTTTCACTGATCTATGCATTTCCCCTATTCAGTTGCTGCCTTGACGACTTTGCAGGATCTAGCTGGAAAGAAAGCCGGTAATTCTGGTGGCACAAGCATGGCTCAGAAGGTCATTGTCACGAAACGTCCCACACTCCGCTTGAGTGCTTCCGTCAGTATACCACTTCCTTGTAGTCTGGATACAGATATCAGATATTCCAAACGCTTCCAAGCACAAAACAAGGCGACACTTGCTTCACTGCTAACATGGACTAACTCTTTATTTGAGATCTCACACAAATTTATACAGCAGGATGACTAAAAGCTAACCTAATTAACATGAGCTAATTATCTAATCCTTTATACAGCCTAGGTGACTGAGACATGACCTTTTGCCCAGACTTGTGGTCACCGAGCTTCACACAGTAACAGAGTTAATTAACACAAACAACAATGGGTGAAAAGACTCTTAGAGCCACACTAGACTTATTTACAATATACACAATATAGCAGACAACAGACAGGTAGCTGGAATTGATGACATTAGCATTTAACAGTAGGAGTCCCAACGGTATGAATCAGTCACTATTCTAATATGGCATATAAAAGGTTCCCAGAGTCTTGTGTCTTGGGGGGACATGGAGCTGAATCCAAAGTAACACCAACCCCAGGGTCCCCAGGCATACAGCTCACAGAGAGCACCATTCCCCCAAATGCCAGGGCCCATAATCAGTGGGCAAGAGACTTGCGTTCAGTCCCCTCCAATAGCCTCTGTCCCAGGTGAGTCTGTCACAGTCATGGTATGCAGAAATCATAAAGATGGCAGTGGAGGGCCCATGGTCCCTCCCACTACGGCAAGATCTGCTCTCACAGGGACCGATATTCCATCCTTCCTTACGGTCTCTAAATTTAACGGCTTGGCTATTGAAACCCACATTCTAAAGAAACGTGGGCTTTCCCGGTCAGTTATCTCTACCCTGATTAATGCAAGGAAGCCAGCTTCCAGAACTATATATTATAGGGTCTGGAGGGCTTATGTTTCCTGGTGTGAATCCAAGGGTTGGCACCCTCGGAGATATATCATAGGCAGAATTCTTGCCTTTCTACAATTAGGGTTAGAAATGAAATTGGCCTTGAGTACTATTAAAGGCCAGGTCTCAGCTTTATCGGTATTATTTCAAAGACCACTTGCTACACATTCTTTAGTCCGGCGGGGTTTTATACAAGGGTTAACACAGCTTAATCTGCCCGTCAAACCTCCCTTGAACCGCTGGGACTTGAACCTAGTTTTGTCTGTGTTACAAAAACAGCCATTTGAACCGATACAACATATTCCCTTAGTCCTTTTGACAAGGAAGTTGATATTTTTGGTTGCTATATCCTCAGTAAGGAATGTTTCGGAAATGGCTGCTCTTTCTTGTAAATATTTGATTTTTCATGAGGACAGAGTGGTGTTACGCCCTCGTCCAGACTTTTTGCCAAAAGTAGTTTCAGGTTTTCACCTGAACCAAGATATTGTGCTGCCATCGTATTTTCCTAAACCATGTTCCAGGGAAGAAATGTCACTACATTGTCTTTATGTGGTGAGAGCAGTGAAAATCTATTTAAAGACAACTGCTCAGATTCGTAAGACTAATGTCTTATTTATTCTGCCAGAAGGTCCTAAGAAAGGACAGGCAGCGTCAAAATCCACTGTCGCTAAGTGGATTCGGCACTCTACCTGGGCGGTTAGCGCTTCTTGGGCAGTGTGTCATCAGACCTCCATGGCACAGATCTGTAAGGCTGCAACTTGGTCTTCAGTGCATACATTCACAAAATTTTATCAGCTCGATGTATGAGGTATGAGGATATCGCCTTCGGGCTCAGTGTGCTGCAGGCAGCAGTATAGGTCCTCAAGTCTGAGGGTACCCTCCGGGTTGTGTGCCCCTCCCCTCAAGTAGCATTGCTATGGGACGTTCCCATTAAGTAATTACTTGAGGCTCTGTGTCCCATGATGTACGATAAAGAAAATAGGATTTTTATAACCGCTTATCTGTAAAATCCTTTTCTTGGAGTAGATCATGGGACACAGAGGTCCCACCCCTCTTTTTTGGGATTTAGGTATATTGCTTTGCTACAAAAACTGATGTGCTGAAGGAGGAGGGGTTATATAGGGAGTGAATTTCCTGGATTGGGTATAACCAGTGTCCATCACCTGAAGGTGGCCTATAACCCATTAAGTAATTACTTAAGGCTTTGTGTCCCATGATGTACTCCAAGAAAAGGATTTTACAGGTAATCTGTTATAAAAATCCTATTTTTTTGGCCTAAAAGCAAAACGCTATGTGTGGCAAAAAACTAACACTGCGCCCTGAACACACTATCCCACCGTGAAACATAGTGATGGCAGCATCATGTGCTGGGGATGCTTTTCTTCATTAAGCAGGGACAGGGAAGCTGGTCAGAGTTGATGGGAAGATGGATGGAGCCAAATACAGGGCAATCTTAGAAGAAAACCTGTTAGAGTCTGCAAAAGACTTGAGACAGGGGCGGAGATTCACCTTCCAGCAGGACGACGACCCTAAACATAGAGCCAGAGCTACAATGGAATGGCTTAGATCACAGCATATTTATGTTTTTAGAATGGTCCAGTCAAAGTCCAGACCTAAATCCAATTGAGAATCTGTGACTTGAAAATTGCTGTTCACAGACGCTCTCCATCCAATCTGACAGAGCTTGAGCTATTTTGCAAAGAAGAATGGGCAAAATTTTCACTCTCTAGATGTGTAAAGCTGGTAGAGACATTCCCAAAAAGACTTGCAGCTGTAATTACAGCAAAAGGCGGTGTCTCAGTAGTGTATTGCACTTTGCAGTATTGCGAAGTATTGACTCAGGGGGTCTGAATACAAATGCACTCCACACTTTTCACATTTATTTGTAAAAACATTTGAAAATCATTTATCATTTTTCTTCCCCTGCAATTGTAGAACTTTTTAGTTGCCTAAATATAACCTGCTGAATATGCAATTGAGCTGATTTTCTAAGTGAGACTCCTAGAATAATTTGGTATGTGTGCCCAACCTATTTTGGAATTGCCAGCAATAAAATATTGCAGGCATCCTTGCAATTGGAAGAAATGGTTTTTCAACTTCACCAGCGAAAAGGGTGCTTTACTGTAGTAGCTCTGAAAATAAACAATTACCTTCCATAGATGCTGGTCTTAGCAGAATCAGCAGATTTTTAATTTATAATTTTTTTTAACAAAGGGTGGTAAGATACATGTCTAAAACCTGTAACATGAAAGGGGGTGTTTTACCTTTGTTATGGTTTGTTTCTATAAAGCACATTATGACATGCTGGCTTAATTAGGAAATGGAGGTGATGATGGGGCAAGATTTTTATTTTTACTTGATGGAATGTATGCCTTTTTTTCACTTAACTAGTAACAATCTTTCAATGTAAACATGCCCAGGGGAAGATTTAGGCATTCCTCTCATAACCTATATTTTGGGTAGTGCGGCTTTAGAGATAATACTAATGCAGTGTTTCCTCTAAGGGCAAATCACCTGCAACCTATTACCCTTTCATTTACAAGGGTCAGACCAGCTTAAACAAATGTCACTGGTGGATGTTGGCTTTAATCCACCTGACTATTTTTATACCTTCTATTGACTGTATTTGTGAAATTTCTGCAATTTAGTTTCTTTGACACAAAACCCTAGGTGGACAGGAAAAAATTAAAGTTAAAAATTATGGCAGGGGGATCTTGCCATTGGGGAGTAAGTATGAGCTAAAGCGAGTTTGGACCGATCCCACAGTAAACTGTCAAATGATAACCGGCTGCATGCCCAATCAGCTGTAGAATTCCCCATCCTGCAGCCACACATAACTAAGGGCAGGGATGCTGGTCACATTATTGGCCACATGGTCATATTCAGTCAGTTATGGTCAATTACCATGTGGTCGTATTTGGTCAAAGATGTCACCAGTGTTCCTGCCATACAGCCGCATGTAACAATTCTGCTGCCACAGTTATGTGACAGCTTCCCACAGATTTGGGCCAAACCTTGTTCAACCCCAACCTTATCACGGTGCAACAACACAAACTATCCAAGCATCTCTATAAAGGAAACCAGCGAGTTTCCAAAACATCAGTCCTGCTTTTTTTGATCATGCTTCTTTTGAAGTAAACTGCCTTCAAGCATACTGAAGTTTTACCTTTCGCATGTGATCTCTCATTTAACCTGGCCATAGATGGGTAGGATTTTGAATGAAAATTCTTAGGAAAAAGCCAAACATACATGGATCGAAATTCGGACAGTTCAGCAGGGACTGGGTTGGCTGTACAGAAGTCGGTCTACTTATCAACTTCTGTAAATCTCTGTACGATCACCTATAGCAGGCAACGCTGATCAGTGTATTGTGAAGGCAGGGAACTCTCCCTGCTGTCAGAACACAATAGCTCAGTGGAAGTGATTCCTCTATCCACCTTGAATGTGTGGATGGGGGAATCGGGTCTTTTTTTTTTTATTCAACACACTGGTTAAGTGAAAACAATTACTAATGTAAGGGCTGCCAAAGTCTTAGTAAAATGTGTATGAAAATTCTGAGAACATTTAAATTTTGTTCGAAAGATTTTGTTTGCTTTTAACAATTGATTTTGGAATGAATGGACTTTACCAAACGAAGACCACATACACTGTTGGAAATTCAAGAAAAACATTTTCCATCCTGCTCTTTCTATTTTCTTGCCACGGTGGTCAAAAAGGTCAAAAACAATCTTCAATTTGACTTCACTAATGATTAGAAAAACAAATAAACTTTCTTAGAAGATTCATTTCCTAAATATTTTTGCTCTTAACTGGCAGGCCTATACTGGTACTGTACAGGGAGTAGTCAGGGAACAGTCCCTGCAATGGATGATGTTTTGAGTAATTACATTTTATGGTGAGACGGGAAGAATACAATTATTGGACGTATGAGTTCAGTCCATTCAAGGTGTTTAATAAGAACATGATGACATCACAAGTGAATCATTACATTTGGGGTGGGTTGCTGTATGTATCCCTGTCCTTTTCTTACAGCCTTAGTACTGCTGTACAACGGGAAGAAATCCCACTGGCAGCCAACAAACTGTAAAACTGTATTCTTATGCTTTGGCCACACAGCAGAGGTTAGATCATGGGCTTGGCAGGCTGCATTGTGTTGTGTACGTTGAAATTGGATGTAATTCTTTACTGAACTATTCTGTTACAAGCAAATGGCATCTGCTCTGAATGAAATCTCCATATTTGTTTTTATAGGTTTTAGTATAGTATTGCAAAGTAATCACTAGCACAATAACTAACAAAGAAAAACAGACACGTGTGCGCACAAATACACACACACACATACACATTTGCACATTGTAAAGCTATCTTTGAGCACTACAGCATATGTAGTGCAATTAGTAAGTAGAAAAACATGGCAGTTCAGACCAGAAATGCTTCATTGTTGTTATTGTTTAATCTAGTCAACAACGTGCATGGTGAGTTCAATGAATTTGATAGTGTGTATGTGTGTGTATGTGTTAAAGGGGACATCCTCTTTACTGAAATAGAGCACGCTTTACTGTCTCTCCTGCTTATACCGGTACAGAGAGAGGCAAGGCTTACCTCCCTACCCGCTGACTGCAGGAATTATGTCCTCATGACATTTCATATAAGCCATGTAGTAAGTGCTACTTTCTGGGTGGCCTATGCTATCTATAAATTATAACTTGCTCAAAATGAGGATTTTTTTAAAGTAATTTTGCAACAGACTGGCTGCAGGGCCATCTTAATAGCATCATGGGCCCCTGGGCAAAGTATTGCTATGGGGCCCTACAAGCCTTTACGCGCCTACTCCTAAGAATTAAAGTACAATATTTTCTACTTTCTGCTATGAAACATATCAAATTAGAAAAATGTAAAACATGTCTTCATAAATGTAGGCCAAAATTTATTCTGCTACATGTCTTTGGTATAAAAAATCCCTGAGAGACCTGTACTCTCTCAGCCCCCCTCACACCTGTACGCTCGCAGCCTCCCTCACACCTGTAATCTCTCACCCCCCTCACACCTGTAGGCTCTAAGCCCCCTCACACCTGTACGCTCTCAGCCCCCCTCACACCTGTACGCTCTCAGCCCCCCTCACACCTGTACGCTCTCAGTCCCCCTCACACCTGTACGCTCTCAGCCCCCCTCACACCTGTATGCTCTCAGCCCCCCTCACACCTGTATGCTCTCAGCCCCCCTCACACCTGTACGCTCTCAGCCCCCCTCACACCTGTACGCTCTCAGCCCCCCTCACACCTGTACACTCTCAGCCCCCTCACACCTGTACGCTCTCAGCCCCCTCACACCTGTATGCTCTCAGCCCCCCTCACACCTGTACGCTCTCAGCCCCCCTCACACCTGTACGCTCTCAGCCCCCCTCACACCTGTACGCTCTCAGCCCCCCTCACACCTGTACGCTCTCAGCCCCCCTCACACCTGTACGCTCTCAGCCCCCCTCACACCTGTACGCTCTCAGCCCCCCTCACACCTGTACGCTCTCAGCCCCCCTCACACCTGTACGCTCTCAGCCCCCCTCACACCTGTACGCCCCCCTAATGCCTGTACAGTCTCAGCCCCCCTCACATGTGCATATATGATAGACACACATACACATGTACACAGGCACACACATATGTACACAGGCGCAGATACACACACACAGGCACACACACATTTGCAGTATTAGATGTAAGGCCAACCACCATCAGTCTGAAGGTTTCTAAAAGTTCAGCTTCTTATCTCTTCTTCTCCTTTGGCTTAGCATGACGTTGACTAAAGTTGCCTAACATGCATTGAACAGTGGAAATACTAATTAGGGATCGTGAGGACAATTTGCTTTTCCCCTATGATTTGTCAAGCCCGCTTGGGTGCTTGGCTTGCCTTCTTCCATCCTATTAACTGGTTTCCATTATTATAGCCGCTGAAGTGGTCAATTGAATGCGTAGCTGTGGAGAGCTCGTAGTCACTGTTAGTTCTTGTTTCTAGGACATTTACTTGTTGGGTGTTACACCTTGTCAATAATATGCTCAACTATTGTATGTATTCTCATGGTTATGGTATGAACCTCAAATGTTTATCATTGTTGTTATTACTGTCAATGAGCCATATTTCTCAATAAAATTGTATTCATTATTTAAAATTAGGGATCTTGAGGGTCTGAACTCTACAGTCGGTACATCAGATCATCTGTGGGTGGACCAGTTTAGATCTTTACGTTCATTAAACTAAAGCTTGTCAGAATATTGCACTTTGGTTTTAAAAAGAAAACATTTTTTTGTCTTGTTACAGCAAATGGTCACAATCAGCGTTAGCTAATGGTGGCACAAAGCTTTCTTTATCTGTGTCTTAGAAGAGAAGTAGAAAATGAGCCCTCACTTAACTCTCCATCAGTAAGCACTTTAAAGCGGGGGTCCACCTATCTATTGTTTTTTTTTTTTGGAGTTCATTCACAAACTTTTTTTCTCATGATTATCTACTCACATGTTCTGTGTAATAAGTCCGCCTGTGTCCGATTTCATTGTAAAGAATAACTTATAAAATTCACTGAAGGTGGTTTCCATCTTCATTGTGGGCATTTGAAGCCCACAAGCATGTATTTCCTGGATGCGGTGAATGCTGTGCTCCCAGCATTCACCGAGATGTTGTGATGACGCTGTTGCACAATGCATGCTGGGAAGCCTGAGACTAGCTCCCAGGGGACTGTGGGAGGTCTGGGAGAGGCTAAAAACACGCCTACTCCCATGGGAGGAAAACCAGGAAGTGCTAAGAAGATTATAAAAAAAAAGGTAATTACGGCGATTTACATTTTTTTACACAGCATGTCAGCATCTAGGCAAGGAAGAGAATGCATAGAGATAATGTTCAAAATTTGGGCGGAACCCCGCTTTAACAACACAAGATTAGCCACGGGCCTGGGGCAAAACTTCTGCAATAGATACATTAGTGATCTTTTTGCAAAGTGTCCAATTCTTGGAACATTTCATATTCTTTTCCATTAAAGCTGCCTCCACACTCCATTTTAAGCAACAGATCTGGGGAATCAGAGTAATTAGGTACGTGAGCATACTAAATATGTGGTCCGGATGTTGTAAATCAGACCCACTGCGCACCAAACAGGCACCAAAGCCTTTGACTGTTCTGTTTTATTTTGAATAAACAAGGAACAAAGGCTGCATGATTTGTTTTTTTAGTGCTAATCACGCAGGTGTAATGTTCTTCTCTTTTTCTTGAAGGGTTTTCCAGGAGACATTGGGCCACCAGGACAAAACGGGCCAGAAGGCTTGAAGGTGAGATGTTCATAACGTGGTATACCTTGTTGTAAGCTGTTATTGACCAGTGAAGAAAAACAAAACAAATGATTGAGAGTGAGATTTTTGGAGATTGTACTGGCAGAGATCACATCTTTACTGTTTGTATTGAGGCTTCTCCAAAACTCTCTCTTCTATGAAATTGACGTTGGATGCCTTCCCATGGCAAAGCAGTGCTGGCTCTCCTTCACTTCGCTCTCCTTCGTCTGTAGAGATCCTATGAGATTTGTCCTTTATTTTTATTTTTATAAAACCCTCTTTCTTTTTGCTGGTTTGCAGGGAAAGCCAGGAGCAAGAGGATTCCCAGGGCCCAGAGGACAGCCTGGGCTTGACGTGAGTATTGATCACTATAAAAGCACCTGATCAGGTCACAGTATTAATTATTTTCTAGACACCTGTTGGAGCGTATTGCTCAATTTTCAGAACCTCTGTTAGTTTGGTGCAGCTTTGCATGCCTGGTAGGGATTAAGGGCCTACAGTGGTACATATTTCTATATAACTGTAATATAAAATAAGCACATTAAGGGGAATCTATGGTCGTTTTACATATTTGTTTACATCTGACAGTTTTAATTTTGTTACACTTTTGTGTAAATGCTATAGGCTTGACAGTGTTTATGTATATAGGGTGGCCATATTTGTTCATTATACATACAGGGGTTTTGCTGCCTTCTTAGAAGTGCTGCTTTACTGATCTTTTTTTATTGCAGGCCTGTGAGTGATTGTTAAAAACACACTGGGGTTGATTTAATAAAACTGGAGAGTGAAAAATCTGGTGCAGCTCTGCACAGAAACCAGCTTCCAGTTTTTTTTTTTTTTTTTGTCAAAGCTTAAATGAATAAGCTGAACTTAAAAGCTGATCGCACTATATTTTGCACTCTCCAGTTTTAGTAAATCATCCCCACTTTCTCTATAAAGAAGAAATTATCTCAACAGATGGAAAGTAGGTCAGAAATGATTCAGAAAATAATTCATCACACTGGGGTATTCAGTAAATAAGAAAAGTTGCTGCAACTAGGAATGTGGTGATTCATTTTATTTTTCTTGCTGATTTGCCACAATACAACGAGCCAAACCAGCACCAGGAAGATTGCGAAGCCTGTGATCAGCCACTCCTCATCAGCGGTATACACATTTTTTTTGTAGTTGTGAAGTCGTTTTCTAGTCACATCCCTTAGATCGCTAAGAGGGAACACAGCAAAAATTGCTATAACTATACTTTTACTATAACTTATAATAGGTTAACATTTGTACTTACTAAATAAACACTATAAGTTGGAATTGAAGTCACAGAAAGCCAAACTGAAGTCACAGGAATAGATATTTAGTTGGCTAATGTACTAACAGCCTCCATTTTTATAGTCTTGTTCCCACTTTCCTGCTATGACATCTTTATATAACTATGCAGTTCAGCAGACCACCCTGGATGGTGAATGCTGTGATCTAGCATATCAGCATAGAGCACTGGAATGTAAGTGCAAAAGGTGTATGTTTGCATAGAGATAAAGGTATTTCAAGGCGTATCCAAGTAAAAATCTTCATATGCAATGGTATATGACTATAAAGAAACAATGGTGTACAACTTAACTTTTCTTTAAAATATGTGTGTGATATAGGTGGTCCTTGTAAACAATCAATATAGTGGAACTGAGAAAACTCTCTTCTTCTTACAGTAGCTGTATTAATAAATAAAAGAGTAAATATTTTGACATAACTGGTGTATTTGACACTCAAGGCAGAACAATTCAACACCTTTCTGCTCTAACATTTTTTGGTAATATAAATTAAAATTATACAAGAAATAACCAGAAAAAATGCCCCCTTACAATACTGGTCAGTGGAAAAGAGCTCCTATACAATGGTCAATAGTAAAGGACCGCCTACATTGATAAGTAGAAAATGATCTCTTACACCGATGTTCCATGGGAGAAGTGCCCTCTTTTTTTAGTAGTCAGTGGGAAGAATGCCCCTTATTTTGGTAATCCCAGTGAAAAATTCCCACTTACAGATACCTGAAAGTGCATTGGTGTCTGTGGTTGCTTATCTGAGAGATGAGAGAAGAGCGCGGCACCACTGTCTCCACCCCAGTGGCTCTGTCATGTGATTTTGACCCCAGATCTCTTACACCGATGTTCCATGGGAGAAGTGCCCTCTTTTTTTAGTAGTCAGTGGGAAGAATGCCCCTTATTTTGGTAATCCCGTTGAAAAATTCCCACTTACAGATACCTGAAAGTGCATTGGTGTCTGTGGTTGCTTATCTGAGAGATGAGAGGAGAGAGCGGCACCACTGTCTCCACCCCAGTGGCTCTGTCATGTGATTTTGACCCCAGAACTATGCAGGCACCATCAGGAAGGCGGTTGTTTGCCACTGATCAATGAACTCTGAATAACCTCTGGAGGAACCCTGGTTAAGAAAGGTTGCTCTAGGGCACGGGTCTCAAACTGGAAGCCCTCCAGCTGTTGCGAAACTACAAGTCCCATGAGGCATTGTAAGGCTGACAGTTACAAGCATGACTTCCACAGGCAGAGGCATGATGGGACTTGTAGTTTCACAACAACTGGAGGGCCACCAGTTTGAGACCTCTGCTCTAGGGTCACCTTGGTTTTGAGTAGTGCTGTTGAGTGGAGAATATGTTGGAAATAGAAGAGACAATAACCATGGAAAAACTCAATTGGCTATTCTAGACAATAGAACCCATAGTTTTACTGTAATACAATCTAACTTAAAATTGGTAAACGCAAAGACTGTTATCATCTCTATTTTTTCCCACGGACATCCATTAATTACATGGATGGTAGGAGCAGCAAAAAAACCATAACAACATCTTTTTCCTGACTTGGCACGTGTATTATAAGAAGCTGTAATTTTTAACCTGAGAGTCTAGGTTTAATTCTATCTGACCTGTCATTTTGTTTCTTTTCTAGGGAGAAGAGGGACCACTTGGGCCACCAGGAGCTCCTGGCCTGGAGGTACAAATTTATTTTATTTTTAGTCGCTAAACTTGTTGTGTTTTTGCGTTTTTTTTTTTTCTCGTAGACATTAGTGGGAAATGAAGCATTTTCCTGCTAAAGGTTTTTATAGCTTAATATAGACGCTTACGGATGACCCTAGCCAGAGTGAAGTCAGCACAGGCCTTATTTATAGGGCAGGAATAGAAGCCCCTTTATGTCTGGAGCATTGCTGTCATCTCACACTGAAATGCCTCTAATTAGGTAATTATGGCTGGCAGTTGCAGATATAGGTGAAATGTGTGCCCCACTGAGAAACCTGTCCACCCCTCAATACTCATGGGCAGCTTCTCCTGCTGTCACCAGTGGCCAGCTACTTCTCTGTCACCTCTGTATCTTGGCTTGCTAACAGTCTATCTTTGATTGCTCTGCTTAGCAAGACACTTGCAAAGTTGCTGGTTTATTTGCAGCAAAGAACTGCTTGGAAGTACAGACAAAATGTGAATTCTTTCAAGAACATTTTTGCATCCTTCATAAATTGACTGTATAAGGCTTCTTGATTTACATTGTACAAAATGTCAGATGTGTTGTGGCCATGAGCAACAAGTCAGGCACTGGGTTTTTTTGTGTCTTTGTCTTGTTTTCCATATCTTGTATGGGAATAGTTGAGACACTTGGTTCGCCGATCACCTACTGCATTATAAAATTCTAATAAGCACTTAACCTAGCACGTTTGCCTGGTAGGATATACTTTGGTTTATTAGAAATTGTCCTGTTACTAAAGCTAAACTCCCTGCAGATGTTACTGAGAGGAAAAAGTGATTTTAGCCCGGATCAACCACCAGGTTATATTAATTATTTGAGTATGAACAGATATTCATCCAAAAAATAATAATGGGTGCAGTTTGGGTCGCCTTATAAGGCATACAAAAATAACAAGGAAAAAGAGATTCCCCAAAGGAAGGCAAAGGCCCAAACACAATCTGTCAAAAAACAATATATTTATTAGGCTATAAACACCACACAAAAATACAAAATTTGGGAATTTCGGGCAAATCAGGGAAGATATCAAATGACTACCGTATATACTCGAGTATAAGTCGTTCCGAGTATAAGTCGAGGCCCTAATTTACCACAAAAAAATGGGAAAAACTTATTGACCCGAGTATAAGACAAGGGTGAGAAATGCACAGCTACTGTAAGTGGAAAAGAGGGTCAACAATGCCCATTTGCAGCCTCACTGTGCCCATTTGCAGCCATAGGTCCCCTGAACTTCAAACTCGGTAGTTAAGGGTTTCTAGATGCCCCCTAGCTGCAGCCAAAATTTGGGGTCTCTGAACCCAAAGGGTCCCGAAATGACATTGCAGCAGATGGACACAGTTGACCGAATTTGGGGCCCTGTATCTCAGGGCCACTTAGTGCTAAGAACCCCAAATTTGGTGTGCAAACCTAGTGGAACTAGCACCATAACATTTCCAAAGCTGGGGTTTCTAGCACCAAGTGGCCCCGAGATACAGGGCCCCAAAAATCAGTTCAGAAAACGTCAAGCACTTTTATACAGCAGAGAATGATATTTTCTGAACCGGTTGGGGGCCCTGTATCTCAGGGTCACTTAGTGCTAGGAACTTCAGCTTTGGATATGTTGTGGTACCAGTTCCACTGGGTTTGCACACCAAATTTGGGGTTCCTAGCATCAAGTGGCCCTGAGATATAGGGCTGCAAACTCGGTTCAGAAAATGTCAAGCACTTTTCTGCAGCAGAGAATGACATTTTCCGAACCGATTTTGGGGCCCCGTATCTCGGGGCCACTTAGTGCTAGGAACTTCAGCTTTGGAAATGTTGTGGTACCAGGTCCACTGGGTTTGCACACCAAATTTGGAGTTCCTAGCATCAAGTGGCCCTGAGATACGGGGCCCCAAAGTCGGTTCGGAAAATGAAATTTTTTGCTGCAGAAAAGTGCTTGACTCGAGTATAAGTCGAGGGGGGCACTTTCAGCACTAAAAAATGTGCTGAAAAATTCGACTTATACTCGAGTATATACGGTAATTAAAATTGATAACGTTATCATTAAAAACAGCGGAGCCGCGGCCAAGCATACCCCATACACACACCAATCGCAGCAGCAGATTCTAACTAGATCGGCTAGTATTAGATAATATAGGACCTCAGATAAGTCCAAGTACAGACGGTATGACGGTGTGGGGGTGGGGTGGATGAATGTAGATTTGATTTGGTAATGTTGCAGGGAGGTTCAGTGGTTTGAACACAATTGAAAATTTAGTACCAGTCCGGGAGCTGAACAATGATATATAGGCTGACCGCAATGACCGGTAAAACCTATTAAGGCAGTGATAACTCAGGACTTTCAAGCAAAGCAGTTCATACGGACAGCAAGCAGTGGGGGGAGCATGTACGGCAAGGCTGCACTGATATCATAAATTGGAGTAATACATCTCTCACCAGGTAGATCAGCAGCTCACAGAATCACAGGCTCTACCCCGATTGGTCACTTGTAGACAAAGACTGTTGCGTTTGCTTGTGCCGTCAGATGGAGAAAGTCTCGCTATGTTAGTGCCTTCTATCAGATGGTATAAGCCGGTCGTCAGCTGTTGGTTCCCGGTAAAGCATTCAAACGCCCTGTGCTCGCGGCTCCGAGATGACGTGCTGACGCGTTTCACCAGCCAATCACCGCTGGTTTCCTCAGAGCCGGCACAAGCAAACGCAACAGTCTTTGTCTACAAGTGACCACTCTGGGTAGAGCCTGTGATTCTGTGAGCTGCTGATCTACCTGGTGAGAGATGTATTACTCCAATTTATGATATCAGTGCAGCCTTGCCGTACATGCTCCCCCCACTGCTTGCTGTCCGTATGAACTGCCTTGCTTGAAAGTCCTGAGTTATCACTGCCTTAATAGGTTTTACCGGTCATTGCGGTCAGCCTATATATCATTGTTCAGCTCCCGGACTGGTACTAAATTTTCAATTGTGTTCAAACCACTGAACCTCCCTGCAACATTACCAAATCAAATCTACATTCATCCACCCCACCCCCACACCGCCATACCGTCTGTACTTGGACTTATCTGAGGTCCTATATTATCTAATACTAGCCGATCTAGTTAGAATCTGCTGCTGCGATTGGTGTGTGTATGGGGTATGCTTGGCCGTGGCTCCGCTGTTTTTAATGATAACGTTATCAATTTTAATTAGTCATTTGATATCTTCCCTGATTTGCCCGAAATTCCCAAATTTTGTATTTTTGTGTGGTGTTTATAGCCTAATAAATATATTGTTTTTTGACAGATTGTGTTTGGGCCTTTGCCTTCCTTTGGGGAATCTCTTTTTCCTTGTTATTTTTGTATCCCTGCAGATGTTAAAAACTCAATTGAATGCTATAATTCTGTATATTAAAAATTCATTTAGATTAGAATGAGCAGGACCCTCTGATTCCTCTTGTATTGAATGATTTTGTAACTGTACTGTCTGCGTACATTGTTGGTGCTACATAAATCTTGTATAAAAATATTGCAGCTAATGTTTTGCGTTAGCACTTATCTTGATATCAGTCTCCCCTAATCCCTCCTGCACAATTGTGCACTCACACTGTGACACAACAGTACACTGAACCAGTTGGGCTTTGCTGCATGCACATGTGCTGACGAGGAACTGGATAATGAGAGAAAGATGAGTTCATTAGTCTACTGCTGTACTCACTATCCAAGTTGTAATGATTATCTAGAGTAGAGAAACGAAGATCATAGCAATCCCTGTGCTGTTGCCAGTGTTATGTGAATCCCCAGACTAACTGGCCAGAGTAACCACTCCTTTGATAGGTGACACAGCTCCAATGTCTTTATTTCACTTGTAAATTTAGCTGTTTGCCCAAAGTTCAGCTTTAACAAATGTCTTTTCAGTAATAAATTTTCCAATTTTGTGTTTATTGCTACTTGTTTTTCAGCGTGGTTCATGGATTGTCTGAGAATTGGCGGGGTCTCTAGGGAAGATTATTCACACTTGGGAAGTGATATGGAATAGGTAGATAGAAAGGTATACAGAATTAGTCGGCATAGGTAAGGAACTCCTGAAAAAGAAAAGTATAGACAGAGACTAATAGGAGAAAAAAAACTGGAAAAGGGGAGCAGAGCAAAGGGGGAACTAGTAAGGTGAGTATCAACATATACACATTAGGACAATGTGTTCCCCACATCTTGAAGGAAAGGTTTGTATTTTATAGCTTATAAATCAGTGTAGGCCCCTTGCACATGGACATCTAGCCCTTGTACCTTTATCCCAGCATTTTAGTACCCCTCAGAAGGCACTGGTGCAGTGTTGAGCCCCTCTGTCAGTCTACCGCAGGCTGAAATACGCTGTGGCTGGATGGAGCTTAAAGCATTAAAACATTGGGATTGGAAGCACAGGGGCTGGACACCCCCATGTACATGGGTCCTTAAGCTACAATCGACTTCAGAGAAAACCAAACTTAGGGACTTTTTGAGGCCTTGTTCACACCTTGGCATAGCGGAAACACGGGCATAAAGAAGCGTTTCTGCAAATGCTTGAAAAACACACAACGCGCTTTTGGTGCCATTATTTCTTAATGGCACCCCAAATGCAAATAGCATTTGAACATTTTCCCGTGCAGTTCTCAGCACGGCACAGTGCGCAAAACATGCACAAAAAAAAGGCGTTTGGCTCATGTCCAAAATTTGGTATATGACTTCTTTAGCTTGTTTTTGGAGCGGAGGGAGGCCCATTCAAATGAAGGGAGCTGCTCCAAAAACGCACTATAAAAACATGCAAAAAAGCACTGAAAATGTGATGCAGTAGCATTGCTCAAGTTTGAACTGGGCTTGACTGTTTGTGTAGTAGTACAAAGAGCACAGTTTAGTAGGTTTTGTTGTTTTGGTGAAATCATTTACTGTTTTGTGTAGGTGGGTGTCTTAAAGAGGAAGTAAACCCTGATGAGTTTTAATTCCTCTTTTTTTCCCCTTCTTTCCCCTGCAAAGTAAAAGCTTAATGGGCTAGTATGCATCACATTCTAGCCCATTATGTGACACTTACCTGCAAACGAAGTCCGCGTTGTCCCCGCTGGTGGCCGCATCCATCTTTGCCCCTCTTCCTTCCGGGGCCGCGGACTCCGGCTCTGTGACTGGCCGGTGTCGCATGACATCACTCCCGCGCATGCACGCGAGAGCCATCAGTCACAGCACTTGCTAGTGAAGAAACGGCATGGAGGGACGTTTCTTCACAGCATGTGCGTTGATGACGTCTGCGTAAGCGTATATGGTAAATATCTCCTAAACTGTGCAGGCTTAGGAGATATTTACAGTACCTACAGGTAAGCCTTATTATAGGCTTACCTGTAGGTACAATTGGTGTAACAAGGTTTACAACCACTTTCAATACAAATTTCTGTGTATTCTTTTGATTGTTAAAATGTAACACATTTTGCGCTTCAAGTTCTAGTTGGACATAGCAGGTTGTTAATTTCTATCACTAAATAGACTGCTAAAGCATGCATTCTAACATTTGTGCTACTTGTTTTAAAACTACATCAAAGAGCACAGGTTTGAGACCCTCTTGGATCATTAAACTGATATGCTGTGTACACACGATAGGATTTTCTGACAACAAAACCATGGATTTTTTTCTGACGGATGTTGGCTCAAACTTGTCTTGCATACACACGGTCACACAAATGTTGTCAGAAATTCCGAACTTCAACAATGCGGTGACGTACAACACGTACGACGAGCCAAGAAAAATGAAGTTCAATAGCCAGTGCAGCTCTTCTGCTTGATTCAGAGCATGCGTGGAACTTTGTGCGTTAGAATTGTATACACACGCTCGGAATTTCCGACAAGTCTTGTTGTCGGAAGATTTGAGAACCTGCTCTCAAACATTTGTTGGTGGAAATTCTGACAACAAATGTTCTTTGGACCATACACACGGTCTGACTTTCCGACAACAAGCTCACATCTAACATTTGTTGTTGGAAAATCCTATCGTGTACTGGCCCGTAAGATTAAAGAACAGACTTTTGCAGACGAGACTGAATATATACATACCTTTCTTGCTGCTCATGCTGCTAAGCGCTGCTCAGTCGCTGAGAATTGGCCCCCTGAAGTCCATTGGGAAAATTATACTTCCAGGAGTGTTGATCTCCTTGGTCTCACACAAGTCTCACTGGTTCCTCCCTCGTGACCTAACGTCACTGCAACAAACAGTAATGATGTGAAGGTCACAAGGCCCTCTCTGATTGTACAGGCATCCACTGTCTCAGCCTTCTGTGGGGAAAATCTGTTGACATTGTTTTTCCCTACACACAATCAGAAATTCTGCCAGCAAAAGTCGGATGTGAGCTTTTGGTCAGAAATTCCGTATTGTGTATGCTCCATCGGACTTTTGCTGGCAGAATTCCAGCCAGCAAAAGATTGAGAGCAGATTCTCTATTTTTCGGTCGGAAAAAGTTCCTATCCGAAAATGTGTTTGTCTGTATGCAATTCGGACACGCAAAAAATCACGCATGCTCGGAAACAATTCGACGCATGCTTGGAAGCATTGAACGTCATTTTCCCGGCTTGTCGTAGTGTTCTACGTCACCGCATTCTTGACGGTCGAAAGTTCAGAGAACTTATGTGTGACCGTGTGTATGCAAGGCAAGCTTGAGCAGAATTCCGTCGGAAAAACCATCCAAGTTTTTTCTGACGGAATTTCTGATCGTGTGTATGGGGCATTAGAGATGCTGGTGCCCCAGGATGCCTGCAGAATGTTCCTCCTTTATTAGCTACAAGCATGCATGTTAATGCAGTGAGAATCTTTTTTTAGAAAAATTATTAGGCATTTAATTGTTGTTGATGGGTAGCTTGAAGTTGAAGTCCAAGCAAACATTGACACATATTAAAAGCTTATAAGGGAGCTGTTTTACCGGCAAGAGGATTCGTATTTCTTGTGATCGAAGCCTGAGATTTACACAGTCCTATCACACAACACAGTGACACCACTTTGAGTTAAGAAATGTGTCCTCTTTCCAACTCTGGTCTGCTTATTGGACAATAAGGAGCAGCAGGAGACAGGCAAGGCTATCTCTCTGCTCTGTATTACTGTTAGCATGTTCCTTTTCAACACATGTGCATGTAGCACACCCAATTGGCTCCCTGTCCTGCCCCTCCACCTCTCAGCATGAGTCTTGCTGTAAGGCCTATTCCAAAAACTGAAACCAGTAAAATGGATGTATTTATACTGGCTGTGCTTAAAGCATACAAATAAAGATTTTTTAAATGAATACACAGCTGCCGTGTGTCTCTAATGCCGCGTAGACACGATCTGACTTCTCGTCGGAAAAAGATATGACGACTTTTCCGACGGAATTCCGCTCAAGTTTGCCTTGCATACACACAGTCACACAAAAGTTCGCTGAACTTACGACCGTCAAGAACACGGTGACGTACAACACTGCGACGAGCCGAGAAAATTAAGTTCAATGCTTCCGAGCATGCGCCGAATTGTTTCCGAGCATGCATAGGAAGTTTACACAACGGAATTGCCACAGGCGATCGCATTTTCGGATAGGAACTTTTCCAGATCGAAAAATTGAGAACATGCTCTCAATCTTTTGCTGGCTGGAATTCGGCCAGCAAAAGTCCTATGGGGCATACACACGGTTGCATTTTCTGACGAAAGACTCTCATCGGCCGAAAATCCGATTGTGTGTACGCGGCATTAGAGCTGCTAGGGGTCCAGCTTAAATAAACTTCAGAAGTGACGATTTTGAGGCTTTCCAGGATTTCAGAAGTGTTAGGAGGGTAGGGCTTATTAAATGTTTGATGTAGGTACACACTGCTATGTTTGACAGTATTTGGGCTGCCATTACTGTTCAGCAAGTAATAATTTTTTTTTTTTAAGTATTCAATCTGCAATGCATGTTTTTTTTTTTTTAATATTTTTTAGGGCTATCTAGGCCGAAAGGGGTTCCCTGGTATACCTGGAGCAGAAGGAGCAAAGGTAAGAGTGGTGGATTCCAAACACCAATGTCTGTTATAGACTCATGTCATTTATTCTAATCCAAGGGCATGGCTAAGAAATTAGAGCCAGATCTTCCCACTCTTACCACTATTAAATAAAATTTCCACACCAAAATGATTCTCAGTCCCCAATGTAAAGATTTGGCTGCATGAAATTCATGCTGAGATCTCTTCCCCATCCTGCTTACATTACTGCTGTAATTAGTTCTTGGCCTCACTTACCCTGTTTAGAAATCCTTCCACACAAAGGACAAGGCCAGATGGATATTTGTGTGTGCTGCAATTTTCTTTTGAGCATTGCGGCTCCCTCTGTCATACAAGGATTGGAGTAGAGGAACCCACTCAAAATGTGTGCAACATTTTTGCAAGCCTCCACTTTGCTACCATGAAAAAAAGCATGCTGGAATGATGAAAACAACAATAGTTTAGAGTAGAAAATGCACCGATTTTAGTAATAGGAATGTTATAGAACTGTGGCTATGCAATGAACATTAAAAAAATTCAACATAATCGTTACAATATTTCCTCACCGACTGTTGAAGCTGCATCCACTGTGGAGCAATTCATCCTCAAAGTTCAAAATAAATGCAAGGAAGTAAATGAAGTGAGGTACTCTGCTCCCCACCTTCCTGTGCTCTTGGTCTCTGTTTACATTAGAGATTAGAAGGCTGGCAGGCTTCCAAGTGATAGCTAATAGAGTGAAACTGTGCTACCAAGAGAAGGTAAAACTTTGAAGCTTCTGCTGCAAACGATTACGCCACACTAGGCTGCAACTACAGGGGACTTGTTTTAAAGTTCATTTATTTCTTAAAATATGTAAATATTGAAATACCCATTGCTTGGCTGCAATTAAGTTTTAAAGTGCACAAAGGAAACAAAGTCTACTTGCTCACTTCTGTTGTTTTTATCCAGACTTTACTGTCCACCAGTTCCCCCTATTACTTATGTTGGTAATATAATGGTCTGAGAACCCCTTTTTTGCTTCCGTGTTTGTAAGGCAGAGAAATACATTCTGAAACACGCCCACTGCAGGTCTATTGTCTTTCACATACGGTATGCCTCATGTCTCAAAATGTCAGTAGATTTCTCACAGGCAACATTCAACTTCAGTATTCTGCATTGGAAGTTGGAATCTGATTGTTGGTACATCAAGCACAGAGAGCAAAGGAAAGCTGCATGTCAAAAGTTTCAGAAAGCATACTATCCTGCACCACATGTAAATAGGACATAAAATAAGTAGCAGTGATTTCAGATTAAATTGAACCTGACCTGGCCTAAGAAGTTTCTAAATTAGCAACAGTGCGGAACTGCAGGAGCTTTATGGTGCCTTTAGGTACCTGTGTTAGCCCCTGTGGAGCCCCTTGGGTTCTAGACCAAGGATGGGGCCATGACTGCCCTTCCTCTCCAATGCACTTTAGATACCATTAAATTAGCCATAGCTTTTAAAGTACGTCATAATAGAAATAATACCAATACTAATCTTCTGGAAATGCTAGCTGCCTGGCTGTTATGCTGAGCCAACTCCCTTTAAAGCCTGATTAAATTCATAGCTACTTACCTCTGCTCCAACAGTCCAACTCCCTCAAAGTCTGGCGCTGGCATCTTCTCTCTGCCTTCTACTCCCCCACATGCAAGGGAGTCGTTCATCCTGGCACACTGGTGCCATGATGGAAATGTAAACTAGTCTCCATTCTGCATAAGACACTGAAGAGGCAGGTAAGTTTATTGTATTGCAGAAGAGACTTTGCATGTTGCTTCTGCATTAAAGAGCTTGTATGTTTGCAATTGTTTTGCCTTTAGTTCCACTTTGATACTATAGAAATGCCTGACCTGAAATGACCAGGAAGGTCAAAGAAAATTCATAATCTCTTAGGGTTCATACATACCGGCTTCTAAAAAAGCCCATCTGAATGCCAGAACTGCTGGCAGGAAAAAGTAACATAGAAAACATGCTTAAAGCTATGTATTTCACATGCTTTAAGGTGCATTCAGTATTTTTTTTATGCTCTTTGGCCCCTCTCCTGAATGCACTGATGATATGTATTTATTTTTATTGCCTGTAAATGCTCCTCTTCTAATATGCCTGTACACACAGGTTAGACAAAACTAGAGAAAATTCCCAGCTCAACTTACCAACCCAATTAACCTGTCCAACAGTCTGCAATAAAAACAGGGGTTTAGTTGGCACACATTTGCAAACACATGCATAAACTGTAAGGCTCCTTCACGGCACCCTGTATTACTTGCAGTACTGACCCTTGTAAATTTATGAGCGTCTCCACAGTGGGAGCACATGCATTCAAATGGATAGATAAGTAGCGAGTGGGCCTGGAGGTAGCCTAACCCTCCTTAAAGCGGAGTTCCAACGTATAATACAAATTTTTTTTCTAAATCCCTAAGATCATCTAATCAAAATGTACCACTCCCTTTTTTTTGGGCAAAATATCGTCTGATGTCCATTTTCATATCTAAAAGCAACTTATATAATTTCTTTGTGGAAGTTCTCATCTTGCCTGTGGGCATGTGAAGCCCACAAGCAGACACTTCCGGGATACGATGATGCTGAGCTACCAGCATGCACCGCCCGTTCCCGCGCATGTGCATTGAGTCCACGTCACAGTGCCGTAAGCTTCCGACGTTGCCATCACAACGGGCATCATCGTCGGAAGTGCCCGTCCCCTTGTGATGGCAACAAAGCCCTCGGAGCTGCCCAGTGGCTCCTGGGAAATGATGACAGTCATCTCCCAGGAGCACTATCGAGCACGGGCGCCGAGGGAAATTATGTCAGGCGCCTTGGAGAGGAAGAGGCAGATTATGAGGGACCCCCTAGCAACAGACCTGAAAAGGTGTGTAAAAAAAAAAAAAAATTTTTTCCAAAAGTTGTTATTTGTATTTAATGCTGCTGAATATTGTAATTTTTTTTATGACTGGAACACCGCTTTAAAGACACAGGGGCACACTGGACACCCAGCACATGGCAGCAAAGGTGCCCAGTGTGTCCTCTCACCAATATTTACACCAGTAACAAACAGATGGCCCCTGCCCCTATCTATAACTGGCCTTCACAGCAGAGAGTGCATAGACAAAACCAGAGAAAATTCCCAGCTCAAATTACCAACCAGGCTGCATGCAAACTTAATTACCTGTCGAACAGTATGCGTTAAAAACGCACACAGAAAAACATAGAGGCGCATTTACTGGCAGAAAAAAAAAAAAACACCAAACGCCTGCACTTTAGGTGAAGGTGTCCTTCAGATGTTCCTAGCTGAGTGAGAACTACTTGCCAAAATACTAACCTACCAACCCACTCCCAAGTTCGCTGTGTGACCCTTCTGATGCTGGACAGCTTATTTAAAAAGTCCCAGCTACATCCAGCTCCAATCGCAGCTTGCTCGTGGCTCGCTCCATTCATTTCTAGGTCTGGTCCATGCTCATGGTGGCTCCCAATCTTCCAGAGGGATACAGCCTCAACTATAGGAAATAATGGAGCAAAGAGGAGCAAGATTATACTGGGGCTCCAGTATCACATGAGTGCAGTTTGTTCTGCACTCCTGTGACCTGCTTTTAGCCATCAGCTGGCTAAAGCCCATTGTCGGCTGACGTCACAGAACCAGTCCAGGCTGACTCCGCCTCTCAGCTGCTGAGAACCTGAGCCAGCCGCTCCCGCCCCCTCCGCAGCCAAGCGCTCCAGTGAGCGATAGAGGGGAGAGCCGCTGACCAACAGTTACCAGCTCTCTGCAGGCTGATCACTCAGTTTTTGATCTTAGAACTGGCGGGGGACAAAAGAAGCATGGGACCGATGCTGCATCTACCTAGGTAAGTATAAAATATTTTTTTTTTGTATGACTTCCATACTTCTGTTTTAAAATGAAAATGTGATCTGTCCATGCATGCCCAGAGAAAGCAGCTACTTGCTATTTATACTTTCTTTGTAAGTAGCACATTGTAAATTCCATATCATTTTATCAGAACTGTAATACTGTACAGTTCTGTAACACTTCCTAAGCTTCTCTAACACCTTTTGGATTGATCACTGAACAGGGAAAGCGTAATTGAAAGGAAGTTCTATTGAAAAAAACAGCTCTGTATTTTGACCATTCTCCTTTGGTGCTTGTGCTCCATGTAACAAAACGTTCAATTTACTTGGCGCTCATTGTTAGTCTGGGAGGTTTGCTACTCTTCAGACCTGGCACAAGTTCCTGGCATTTCTCGAGGGTAAAGAGAAATGCCACAAACTGACTCAGATTTTTTACACACACTATTTCCATATGTGTGACAAGTAAATCCTCGAAATCACATCCAGCTCACACCAGCAAATTATAACAGGCTGATATAACATGCACAAACAGAAGCCAGGGACAGATGAAGCACTAACTTAAAGCCTTCCTATGCTCCCTTTTTTAAATTATTTTATTTTCAGTTTTTTTTTATTATTTTAATGTGTACCTGTCACTTTGAAGTAAATGCAAGGCATTTTTTTTTGTTTAAGGAAATCTGTCACAAAGCTAAATTCCCCTTCTCCAAAGATCCCTTTTTTAAACTTTTTTTAAACTTAAAGGAGAAGTCCAGCCAAAGCTTGTTTGGCTGTGCTTCTCATGTGGTTCACAGAAGTGCAGTTCGATTTGCACTCCTGTGACCTGCTGACGTCACGTCCAGGTACCGCGCCATCATGACTGCAGAGTCGCAATCTGCCAGGTGCCTAGACTGACACCCGGCTCAGCCTCTCAGCGAGCCGCTGAGAGCCTGAGCCAGCCGCCCCGCCCCCTTCACAGCCCAGCTCTCCAATGAGTGAGCAGAGCAAAGAGCTGTGACTGATATTTCCCTGCCCTCTATTCTTGTCCACCTGGGAGTTTTTGGTCATCCCTCAGACAACGCCTGCCCTAAAATAAATAAAACATCCATCAGGGAGAGCAGAAACCCTATTAATCACCAATGTAGATGTGCAGACTTGGGACCGCAAACACAGAGATCTCACCATCTATATTATATACTGTGTAGCAAGAGATATACAGAACTGTTGAGTGGCCTAATTTTTCAGGCATCTTTCAAAAACACAACTACTAGTTTGGGTGGACTGACTCTGTAAAGATGGGGTACGACCCTGTCCCTTCTCTATTTTAAAAACAGCTTAAACGGTTAGTAAATTAAACACTGATTATATGCTTTTCCGAAAACACTACATTTGTATTAAAGTCCACTGAATTTGCCCTCATTTGATTTTTTTTTTCATATATATATATATATATATATATATATATATATATATATATATATATATATATATATATATATATATGTATATGTATATGTATTGCAAAAAATCTAGATTTTGAGGGCCTATAGTTTTTTTGGGTAGGGCCATCTAGTTTTACAAAGTGTTTTGCAGGCTTCAATCCAGGGTCAGTCAGACAATTAATGAGTAACTGTAGGCATCTAACCGGGTAGCCAAGTTAGATTTACTGGGTCTTTCATTAAGATTTATAACTGGGTTTTTTTCAAGTGTTTTTATCTGTAGTTTGTAATTGCTTAAATAACATTTTTGACAATTGTATGCAATTCATTCTGGCATGCTAAAATGGTGCAATCCCCAATGTAAAATTATTGTAACTTTATTCTCACGGGAATGGGTAAAAGTATTAGCACCCAAGGACTAGAGTTCCTTGGTGTGACAAACTCTTGGGTTTGGTAGTGTTCCCTAGCAAGACATTAATCAAATGTTACCTTAAACCTGCATTGACAATTTTGGTGAAATGGCTAAATAAAGAGTAAAAGGATGAAAATGAATACTTCCTAGAGAAATTGATGCTTTGGTTCCCTAGTAATGACTTAACCATGCCCTTACTCAATTTCTGTTGCTAGCCTCTGAACATTGGTAATCCTCTTAAATAGAGATTACAAATGCCTAGCATTTTTATCATGTGAAGAGTACTGAAGGAAACACAGAACAGCATTTTCTCCAGGAAAGTTAAGTGGTTCTGTTTTTTTTATACTTTATTTATCCACCCTGACAGGAGTGTTATTGTAGGTTTGTCTTAAGAATAAAGACTTGCAGAAAACCACAGCTACCAAATTACACATTACATCAGCAATTACAATTGAAGAGTATCCGATTAAGTAATGTGAGCTACTATAGTTCATATATAGCTCCTTACTATAAACATCAGCATGTATCAAGGGGGAAAAACCGCGCTAATGTATCAGTAGGAAATGATCAATTACTAAAGAGTTATAGTCCTATAAGCAGCAGCTTAATGTGAGATATACACAAAATAAACATAGAAAGAAGAAGCCGCACTAATGAAGTCTAATTAATATAGAAACTTGATTGTAGGAATAAATATATCTCTAGTGGTGAAAATATGGTAGAATAATGAACCAAATTTTACTAGTAACACCACGGTGAGTTCATACAGCAAAGTGTGCCACCACCTTTAGAAAAACTTGTTTACCAGATGGCAAGCAAAACCAGGCATGTGGCTATAGCCCAGCCAAGGCCTTTGCGTGCACGGAAGATTGTGGGGATAGGCTCTGGATGGATGGCTAATAGGTATATCCAAACACTGATAATACCGCTCAATCCAGGACCATTAGTTCAGCAACAAACACAGCAGTAAACCTTCCCTGTATCTGTGATCACAATGCCATCCGACCCCGCGTCTTCTCTTCCGAGTCAGTCACTATTCTTCCAGTATGTACAACAGGTCATGTTTTCAGGATTTATCTCAGTGTGAACAACTGTTGCTATTTCTGGACCAAAAAGAAAAAAATAATTTCCTGTGCATTATAAAGGAAAGCCTGAAATCATGTCCTGCTTGGAACTGGTCTATAGAACTTTGTCAAAGGTCTGTGCCTCCTGGCTGAACGGGTACTCTCCACCTCTCTTTCTCACCACCAGTCCCAAACAGCTTTCCACTGCAGAACTGACTCACACCACCATCTTCTTCTTAACACCTGCCCTTCTATGTTTTCTTTGTACACTTCATTTAGTATGCTCAGCAATGTGAGAACAGAGCTTTTAAGTGACTGCTTCTTCCTGTCTGTTGGTGCTTCTGCAGGGTGAGCCAGGAAACACAGGAAGAGCGGGGAAGATCGGCGAACAGGTGCTGTAAATTTCATCTCCTGCCTGGCGTTGCCATTCTCTCCATCATTTAATGAATGTTATGTTTTCATATGGTCTTGGGTGGTCAGCAACTGCTGAAGACAGGGCATATTTTAAATATGAAAAGGAACCAGCGTTATCCTTTTATCACACATATTTAGCAATGGCAGGCTGCTGACGTTCTCAGAGCTACAAAATAAATACAACCTCCCAAATAACATGTATTATTCATATATCCAACTTAAACATGCGGTGGACACACAAGGTAGTGCTACCCCCTGGACATTGTCCAACACCCCTATCTTTCATCTGATACAGTCCAGCACAGAAACTAAAGGTTTCATTTCATATTGCTATCAAATGCTACTGATGCAACTTTTGAAAGCACACCCGACCAGGGCACCATCCCTATGGGAGCAAGATGTAGGCCCAATTACGGGAGAGCAATGGGAAGAAATCTTACAATCTATTAATATATGCTCTCTCAACGTGGCCCAGAAGGTATCCCAACTATATATAATACTTAGAGTGCATTACACCCCACTTAAACTATACAAGATGGGTAGGAGGACTGATCCTTTATGTGGCAGATGCGAGCGGCACCAGGGGGACCTCATCCACCTACTGTGGAGATGTCCGAAGCTCCATAGGTATTGGAGTGAGGTCATGGAAACACTCAACCGAGTGTTCCAGACCTCCATTCCCCTTGACCCAATTCACTGCATCCTAGGAGTCCTAGAGGATACGGTCCCGGAAGAGATGACTAGAATAGCACTCACTAGGGCACTGTTCCAGGCACGCAAGCTTATACTGCTTGGCTGGAAATCGACCTCTCCACCTTCAGTGAGATCATGGATTACTCATATGGGCAACACTTTGATTATGGAAAAGCACATTTACCAACACAGAGGCAGCCCCAATAGATTCGAGAGGATCTGGGCACCATGGTTAGACACCCCTGGATTGAGTCCTAGGGAACTGGTAATGTCAAGACTATTGCAATGTCTCGGGGGGGGCCCATGAGGTTTTATTGATGTTTAGTGACCATAAAGTAATAGAGCATTGAAATATTTCAGGATGATTGGAATGTAATAGTAAATAATGGTATGTTGTTGCACGATGTATGTACAATGGAAGCTATGTATGGAAATTTGTTCAATAAACACCTTTTTGATTTAAAAAAAAAAAGAAAAGGAACCAGCAAAGGACCACAATACCTGCATTGCTTAATTAAGTAAGAGAGGCTTTAAAAACATTTAAAGGTTAAAGTAAGCCTGTATCTTGTCCATTGAGGGCAAAGTAATGGGTTCCTTTGATAGTCTGACCTCCTCTGCTACTTACACTTAACCTCTGCTTACTTGTGGGAGCTCTGAAAGAAATCCTATGTAATGTAAATTCCAGGATGCTTCTGAAGGCTCCTCCCTCCACTTTCACATGGCTCTCGGACCTTGCGATTGCCTGCATTAGGAGAGGAGGAGAAGAGTAAAGTACTGGGTATTTCACTTGGGTCCAGCTGGCAAAAGGATGCTAAGCAAAGTTTCCCCACAATAGCCACTTAATATTGCTATTGTGGAGACACTGCAATTTTTTACAGTATCCTCATTGGCGATATTCCAAACAAAATGAGGTGTAAAGATTTAATATAGATAATGATGTTGAGTTGCTTCATTTTTCTGTAGAATAGGATCCTTTATACATACAGAGCTGTGACTATTCATTTGCACATAATGTGTCTAATGTATTTTTGTATTTGTTTTGTGGTATAGTGGTGGTTTAAGTCTGCTTTGTCTCAGGCCAGCCTATCTCTAAGACACTAGGTGCTTCTCATGCTGTTATATAACCCGGAGTTGTTAATCCACACTTCCAGGTTCCATCCAATATTTACACATCGCTATTCAAGCTCAGCAAGAAAGAAGCCATTAACCTGAGCGCCAATAACAATATTAGGTTCTTTACTCTCAAAATATCTTAATGCTTACTCAGACTTTTTTTGTCTTTCTGGAAGAATACTTACTGGAGAAATATATTTTTCCCCAGGAAAATGTTTTTCAGTCTTGTTTCAAGCTCTCTTAAAGTAGATAATTGGTACCCTGAGTTACCCCAAATTGGACCAACATGAGTGCAGCTTTTTGAGTTCTCATAAAAGGCTGATAAAATGCTGCGGTCAGAAGCTAGTAAATGAACATATAAATTTATATTCAAGCTGGCTGATCAAGAGCCAGCGCTGTGTGATCCAGGACTCCATCCTTGGCTTTGTGTTCAATGTTTGAGTTTGAAATATGATGTAATGAATAAGTGCCTTCTTATGTAACATGTTAACAGACTAAAGTATACATTTTAGGTTCTAATAGTCAATTTGAACTTACTTTTACAATTAAGCTGTAGAGGATATTTACTTTTACTCATTTTGCTGTTGTCAATATTTTGTATCTGTTTTTGAAATCCTAATTTAACCAATATATTTAGTGCAAGTTATGAAATACTCTGTTACTTTATTTGCCAAATATAGGCAAATATATTTTCCGAATCACTTTTATTTTTTTTTCTACAGCAAAAATTTGACTCTCAACTGAAAGTCAGGCCTTGGGTTTTAGTTTTAGGACATTCCTTCCTACATACCTCTGTCCTACAGCAGACTTCCTCCAAAGTCCCTTGCTTTACCGTTCACAAATAGGAGGAGGTGGCATGGCATGGAAGAATATTGGCGGACAGATTGAAAATTAATTCAGGAGGTATGGCCTAAACTAGACCCCCATCAGTCATGCTGTTCTATGGAGATGAGATGAGTAGGAACACACAGAAGTGGAAGGGAACACCCAACATATCCAAGAGGACTAGAAATTAATGGCAAATAGATTTTACTGTTGGGGTATCCAAGACATAAAAACAGGGGTTGACTTGGCCCCACCATGTTCCATCTACAGCTAATATATCACTTTTGTGTGGGCTGATTTTTAACTAGCTTAGGACACCGGGTGTGCTATACGTCCTTCTGTCCTGCTGCTTTGCCTAACCCCCCAACCAAAATAAAGCAGGGAGGTGCTGTGTATCAAAAAAGGCTGTCCAAGAAAGTGTTTTATCAACTGCTTTCAGACACAAAATGGGAAGATACAAAGTAACATTGTTACTTTGTTATCTACTCTGTTTCATTCATCTACAGATCATTAGGATGAGCTTCAATTTGTAGGTGCTATCAATTAAAGAAATCTGACAAGTAAAATAAATAGAACATAATTTGCTTTTATTTAACCTAATAATAACCTAGTTTGCCAAAAATCAGTCATAATCAACTCCATCTTCTCCTTCTCCCTTCAGCTATTGTTTTCCTGCTGTTTTTTTTATTTTTATTAATTATTCATTAATATTTATTAATTTTCATTAATGTTTCAATTTTTTTTTAATTTCTTACTATTCTGTTCATTATTTTTTTAAGTGTCACAATTATAAAAAAAAAGAATCATTTGTAAATTTGTAAATAACTTTGCAATGCTTTAAACCAGAATCAACATCTCAATCTCATTTTTAAACAGAAAAAAAAAATATAGAATTATTTTATCTATGGTTACTTTTATTGAATAAAAAAAAAACATTTTACAAGACAATATCACAAAAAGCCTTGTTTGTTTCTAAAAGAGTAAACCAGAGACATTTCTTATTAATATAGGGTCCTCCAGGATTTATTGGTCCTGTGGGGGAGCCAGGAATTCCGGGTGAGAAGGTAAGACAATGTAATTAAATGTTAATTATAATCCACACTGTTAATTATGTAGTATTTTTATACAGTAGTCAGATGTTATTGAAACTACTAAATATGACTTGTGATATTTCACTACGCTACCTACATGTCTGTCTGGAATACATGTGTCTGGAATACATGTGTACACAACTGAACCCATAATTAGTCCTGCTCTTTCTATTAGGGTGACCGTGGCAGTATTGGGGCTCCAGGTCCACCAGGAGAAAAGGGATCGACGGTAAGATTTCATTCCAAAATCTCTAGGAGTTAGAGACAGAGACTGTAATGTGCCAGGCTAGTTGACAATAGATGCTATTGGTACAGAAATGGCTAAAGAAGGTTGTGGAGTATACCACACATAAACCTGGGCAACCGCCAGGCATATATATTAGTTATAGGCACAGCATTTGTAGTGTTACCAAGTGCAGGTATTGTAATCTATTGGTAACTAGTGCACAATAAGATTGCCTTCTGGAAATTCTAGGCTTCAACAAAATAGAAGCTAATTCATGGCCACTCATTGAATTGCTTACATAACTTTAAATAAAATGCAAATCACAAATTAAAAATAGAATCTTAAAGGGAATTTGGGTAAGATACAGGTTCCAGCACAGACCTCGGCTTTTGCCAGCTTAGTAGCCATGAGGTTTGCATATGCTAACCGCAAGTGTATGCTGGGACATTCACGTGTGTGAGTAGCCGGTGTCACTGCTGTCATTATCTCTCCAGTAGCCATGTGCTTGATTGGATTCCCTCTCAGAGAGGGGTCTGTACATGTGTTTGGATAGTTTTTGCCTTGTGTGTTTAGCTTTCTGTGTTTGCTTAAGGGGAGTGTATTTTTCTAGTGCGGTTGAATACCTATGTGCCCTGACGTCTGCTCTGTTTGAATATTACAGGGGCTACTGTTTACCATAATTACCCTGACTTTCACCCCCCCGCCCAGTCTGTTTATGTGTATTAGAATCAAGTATTTCCTGCATGCACAAGGCTTTTACTGAAATGTGCTATTTAAAGCTGCCTCTTTCAAAGGCCATGGATGAGCCGTAGGGTGTATTTAAAAATGGCATTCCACCAAATTATTGCAGTGAATGTATCCATTTTGTTAAATACCATTAGCACCTAGCCAGGAGCCATATTATCACAGAAATCCCACAGGATAGAAAATATGTCTCCTTATGCTTCTGTTTCCCCTTTGAACCAGATTAAAGGTACCTTCACATCAAAACTCAATTATGCCTCCAGATGCATACAAGGAACAAGACCTTTATGCAGGCGCAGTTGTAATGTAACTCTGAGGTCAGTTGTGTGGACTCTCTATTTTTGGCACAATTTCAGTGTTTGCTGGATAAGATAGCAGTTCACTGATTGACTTTAAGGTGCACCTGTGCTTTGTCCATGCAGGGCAAAGTAACAGGTTCATGTTAATGTTGGCCAAACCAGCTGTACATACTTCTCTTTTCTTCACTCCTCCCCCATTTCAGTCAGGTATCGGGAGCAAGGGCAATCCTTGGACTTGGAGCTAACACAGGGCTGAGGACTGTGTTCACTACAACTAACAAAGCTAGATGCCTTACTGGTTAGTTGCAAAGCACCTGGGAGAGGAGAGGAGTAAGACGCAGTCTCCACCTAAAACTACAGGGTATTTTCTTCACTGTGGTAGAGGAGTGATGGAAAAGAAAACAGTATGAGGCTGCCATTAAAATCAACTTATTGCCTTGGCCTGAGAAGAAAATCATAGTTTTGCTTCATGCTGAAAGGTGAAGTAAAGCCTTTAGCTTTATTTTTGACAACAAATATATTCCAGTTTAGGAGTAACCTTCTGAAAAGCAGCAACCAGAAAGAAGGAAGTCCACAATGCACCAGTTGTGTCAAACCCTTTCTGTAAAAAGTCACTAATGAAGGCCCCCTTGACAAGTGCATTCTCTTTTATACATTTGGTTGCTTCTCTCCCTTAGTATAGCTGAATCTTTTCAACATTAAAAACACTAAAATCTCTTCCCCAGTAATTGCTCTGATCATGCAACCTCTGCTTGTGCATTTTCCATCATGTGCTTTTAAGAAACATTATACAATAACGCAACCAGAAAAATGTACCTTAAAGTGTACCTATGTACATTCATATATTTACATATTCCTAAAAGCCGTAAACGAATTGGAAAACAACACTTCGGTACCTGCAAGCACAATGGAGCAAAGTTCACAACAGGAGCACTGAACTAGTTGTCTAGTCTAGCTCAGCCCCCCTGTTCCACCTTCCCGAGGATTGACTAAGCAGCTCAACTCCCCTGCTTCTCCTCCCAGCAGTCTTTCCACTTTTTAATCTCAAATGTAAGCACAACACACTTGCTCTGAGAAAGGAGAGCAGGGTGAGCTGAACGAACTTGGAAAATGACTTCTAAGCTTTTTCTGTAAACTTTAAGAATCATTTTCTCAACTCTGTCTGCAGCTACAGAGATCTGTGAGGGCATGTTTTTAATTTTATTTGCTGCTGGTTAAGAATATGTACATTTTTTGAATTCTCATAGTCTGGTGAGAGACTCGCTTTAAGTTATACAAGTGATCTGTGGTCTACATTTCAATCAAGATTTTTATACACAGATGACTTCTGCTGTGTCCTGGCACATCAGAAGAGTTTGTCACCTAATATGAATGCTATGTAGCAACACTGATTTTCAGTTTTTTTTTGCAGGGTCATACTGGCAATCCAGGGCCTCCGGGTCCTCCAGGTCCACCTGGGCCTCCGGTAAGTTTCGTGGTAATCTCTTTACTACATCTTTTTATGTGTTCCATGTATTTTGCCACTTTGTCTCTGAAATCAAGCTGTAAACAGGTCCCTCATCAAAATCTTCTGTATACTTGTGCCAATGTGGCAGTGCAGAGAGGTTGCCACAAGAATTTAGTACAGCATCAAATAAACCTAGTGGTTATAAATTTATGTTTGTCATAGCTGTTGTGTCTGTTAAAACAATAACCGTAGGGGTTTCTCCTCTGCTATGCCACCATCCTCATATTAGAGTGCACAGAAGCAATGGTGAAGAGTAAGGTTGGGTCTGATATGGCTTATGTGTTTTTATTTTGGAAGGACAACATATTTTTGTACACAAAATTCCTGCCTCTTTCCTCTCTTGCTGTTTTTTTTTTTTTTCCTTTTTTTTAGCCTCACGTAGAACTATAATGTGTTTGATTCTCTCTTGCATTGTCCACCCTGTGAAAAAATGTGTTGCTTTTCTGAAATACTAGTGTAAAGGAAATTTAGTAGTGATAGCAAGCAGGCAAATGCTTATACTTTTTAGGTCCGGAAATATGGTGAACTTTGGATGCTCTTGGCAGCATTGGCTAAGTGGTTTGCATTATTATAACGCTCTTTAGATTTGACAAAGTTGATGCCTGTAAGTTGCCAGTAAACTTGTGAATATGGGTTGGTTGATGATGCAGCGATATCAGTTAAAGGGTAATGCCCTCTTAAAGCTCGTCAGTGCTATTGCACTTACCACCCAGAGAAAGGGCCTGTTTTCATATGTCTATATCAAGAGGCAGCTCTAGGCTTTGTGAGGTTTTAGGCAAATCTTAAGACATGAGGCCCCACTCATGCCCATAATGGGAAAAAAAATTAAAGCGATAGAAATTAACTGCATAACTTGCATACATTAAGAGCCTTAAATCGTATGGACTATGTATTCACAGTTTCTATAATTTTCTCTAATCAATTACTCTTCAATCACATATCATTAAACATAGGGTATAATAGCAATGTGTTTAAGTTATAGCAAAAGTGTCAAAAAACATATTTCTCCATTTAACATCAAGGTCACGTTAATATAACTCAGCCAGCACAGAGTTTCCCCTTACATCAGAGTCTGCAGGAGAAACCCTTACAGTGCAAGGGGAAATTTGATGTAAAGGGGAATGCTGCAGACTTTGGTGTAAAGGGGAACGCTGATGTAAGGGGGGGGGGGGGTTACTGATATAAGAGGGAACCTTTTATATCGGTGCCCCTTACCTTACTGTATTCACTCCCCCTTACATCAGTGACCCCCCCCCCTCAGACTGGCCTGGCGGCGCTGTCACTGACTTCCTCTCAGGTGCACTGTGCAGGGCTCAGTCAGACATTTCTCTCTGAGTTCCAGCGTGGCGGCTCTGGTCTCATCCTATATTCTCCTCTTCACAGTCCACACACACCTGACTTATCCAATGACGCCCATCCTAGCAGCGCTCCCACTCTTGACTCCTCTGTAGGCCCCCCCTCGAAGACTGTGGACATGATACAGGAGATTGTCAGAGACTGTGCGGCTGTAATGCAAGAGATGGTCAGAGACTGCAGACATGATACAAGAGATGGTCTTATTATGGTAATGACAAGCAAACTCTCACCCGGCTAACACGGTAACACCACATTGTTGCAGCAGCCACCAAACATTAGAGCCACAACCACAGATGATCCCGCCACAGACAGGATACAGACAGATGATCCCTCTATACACTCTTCCATTCCCTACTACAAGCAAGAGAAACCAAGAAATTCGCTTTTTGGGAGGTGTAGTCTCTGCAGAGCGCAGGCACCGGCTGACTAGTGTGTGGTGTGGAGAACTACAACTTGGGAGAAGGCTAGGATGACATTAGAGCCAGCTATTAGCTGCAGCTGATGAGATGTTCTCAGTGTGGGGGCGGGGGGTGTTACAGCTGGCTGGAACCTCCATGGCTTTACCCCAGTGTGTGCCAGCCCAGGGCCATCTTTAATATTGATTGGACCCTGGGCAAACATTTTCCTGGCCCCCCGCCCCTAGCAATCTCACTCTCCACCCTGACATCCCAAAAAACAAACACACACATAAACTTATCTAAAAACCACTTTGCTCAAGGCTCACTAATTGGTTGCTAGGTTGCTGCACATCATAACCACTCACTAATTGGTTGCTAGAAGTTACTGCACAATATTACCACTCAATGATTGGCTGCTAGAGGTTACTGCACATCATTACAGCTCACTGATTAGTTGTTAGAGGTTACTGCACATTATTTATACTCACTGGTTGCTATGGGTTACTGCTCATTACCCAGGGGATGGGGTGGTAGGAAGTTGGCAGAGGGGTACAGGTGGGATGATGATAATGGGGGTGGGGTGGTAGGAAGCTGGCAGAGGGGTACAGGCAGGATGAACATGGTGGGGTGGTAGAAATCTGGCAGAGGGGTAAAGGTGGGATGAAAATGAAGGGGGTGGTAGGAAGCTGGCAGAGAGGTACAGGTGGGATGAAGATGACAGGGGGGTGATAGGAAGCTGGCAGTGGGGTACAGGTGGATGAAGATGACAGGGGGGTGGTAGGAAGCTGGCAGAGGGGTACTGGTGGGATGAAGAGGACGGGGGGTGGTAGGAAGCTGGCAGAGGGATACGGGGATGGTAGGAAGCTGGCAGAGGGGTACAGGTGGGATGAGGATGAAAGGGTGGTAGGAAGCTGGCAGTGGGGTACAGGTGGGATGATGATGACAGGGGTGGAGTGGTAGGAAGCTGTCAGAGGGCTACAGGTGGGATGAAGATGACGGGGGTGGTAGGAAGCTGGCAGAGGGGTACAGGTGGGATGAAGGGGACAGGGGGGTGGTGGGAAGCTGGCAGAGGGATACAGGGGGGTGGTAGGAAGCTGGCAGAGGGGTACAGGTGGGATGAGGATGACAGGGGGGGTGGTAGGAAGCTGGCAGTGGGGTACAGGTGGTATGATGACAGTGGTGGGGGTGGTAGGAAGCTGGCAGAGGGATACAGGTGGGATAAAGATGATGGGGGGTGGTAGGAAGCTGGCAGAGGGGTACAAATGGGATGAGGATGACAGGGGGGCAGTAGGAAACTGGCAATGGGAGTACAGGTGGGATGAAGATGACGGGGGGTAGGAAGCTGGCAGGAGGCTACAGGTGGTATGAAGATGACAGGGGTGGTAGGAAGCTGGCAGAGGGGTACAGGTGGGATGAAGATGACAGGGGGGTGGTAGGTAGCTGGCAGTGGGGTACAGGTAGGATGAAGATGACAGAGGGGGGTGGATGGAAGCTGGCAGAGGGGTACAGGTGGTATGAAGATGACAGGGATGGTAGGAAGCTGGCAGAGGTGTACAGGTGGGATGAAGATAACAGTGGGGGTGGTAGGAAGCTGGCAGGGGGGTACAGGTGGGATGAAGATGACAGGGGGGGTGTTAGGAAGCTGGCAGAGGGATACAGGTAGGATCAAGATGACGGGGGGGTGGATGGAAGCTGGCAGAGGGGTACAGGTGGGATGAAGATGACAGGGGGGTGGTAGGAAGCTGGCAGTGGGGTACAGGTGGGATGATGATGATGATGGGGTGGGGGTGGTAGGAAACTGGCAATGAAGTACAGGTGGGATGAAGATGACAGGGGTGGTAGGAAGCTTGCAGAAGGGTACAGGTGGAATTAAGTTGACGGGGTGGATGGAAGCTGGCAGAGGGATACAGGTGGGATGAAGATGACGAGGGTGGTAGGAAGCTGGCAGAGGGGTACAGGTGGGATGAATATGACAGGGGGTGGTAGGAAGCTGGCAGAGGGGTATAGGTGGGATGATGATGATGGGGGTGAGGTGGTAGGAAGCTGACAGAGGGGTGCAGAGGGGATGATGATGACAGGGTGGGGTGGTAGGAAGCTGGCGGAGGGGTACAGTTGGGATGAAGCTGACAGGGGGTGGTAGGAAGCTGGCAGAGGGGTACAGGTGGGATGATGATGACGGGGGGGGGTGGTAGGAAGCTGGTAGAGGGGTACAGGTGGGATGAAGATGAAAGGGGGGGTGGTAGGAAGCTGGCAGAGGGGTACAGGTAGGATGAAGATGACAGGGGGGGGTGGATGGAAGCTGGCAGAGGGGTACAGGTGGGATGAAGATGATAGAGGGGTGGTAGGAAGCTGGCAGAGGGGTACAGGTGGGATGAATATGACAGGGGGGTGGTAGGAGGTTGGCAGAGGGCTACAGGTGGGATGAAGATTACAGATGACAGGGGAGTAGAAAGCTGGCAGAGGGATACAGATGGGATGAAGATGACGGGGGTGGTAGGAAGTTGACAGAGGGGTACAAATGGGATGAGGATGACATGGGGGGTGGTAGGTAGCTGGCAGATGGGTACAGGTAGGATGAAGATGACGGGGGGGGGGTGGATGAAAGTTGGCAGAGGGGTACAGGTGGGATGAAAATGACGGGTGGTAGGAAGCTGGCAATGGAGTGCAGGTGGGATGAAGATGACAGTGGGGGTGGTAGGAAGCTGGCAGGGGGGTACAGGTGGGATGAAGATGACAGGGGTGGTAGGAAGCTGGCAGAGGGGTACAGGTGGGATGAAGATGAAGGGGGGATGGTAGGAAGCTGACAGAGGGGTACAGGGGGGATGAGTATAACAGGGGGGTGGTAGGAAGCTGGCAGAGGGGTGCAGGTGGGATGATGATGACAGGGTGGGGGTGGTAGGAAACTGTCAATGGAGTACAGGTGGGATGAAGATGACAGGGGTGGTAGGAAGCTGGCAGAGGGGTACAGGTGGGATGAAGATGACATGGGGGGGTGGTAGGAGGCTGGCAGAGGGGTACAGGTAGGATGAAGATGGCAGGGGGTGGTAGGAAGCTGGCAGAGGAGTACAGGTGGGATGAATATGACAGGGGGGTGGTAGGAAGCTGGCAGTGGAGTACAGGTGGGATGATGATGATGACGGGGGTGGGGGTGGTAGGAAGCTAGCAGTGGGGTACAGGTGGGATGAAGATGAAAGGGGGCTGTAGGAAGCTGGCAGAGGGGTACAGATGGGATGAAGATGACATGGGGGGGTGGTAGGAGGCTGGCAGAGGGGTACAGGTAGGATGAGGATGACGGGGAGGGGGGTGTATGGAAGCTGGCAGAGGTGCACTTGTGGGATAAGGATGCCAGGGGGGTGGTAGGAAGCTGGCAGAGGGGTACAGGTAGGATGAAGATGGCAGGGGGTGATAGGAAGCTGGCAGAGGGGTACAGGTAGGATGAATATGACAGGGGGGTGGTAGGAAGCTGGCAGTGGAGTACAGGTGGGATGATGATGATGGGGGTGGGGGTGGTAGGAAGCTGGCAGTGGGGTACAGGTGGGATGAAGATGAAAGGGGGCGGTTGGAAGCTGGCAGTGGGGTACAGGTGGGATGAAGATGGCAGGGGGATGGTAGGAAGCTAGCAATGGAGTACAGGTGGGATGAAGATGACGGGGGGGGGGTGGTAGGAAGCTGGCAGAGGGGTACAGGTGGGATGAAGATGAACGGGGTGGTAGGAAGCTGGCAGTGGAGTACAGGTAGGATGATGATGATGATGACAGGGGTGGGGGTGGTAGGAAGCTGGCAGTGGGTTACAGGTGGGATGATGACGGGGGTGGGGGTGGTTGGAAGCTGGTAGAGGGGTACAGGTGGGATGATGATGCCAGGGAGGGGTGGTTGGAAGCTGGCAGAGGGGTACAGGTAGGATAAAGATGACGGGGAGGGGTGGTAGATAGCTGGCAGTGGGATACAGGTGAGATGATGATGGGGGTGGTAGGAAACTGAAAATAGAGTACAGGTGGAATGAAGATGACAGGGGGGTGGTAGGAAGCTGGCAGAGGTGTACAGGTTGGATGAAGATGACAGGGGGATGGTAGGAAGCTGGCAGAGGTGTACAGGTTGGATGAAGATGACAGGGGGGTGGATGGAAGCTGGCAGAGGTGTACTTGTGGGATAAGGATGGCAGGGGGGTGGTAGAAAGCTGGCGGAGGGGTACAGTTGGGATGAAGCTGACAGGGGGTGGTAGGAAGCTGGCAGAGGGGTACAGGTGGGATGAATATGACAGGGGGGTGGTAGGAAGCTGGCAGTGGAGTACAGGTGGGATGATGATGAAGACGGGGGTGGGGGTGGTAGGAAGCTGGCAGTGGGATACAGGTGGGATGAAGATGGCAGGGGGGTGGTAGAAAGCTGGCAATGGAGTACAGGTGGGATGAAGATGACTGGGGGGGGGGTGGTAGGAAGCTGGTAGTGGGGTACAGGTGGGATGAAGATGATGGGGGGTGGTAGGAAGCTGGCAGAGGGGTGCAGGTGGTATGAAGCTGACAGAAGGTGGCTGGCAGGTGGGATGAATGACTGGTGGTCAGTAGGTGGCATCATATACCGGATGATAAACCTATCATGGCTGTGTGTGTGTGGTGGCTAGCAGCAGTGATTTTCGGGCCCCCTCGGTCAGGGGGGTGACGTCACGGGATGTGTCTGTGTTGGGCAGGACCGTCGTTCTGTACCTTCTGGAGTTCCAGCAGACAGGCTCCCCGATAATCGCCAGGCACCAGCTTTGGCAGTGGCAGGTTCCTCCATTACAGACTGTCCGGCATCCGTCCTGGAGGGTGGATCAGGGAGCTGCTCAGCCGCCACACTCTGCACATTGCAGGAGTACATGTAGCCGCAATGCACTGACCCTGGGACCTCGGAAAGTGATTAAAGTGGTCAGTCCGCCCCCTGGCCGGGGAAAACTATTTGCGGGCATAAACACGGCCCTGGGGTCACTCGCAAATTAGGTGGCCCCGAGGCCCCTGGGAGCGTGAGGCCTTAGGCGACTGCCTAATTAGAGAGCCTCCTCTGTCTATATTACCCTTAAGTCCAAACTTGCCGCCTCCACCCTAATACCATGTAGACCTGGCTGGGAAGAGAACCTAGGTGTCATAACGGACCAACAGTGGGAGGCGGCAGTGATGCTGCTCCTTCAGGTATTGTTTTCGGCCCCCCCTATAAAAAATTTAACAACTATTTATCATACATAGAATATATAAGACACAGAAAAAAACTCTGTAGGTGGGAAAGGAGAGGTAACCCTTACTACCCCAAGTGTGGCTACAGCCCAGGGACTTGCATTTATTTGCTGTGGCGTTGTAGCAAACTGACCGCTCTTCCAAGCTTTATCTGTGGTGCTCTGGATTCCTATCCCTTTCCCTTGGTTTTAACATTTATACACTAGGGACACTGAATGAGGAGGTGCACCCATTTGAAATTATTGTTCATCCCCCCAGACTTTTATTTATTGCCAGAAAACTAATTGTACAATTTCTGCTTTCCCCACCCCACCCCACAACTTCATAACTTGGAAAGATCAGGCTAATGTGACCCTGGCTAGGGCATATTTTTTCCACTGTATGTGTTTACAAACACACAGAACTCTGTGTACACAGTACAGTGATCTGGCTGTCTCTTTTCCCTGGAAAGCAGGGAGAAGAAATGGCCAGATCTGTGAGTAAAAGCGGCACACATTACACTTGTTAGGCACGCAGTTAACCCCTTGATTGCCTCTTGATGCTAACCCCTGCCCAACCAGTGTCATTTCCTTTCTCTGTTGGGGTCCCCCAAGGTTCTGTTCTTGGACCTCTCCTATTTTCAATCTACACCTCCTCCCTGGGTCAGCTGATAGTTTCCCATGGCTTCCAATACCACCTCTATGCTGATGACACCCAAATCTATTTCTCTACCCCTCAGCTCACTTCCTCTGTCTCCTCACTAATTTACTATCAGATATATCAGTCTGGATGTCACACCATTTCCTCAAACTCAATCTATCCAAGACCAAATGTATAATTCTTCCTCCCCATTGTGCCCCTTCCTCTGATCTCTCTGTCAAAATCGATGGCACAACTATAAGACCATCCCCGCATGCCAAGGTTGTAGGTGTAGTCCTGGTCTCTGAACTCTCCTTTAAGCCCCACGTCCAATCACTGTCCAGATCTTGCCACCTCCGCAACATCTCCAAAATACACCCCTTTCTAACCAACAAAGCTCTTAATTCACTCCCTGGTCATCTCTCGTCTCGACTACTGCAACTCCCTTCCCATTGTCTTACCTCTACATAGTCTATCCCCCCTTCAATCCATCATGAATGCTGCTGCCAGATTCATCCACCTTACCAATCGCTCTGTGTCTGCTACTCCTCTCTGTCAATACCGCCACTGGTTAACGCTCACCCAATGAATTCAATTCAAAATACTAACAACTACTTACAAAGCCATCCACAGCCTAGCCCCCAGCTATATCTCTAAATACCAACCTACTCGTTCTTTGTTCCTCTCAACACCTCCTGCTCTCTAGCTCCCTCGTCGCCTCCTCCCATGCTCGCCTCCAGGACTTTTACAGAGCCTCTCCAATCTTTTGGAACCCTTACCCCAATCTGCCCGATTATCTCCTACTCTATTAGCTTTTAGACGATCCCTGAAAACCCTTCTCTTCAGAGAAGACTACCCTACTCACACCTAACAACTGTAATTTCATTTTCTTATCATACATCACGGGACACAGAACCATAGTAGTTACTATGTGGGTTGTAGACCACCTGCAGGTGATGGAAACTGGCATGCCCTAAGACAAAAAGTGCACTCCCTATATAGCCCCTCCCACTACTGGGAGTACCTCAGTTTTTTCGCCAGTGTCTAAGGTGTTGGTCACGACTAAAGATGTGCTGTGCTGAGCTCCTCCGGAGCAATCCTTGCTGGGGCCAGCCATGCAGCCGGATACAGAAGTGTCAGGTTTGCAGGAAAGATTGTTGGTACAGTCTCTCACTGAATTGGTCCGCTCAACATTTTTACTGCCAATAATGCAGTCGGTCGATGAGCCCACTTCTGGTTTGGGTTCACTAAAGCCTCCCCAATCTGTGCATTCTTTTCCTATCCATTCATGGCTAAGGAAGCTTATGTATTCTGAGTGGGAGCACCCAGATAAACAGGTTTTTCCTCCGAAAAAGTTTTCAATACTTTATCGTATGGGGGAAGAGTTTTATAAGAAATGGGGAATTCCAGCAATTGATGCTGCTATATCATCTGTAAAAAAAAATCTAAATTGTCCAGTAGACAATGCTCATATGCTAAAAGATCCAATGGATAAAAAGTTGGAGTTCCTTTTTAAAAACTACCGTATTTATCGGCGTATAACACGCACCCCAATTTAGGAGGGAATTTTAAGGGAAAAAAAACTTTTAGGAGGGAAGTTGAAGGGAAAAAAAACTTACATTTAAATGCCCATCATTGCAGCCTTCTCAGTGCAGCCTTGTCAGTGCAGCCATGTCAGTGCAGCCTTCCCCAGTGCAGCCTTGTCAGTGCAGACTTCCCCAGTGCAGCTTGTAAGTGCAGACTTCCCCAGTGCAGACTTCCCCAGTGCAGACTTCCCCAGTGCAGACTTCCCCAGTGCAGACTTCCCCAGTGCAGACTTCCCCAGTGCAGACTTCCCCAGTGCAGACTTCCCCAGTGCAGCCTTCCCCAGTGCAGCCTTCCCCAGTGCAGCCTTCCCTAGTGCAGCCTTCCCCAGTGATCCCAGCCATTCTGGGCTTCAAAATCGCCGACCGCGATTTGAAAATGGCGCCGCCGGCGCCGAAATACACAGTGCCGGTCCTCGGCTCTTTCCGGCGGCTCTCGTTCACTTTCGGCTGCACTCGTAGTCCCGAGCGGAGCTATCCGAACCTAGCCGAGTAGGTTCGGATAGCTCCGCTCGGGACTACGAGTGGAGCCGAAAATATACGAGAGCCGCCGGAAAGAGCCGAGGACCGGCTCTGTGTATTTCGGCGCTGGAGGCGCCATTTTCAAATCGCGGTCGCGATTTTGCAAATCTGACAGGTCGGGATCGCAGGGGATCGGCGTATAACACGCACCTGCGATTTTCCCCTGGTTTTAAGGGGAAAAAAGTGCGTGTTATACGCTGATAAATACGGTATATTGCGCTGGCAGGTTCAGTCGTTCAACCTGCACTGGCAGCGATTGGAGTATCTCAGTCCTTAAAGGACCAGTTTATAGAGGTACTCAAAGTTATTCCTGATCAGCAGGCCCAGAAGTATCAGAAGCGTTGTGTTTCACAGTAGACACTATGAAAGATTCTATTCTCCAGACCTCACAGCTCATGCTAGGGCTGGTACATGTGCGTAGAATCCTTTGGTTGAAAAATTGGTCAGCCGAAGTGCCATGCAAAAAGCTTGGCCAGTTTCCCTTTTCATGGTGAACAGTTATTTGGAGACGATCTGGATAAATATATCCAAAGAATTTCTAATGGGAAAAGTTCCCTTTTACCGGTTAAAAAGAAGTTTAAGCATTTTTCTTTTAAACGTGCTTCTTCTCTGTTGTAATATGTTCACCGATTTATGTGGGACATTATTATATGTATTTACACATACAGTCAATATTAACCAGGCCAGAATTGAGTTGACAATGGTCGATTTGTCCAAGCCAATTCAATTTTAATATAACAGCTGAAAACCCTTTGATGTGTTAGTCTTATGCAAGTCTACCTAGGGGTGTGAGGTATGGGCTGTTAACCTAATTGAACATTTCAAAGGGTACATTGTTTAAAGGACCATAGAAGAAGTATTTATTGATGGTAATTAGACTTGAGGGGGTAACAATGGGATCAAGGAGTGTTTTGGGTTGGCCTAGCGGAGACTCCCTCCTGGGGGGCTAATATATCAGGGGGGCTTGTTGATATTAATATGCTAGAATACAGATTAGGAATGTAGGTATTCCAAGGGCTCAAAAGGGTGTTCAGGTGGCATCTGTTAATCTAATTACACATATCTAAGGGGACTTGTTGATATTAATATGCAAGAATACAGATTAGGAATGTAGGTATTCCAAGGGCTCAAAAGGGTATTCAGGTGGTATCCGTTAATCTAATCTAATTACACATATCTAAGGGGACTTGTTGATGTTGATATGCGGGAGTGCAAATTGGGGCGGTTTATGACTACAGCTGTTCACGGCTGGGAGTTGTCTGTCTGAAAGACTAGAGTATATCAAAGACCTAAATTGAAACGGCCAATCAAATTGCTCAGCCATTCAGTGCCTAGTGAATATAACATGATGTTCAGTCTATAGTTTTAGTTAGGCGTATCTGTGTGTGAACACACAGACCTAAGAACATGGGACTTTGAATTATATACTCTGTCGGATTTTTTTGTCACATGTGAACTTTGGACTTTGTTCTTTGTTCTGTGTTGGAAGTCAATAAAGTGCATCTCTCTGTAAGAATTGGGTTGCTGCGGAAGAGTACTTACTAATTAATTATCATACCCACGATACCACTATACTACTTCTACACCGTATTATTAAATCACTACATTGGTGCCGTGACTCGGATTTAGGGGGAAGAGTGGATTTAAACACTCTAGCTGAAATGAAGATAGATATTCAGAACATTCACACCATTGCTGCAGATTTGCAGAACATTCAAATGTCGGTGAGTGCACTGAATAAAACCCTTCAAACCAATAATGTATCCAAGTCTATAGTCTGTGGTATTATAGGAAACTTGCTGAGTGAACACCTGAGCCTAGGGCTTCAAGAAATCAAACAAGGAGAATGGCCAAGGATAATGAACTCAACTTTATTATTCAATCTTATCAAAGACAGTGGTGTTACTTGTAGGAACTTTGCCCTTGATAATGTAAGGAGCCTGGATACTCTTTGTAATAGAGATCGCATCGGAAAGCAGGAAATACCTCTGACTGTCGACATCCCTACATGGTCAACAACACCCTTACCCGTATACAAGATGATCGTTCTTGGTGAGGTGGAGGTGAGAAATGGCACTAATATACTAAAACAACTGCTACCAGAAAGCAAACTCGTCGTCAAGGACAACCAAGTGTGGAAAACCATGGACCCCAACTGCTGTACCAGACGTGCCCAGGCTTGGCTTTATTCCTGTTCTTTTGAGCGATTGGAGTACATAGAGGGCTGTGCTGCTGCACACTCTGGAAACTGCCTGGTTCGATTGCAAAAACTTGAACCAGCCTGGAAGAGAATAATTCATGGAGAAGGCCCAAGGGTCTGTGCATTGGGGGTTCCCTCATTCACTTGGCAGAAACAAGTTCAGTGCCGGGCCCCTATCACAGGATGGTGTGTGAATCTCACGGATGGACTGCTAACAATTGGAGAGGAAGACATTCGAGCCAATATCCAGATGAATCAAGTATCTATGGACATTGAGCAAACTGATCTTGGCAATTGGGACTCTATAATTTCTCCTTTATTTAAGAAAATACCACCACTTACAGTTGAATTGGATACATTATTTAAGAGGGATAGTAGGAAAATTATAGAATTACAAGAACTGGTAAAGGAAAACCTCATTAGTTCTAATTAAATTGCTAAAGAATTTCAGGAGCCTTGGTGGAGCAAACCCAATAACACTTTTACTCACCCGCTATTGAGAACTCTGTCCATAATTTTTGTGTTTATTCAATTTATATTAATATGTTTTTTGTTTGGTTTATATTGTTGTGGTAGAAGACAACTAAGAACAATCCAGAGGAAGAAGGAAAGCATAGAGATGGCTTCAATCTTAAGAGCCAGGGATGTCTGAGCAGTTTGGTTGTGACTCGATTCTGATTCGAACCGATCCAAGTGGGGGTATATGTTGTAATATGTTCACCGATTTATGTGGCACATTATTATATGTATGTACACATACAGTCAATATTAACCAGGCCAGAATTGAGTTGACAATGGTCGATTTTTTTCAAGCCAACTCAATTTTAATATAACAGCTGAAAACCCTTTGATGTGTCAGTTTAATGCAAGTCTACCTAGGGGTGTGAGGTATGGGCTGTTAACCTAATTGAACATTTCAAAGGGTACATTGTTTAAAGGACCATAGAAGAAGTATTTATTGATGGTAATTAGACTTGAGGGGGTAACAATGGGATCAAGGAGTGTTTTGGGTTGGCCTAGCGGAGGCTCCCTCCTGGGGGGCTAATATATCAGGGGGGCTTGTTGATATTAATATGCAAGAATACAGATTAGGAATGTAGGTATTCCAAGGGCTCAAAAGGGTATTCAGGTCCTCTCTGTTAATTTAATCTAATTACACATATCTAGGGGGACTTGTTGATGTTGATATGCGGGAGTGCAAATTGGGGCGGTTTATGACTACAGCTGTTCACGGCTGGGAGTTGTCTGTCTGAAAGACTAGAGTATATCAAAGACCTAAATTGAAACGGCCAATCAAATTGCTCAGCCATTCAGTGTCTAGTGAATATAACATAATGTTCAGTCTATAGTTTTAGTTAGGCTTATCTGTGTGTGAACACACAGACCTAAGAACATGGGACTTTGAATTATATACTCTGTCTGATTTTTTTGTCACCTGTGGACTTTGGACTTTGTTCTGTGTTGGAAGTCAATAAAGTGCATCTCTCTGGAAGAATTGGGTTGCTGCGGAAGAGTACTTACTAATTAATTATCATACCCACGATACCACTATACTACTTCTACACCGTATTATTAAATCACTACATTCTCCAGTATCAGGGGCATCAACCTCCAGGCAGTCTCCTCCGCCAGATTCAAGAGGAAAACCTCAGGGTCAGTCCCAGGGCCATAAAATGACCTGGGGGAAGAAACCCACAAAACAGAATACTAAAGCCTCCTTTTGAAGGTGCGCCCCCGCTTGCTTGAGTGGGGGGAAGGCTTCAACAGTTTTCAAAGATCTGGCAGGAACAATGTCAAGACAGATGGGTGGCTCTTGTCTCAAAGAGTAATATCGGTGGTCCCACTGGAAGAGCAAAGTTTGGGGTTTAATTCAAACCTGTTCACGGTTCCAAAACCAAGCGGGGATGTCAGACCCATTTTAGATCTCAAAGATCTAAACCGTTTTTTTTTTTTCGCATAGAGACAATCCGATCAGTAGTCTCCATCCTACAAGGGGGAGAACTTCTGGCGTCAATCGACATAAAGGATGCTTATCTCCATCTCCATCACAGATTTTCCCTGCTCACCAGAAATGTCTGCTTTTCAAGGTAGAAAATCTTAATTTCCAGTTATTCGCTCTGCCTTTCGGTCTAGCTACTGCACCTTGAGTATTTACAAAGGTCCTGGCTCCTCCTTTAGCCAGGCTAAGGGCTCACGGTATAACAATACTAGCCTACTTAGACGATCTACTCTTGATACATCAATCGGTAGCCCGCCTAAACCAAACTTTGGTCACCGCAGTCAGCTACCTGAAATACCTAGGTTGGATTCTCAACCAAGAGAATCCTCCTTAAAACCATCAAGGAGATTGCTGTACTTGGGGCTGATCATAGATACAGCTCAGAAGAGGGTGTTCTTGCCCCAGGAAAGGATCAGTTCCATAAAGGAACTGATTCAGTTGGTCAAGACAAAGAAGAATCCTTCTATTCGACTTTGCATGAAATTGTTGGGAAATATGGTGGCTTCTTTCTAGGCCGTTCCTTATGCACAGTTTCATTCAAGACTGCTGCAAAACAGTATCCAGCCAACTTGGAACAAGAAGGTCCAAGCTCTGGACTTCTCAATGCGTTTATCCCCCAATGTGCATCAGAGCCTCAATTATTGGTTGATATCCAAGAATCTTCAAAAAGGAAAATCCTTTCTACCGGTTACCCGGAAGGTGGTAACAACAGATGCCAGCCTTCTGGGCTGGGGAGCAGTCCTGGAAGAAGCATCTGTCCAAGGGAAATGGTCCAAATCAGAGATGACCTTGCCCATCAATATTCTAGAGATTCGGGCAGTGCGCCTGGCCCTGGAGGCCTGGACGTCCAGACTATGGAATTGGAATTGTCTTGTCAGAATCCAATCCGACAATGCCACAGCGATGGCCTATATCAATCACCAAGGGGGCAGGAGGAGTCGTGCGGCCCAGAAAGAGGTGAATCATATTCTTTCTTGGGCAGAAAACAACATTCCTTTCCTATCAGCTATTTTCATTCCAGGGATAGAGAATTGGCAGACGGACTTCTAAAGTCACCAACAATTGTTCCCGGGAGAATGGTCCCTTCATCTCAACATATTTCTGTCAATGTCAGAAATGGGGAGTTCCAGACGTGGATCTGTTTGTGTCCAGATTCAACAACAAGATCGACAACTTTGTGTCAAGTACAAGGGATCCGATGGCATATGGAACAGATGCCTTGGTCTTTTCGTGGGATCAGTTTTCACTGATCTATGCGTTCCCTCCTGTTCTGCTGCTTCAGCGTCTTCTTCGCAGGATCAAGCAAGAAGGGAAGGAGGTGATTCTGGTGGCCCCAGCATGGCCCATGAGATCTTGGTTTGCCGAGATCATAAAGATGGCGGTAGGGGACCCTTGGACCCTACTATTGTGGCCAGACCTTCTCTCGTAAGGTCTGGTATTCCATCCTACCTTACAAACGCTAAATTTAACGGTTTGGTGTCGGGTCACCTTGAGGCTAGGTGACAGATGCACACCATTGGGATCAGGAGTGCACCGCAAGGTAGTGGACCCTACGGCTGACTGCTGCGGATGGGAGTCAGGGTGGTAAGGAAGGCAGGGCCGCTGGAACACCAGCACGGATCCCACCGGGGTTAGAGCGTAAGATTCCCTGGGGCGCGGAGTCTAAGAGCCAGCAGGTGTTCACCAGAGCCTCTAGTGGTGAGGATTGACTGGGCTGCAACTGGCTCCAGGTCGTGACCCCCAGGGTCCCCCAGCTCACACCCACAGTAGGCAACAGGAGGATAGGGATAGCAAGGGAATAAGCCAAGGTCAGGGTCACAAGCAGACAAGGACAACAGAGTTCACGCCAAGGTTCAAGGTCCAAGGTTCAGGGTCACAGTCGGGGACACGCCAAAGGTCAGGGTCACGAGCAGACAGAAATAGTCGAGAACAGGCCAAAGTCGGTAACTGGAATCAGATGTAGGAAACACAGCAACTACACAGGAAAGCTAACGCGCAATGGTTGATCAGCACTGCTGGCTTGCAGTGCACAGGTTAATATAGGGTCCCCTAATAGGGCCTGGGTGGGGCCATGCTTAGAGGAGAGGTTATAAAACCAGCCAGGTGTGAGTGGCTGGCCTCTTAGTCTGAACACATGAGGAGAAGGTAAGCTGACAGAGAAAGATTACTGCATAACCATGACATTTGGCGATTGAGACCCACATTCTAAAAGACCACGGGCTGCCAGATTCAGTAGTTTCTACTTTGGTTAATGCTAGGAAGCTAGTCTGGAAGGCATATGTCTCCTGGTGTGAATCCAGGGGTTGGCACCCCAGATAGTATGTCATAGGTAGGGTCTTTGAATTCCTACTGATGGGATTAGAAATGAAGCTGGCCTTGAGTACTGTCAAGGGCCAGGTGTCAGCCTTATCGGTATTGTTTCAAGGATCACTTGCTTCACACTCGCTGGTTCGTAACTTTATTCAGGGGATAACGTGGATTAATCCCCCAGTTAAATCACCCCTGAACCCTTGGGACTTAAATCTAGTCCTGTCGGCTTTACAAAAACAGCCTTTTGAGCCAATTCGAGATATTCCTTTGGTTATCTTGACGAGGAAAATAATTTTCTTGGTTGCCATATCTTCTGCAAGAAGAGTATCAGAGTTGGCTGCTCTTTCTTGTAAAGAGCCATATTTTAATTATTCATTAGGATAAGGTTGTATTGCGGCCTCATCCTAAATTCCTACCGAAGGTAGTGTCAGGTTTTCATTTAAACCAGGATATTGTTCTGCCCTCATTTTTTCCAGAACCTCATTCTGTGGATAAAAAGTCACTACATTCTCTTGATGTGGTGAGAGCGGTCAAGGTCTATTTGAAAATGACTGCTCAGATTCGTAAAACAGATGTTTTGTTTGTATTGCCAGACAGTCATAAAAGAGGACAGGCAGCATCGGAATCTACTATTTCTAAATGGATTTGTCAAGTGATTGTTCAAGCTTATGGTTTAAAGGGGAAAATTCCTCCTTTTCATATTAATGCACACTCCACCAGGGCTGTTAGTGCTTCTTGGGCAGTGCATCACCAAGCCTCCATGGCTCAGATCTGCAAGGCCGTAACTTGGTCTTCAGTCCATACATTTACCAGATTCTATCAAGTAGATATAAAAGGTCATGAGGATATCGCCTTTGGGCGTAGTGTACTGCTGGCTGCAGTATAAGTCCTCTAGTCTCTTGGTGCCCTACTTTTGTTGTGTCTCCCTCCCTTCAGTTGGCATTGCTATGGGACATCCCACGTAGTAACTTCTGTCTCTGTGTCCCATGATGTACGATAAGAAAATAGGATTTTTATAACAGCTTACCTGTAAAATACTTTTCTTTGAAGTACATCACGGGACACAGAGGCCTCTCTCTTCTTGGTATACATGTGTATTGCTTTGCTACAAAACTGAGGTACTTCCAGTAGTGGGAGGGGTTATATAGGGAGTGCACTTTTTGTCTTAGAAAGTGCCAGTGTCCATCACCTGAAGGTGGCCTATAACCCACATAGTAACTAATGGCTTTGTGTCCCATGATGTACTTCAAAGAAAAGGATTTTACAAGTAAGCTGTTATAAAAATCCTATTTTCTCCATCAGCTCATCCCCCACAGTTATTATCATTTGTTCCACTTGACCCTCCCTTCTAGATTGTAAGCTCTAACAAGCAGAGCCCTCTGATTCCTCCTGTATTGATAAAAAATATAAATGTGGGGGAGGATGAAGTTCCTCTTTAAATATGTTAGCACTAAAACATGTTCACCTTGTCAGTCTCAGAGAGTTTCAAGTGGTTGTGAACCCTCACATTTACCCACTGAAGTGACTAGCCCCACATGATACACAGAGATTAAACAAAGCCTCCTACATAAGCTGTACCTGTTTATCTGCAGCCCTCTCTTCTCTACAGCCTTCTAAAATGTGCAAATCAAAGGCTTTTTCTCAGCTCCAGAGGGCAGGGGGTGGGGATCTGTCACACTCTGCACAGAATAGTGAAGAGAGCTGGGTGTATTCTGAGACCTTAGTGGAGGGAATGAACACATCCCCTTTTACATAGTCTTATAGGGAAACATACACAGCAGATGCTGTCAATCACCGTCTGTGCGCTGGAGGAGTGGCAGGCCATCTCCTGAGATGCTCTGGTGTTGGCGTTACCTGTCAGAAGTGAGTCATGCATAAAGCAGAGCAGACAAAAATCACACTAGGTGCTTTGGATTGAGGCAGATATACACTATAGAGTGGTATTCTCTGTTCATTTTTCATTTCAGAGGTTTGCAACCACTTTAAAGCTTTAAAGCTCTGAGAAGCTGTACACCAGCAGATGTTCAAAACAGATGACAGAGTATAAAAAATGTTAGCACTAATTTTGAAAAGTACATATTTATTACGGGGTAGTGTGATTTCTTTAAACAACAGAAACTGTTTATGATTAAGCTACATGTTTTGTTTGGATTACACATGAGTGGTGCATTTTCTTGTTGCAGGGTTCGCCTGGATCTCGCGGCTCTCCGGGGGTACGGGGTCCAAAAGGCCGAAGGGTAAGTAAATCCCAAGCGCCAGTTATTTTTGATAATCTTCTTTGCTATCACACCTATGTTTCTAATGAATTTTTAATAGCGTGCCAGGCTTGTGTTGGGCAAGCCCCATGTGTTGTGGTGTTCCAGAAAAAAATATAGTTTTTATTCATAAATCAAAATTTTGGTTCTTGGGAAAGTTTGTTGCTTGGTAATGATTTTATGGCAGAGTAAAAACAGAGCAGACCACAAACATGACAGCCCTTTACCACCACCACCCCCACTTTCCATGACTCACTGATTTTCTCACTCTTTAGCTACTTTGGGTAAAACTTGTGATCTCAAAAACAGAGAAATAAACTTAAATCTGCAGAAAATACCAATATATGTTTGGATGGTTTGGCACATAACAGACCATACAGTTAATAGGAAAGTGGGGGTGGATGGGAAATTTGTCAGCTAATGCCTTCATAGCAGTTAAAAAAGTTAAATTTTTTTTTAAAAACAGACATTATATCCAAAAAGTAGTGCAACGTCGCTGTAAAAAGGGCAGCAACCAATTAGCTGTCATTTTTCCATTGACTGGTCGATTACAAAATCTGATTAGTTGCTATGTGAGATAACTACAACTCTCTGTTTTATTTGTTGACCTCAGTATCTGCATTGGCAGGGGTGTCTTTCTTATTATGTTGCAAAGTTAAAGCAGATCTTCACCCTCCCCCATTTTTTTTTTTTTTTTAACTCCCACTTACCGGGAGTGGCATAGTATACATCATTCGCCTAGGCGTGTATGGGGGGCAGGGACAAAATCTTTTCATGAAAAAAATGTAAATGAAAAAAAGAGCAATGTTTGTGTAGCAGAGTTGAGAGGAAGGAAGTTTGTTTTGAGGATGAAGAACTACTTTAAGGCCTCATACACACGATACAAAAATCAGAAAGGAAAATTCGTAAGACGAGCTGTCTGCGGATTTTCCGACTGTTAGTACAGTGCTTTCGACAGCCGATTTGACTTTTTCGTCAGACAAAAGCTGGATGTGCAGGCTATAAAATTTTTGTCGGATGTGAACTCAACGTACGATTTTTGAAATTCGAAAGTACAAACACGCATGCTGGGAATCAAGGATTGACCAGGAAGAGTTTCTCCAACCCCCGGGCCATGGCTCACTGCCAGGCCGTAGCCTGTTTGCAGCCGGGCCGTGAAGGCTGCACTTTCAGAGGTTCGGCAGGAGTGGGCGAGCAGAGAGATGACATCACCTCTTGCAGCCCGCCCCGCATCACAGCTGTTCCGCCCACACAACTGGCCGTAAACATAACACTGTCTGAGGTGTTGTATGAGAGCAGAGAGATTATGTCTTTTCTCACCGCCCGCCCCACCACCGTCCAATCCTCACAGCTGGCACGAACACTACACTGAGGTGCGGCAGACTAGAGATGAAATGTCTCACTGCTTGACCCACATGGCCGCATGTTCCACCGTCACTTGGCAAGTGACAATCCGCATCTGGCAATAGACAGTGCCCATCTGGCAAGTGACAATCCACATTTGGCAAGTGACAGTCCACATCTGGCAAGTGACAATCCCCACCTGAAAAGTGACAGTCCACATCTGGCAAGTGACAGTCCACATTTGGCAAGTGACAGTCCACATTTGGCAAGTGACAGTCCACGTCTGGCAAGTGACAGTCCACGTCTGGCAAGTGACAGTCCCCACCTGGCACGTGACAGTCCCCACCTGGCACGTGACAGTCCCCACCTGGCACGTGACAGTCCCCACCTGGCACGTGACAGTCCCCACCTGGCACGTGACAGTCCCCACCTGGCACGTGACAGTCCCCACCTGGCACGTGACAGTCCCCACCTGGCACGTGACAGTCCACATCTGGCAAGTAACAAGCTGCATCTGGTGGTAGGCGATCGTGGCAAGTGACACACTCAGGGTTCCCACTGATTCTGCATTATGGTGAGTTGAACTATTTCTTTTTTATTACAGTGTAATAATGAAAATTATGCGCTTCAGTCATCATGACACCATATCAACCATGGTGTTGTGATGATTGAAGCGTCAACACCAGCCATTTCCCCAACAAATCGCCCGCGAAAAACCGCATCTCCCCCCCCCCCCCCGGCCTTAGCATAATTTTCTTCCACGCAGCCGGTCCCCGGTGTCAAAAAGGTTAAACTACTGTTCGTAATCTAGAATTAACATTTGTGATGCAGCAATTGATAAAATGTCTAAATGCAGCTCACAATCTCATCTTCTTTAATGGGATAATAATGAAGCTGCTTTGCTGGTGATACTGATGTAGTTATGCCAAACGTATTTTCAAAGGCATTTGTTTTGTACGATCTGAAAATCGCGAATAAACCCTCAACCAAACTTCCACTAGCATGAAATTAGCAGAAGGGGCCAAAGGGTGGCGCTTGAGAAATGAACTTCCTCTTTATACTCTTATAGTATGTCACTACGTTCGTGTTTGTCAAACGACAATTTGCGGATAGTTAGTATGCTAGACAAAATCCTGCTTTTGACAAAAATCAGACGCTCGGTCATACAACAATCAAACCGTGTGTGTACGAGGCCGAAATGTCCTGTCTCATGCAGTGCCCCCTAGAGACAGCAGAAAAAGTTCTTACTGCCCCTCCTGACCTCCAGCTGTCTCCTGTTTGCAATGGATGAAAAAAGAAAAGAAATAAAATGGATTCATCTTCCTACTTATGCTCTGTTGTCTACAAAGGCTGATACTGACATTTTCGGCCTAAGATCCACTAAAACTCTAGATTTTGATAAAATGGTGAAGAAATAACACATGTTTCAAGAAGTTTTTGTTGCTGTTTGTGACCAAGATGTGGGGATATATCTAGGGGTGCACCAAATAGAAATTTTGGTACCGCAACTGAGAATGCAGGATGCACTTTGCCGAAACCAGAAACCGAAAATGACAGTTTTTAAAAATATTTATATTTTTATATATAATTGTATTATATTCGACTTTTTAATTCAAATCATCAATTTAAATTAATATGAATTTATTGTTGGCCATTATTGGCACCTTTAGTGCAAGAAAAGCTAAAAAAAAGTAGTCTGCAGTCTCTAACCATCTCTTGTATCATGTCCTCAGTCTTTTTTTTTTTTTTCTCAATAAAGATTTTATTTCAAACAAGAAGCAAATGTACAATTAATAAGTCATTTGTACAAACTTAAACAATATACATATGCAACATGAAACATATCTGATTTCACCATTGAAATTTTCTGTGGCGGGTGTCTCAATATAAGAAACATTTCTTAAGACTGCGTCATAACAATCAGCCACAAATGATACATCAAAGATATTTTATGTAGATAATCTAATTGAGCCTAGTTGGCTCTTAGAGATTACAAGTAGGAAGAAAAGAAAAAGGGTGTCAGCCTCTAGCAAGAATGACACTTTGAAAAAGAAAAGGTAGAGCGAGATATAGAGAGATAAGGGGGGGACCAGCATTACAGCAGGATCTTACGATTGATCGTTGTTTATGTCCTCAGTCTCTAACCATCTCTTGTATCATGTCCTCAGTCTCTAATTATCTCTTGTATCATGTCCACAATCTCTAACCATCTCTTGTATCATGTTCACAGTCTCTAATCATCTCTTACATCATGTCCACAATCTATAACCATCTCTTGTATCATGTCCACAATCTCTAAACCTTGCAGCCTTGCCAGTGCCTGTGGATGCAGCCTGCCTGTGCCCATAAGATGCAGCCTGTCTGTGCTAAGATCAGAGCGGCAATCTCCCGCTGTGTCACGGAGCTGCATTTGAATTGCCTGGGCCACAGTAACAATGTCCCCCCTCTTGTGATCACGTCACACTGATTCAATGTCCCATCATTGGACCAGTGTGCCGTCTATCACAGGAGATGGCACATTGTTACTGCAGCCGCCCAGACAATTCAGCTCCCTGACACAGGGAGATTGTTGCTCTGCAAGGAGAAGAGGGAGGGGAGGACAGGACCATGAGCCGCCAGGATGACACCCTGCAATGGGCGGCACCCGGCGGCGCAGCCACCGCTACTGAGCAAGCGCAATTATCGGTGTCTTATCAGCAATTTTTTTCTTTCAGCAATATGCCAAAAACACTATTTTCGGCCAATATGTTTTGGCCGCCGAAATTTCGGTGCATCCCTAGATATATCCTTTCTATGCCCAAGTGACCATTTTACAAGACAGAAAATAAGGGGGAACTTAAAATGCTGTGGTTGTCAACAGCAGAGTTGTAGATGGGATGTCTTTAATGGGGACACCTGTTCAAGTGACAGCTGTCAGAAATGTGTGTCCCTCATTTTAGTGAAATTACCTCTCACTTTTATTGTCTCTGGGACAAGAAGTTAAGTGAAATCTCCCTGAAGGTAACAAAAGTAGCAATCAAAACTTGACATGAGTTCTAACCCTTTCACACACTATGCAAAGCTAAAAAAAAACGGTTCAAAAGAACCCTTTTCCTGGTTGCACCAAATTCTGTAAGCCTAACATGGATGCACTACATTATATGCAGTAGACGTTCTTTAGTTTATGTGCTCATTAACAGAGTTGGGCTGACCTAGGTCATTTAAGTCGAACTAAGGCTGAAAATAGTTTTTTTTTATTTTATTTTTAAGCTTTGGTTCCTCTTTAAATTGTTCTTCTGGCTGTAGCCCAGGAAGACCTCAGGAGATTAAGTGACTCAGAGTTTTACAGGCGCATTACAAGAGCCAAAGAAACGTTTGGCCAATAAAGATCAATGTAAAGCAAATAAGAGCTAGTTTTGTTTAAGGTTCTGTTCAAAAAATCTTAAGCATGCAACCACATGAAGAGAAGATTGTGTTTTAAAAGGTTTTTTAATGGAGACTGTTAGAGCCTGTGCCTATGGGCTTCGAGATGTCTTGTCCCCTTTACGTCATGCTGGTCAGTCTTCCAGGTGGTGCATATTACAGGCTAAATAAGAATTCTATCTTTTATACTCTTTTTTTTTTTTTTTTTTCTTTCCAAAAAAATCCCTGTGACTAACAAAATTTTAAGTACCTTTGCATAGACATGAAAAGACGTTCAATATGTACAATGCTTAATGTTTAGTACAACTCGTGTTCAGTGTTTAAATTAGAAGATGTAACTGAATGAACCATTAATGGACTAGACTAACTATTAATGTTTGTACTTTTATCGTCTAGTTACAATATTTGTTTTTGAACGAATATTAATCACTGAAATGTGCTGAGGGAAAGGAATTTTTTGTTACCATCATGTTATTTACAGTATGTGTCAGTGTTGGTGGTCAACAGGTCACTGGCCAACATCCAAGACTCTTCCATCCATTTATGGTTACCAAACCTCCTAGCTAATTTTGTGTTTTGGGTTACATTTTCTCTGTTTGCAGTTCTAGGAGGAGCTGAGATCAAAGCACTTGGACTATGCATTTTCTTTCAAGAATCTACTCATTAAAGTCCAACTCTTGCTGTAACTTTCATTTTTTGGAAGTGTGGAAGGGTTATAAATTCTGTGGTGTTTTTAATACTGTGTCCTTTTTCAGGAGATTCCCTATCATGTCCTTTCTATTCGAGGCGTGTCAGTTATCTCTTTAATGGGGACCCAGACAACAATAAGTACAATTCTTTCAGTAGAGTCTTAAGGAATTAAATCTTTTGCATTGCTGTTTGTGTCAGTGCAGCAATGATGACTCAACAGAGTTTCTAACCTTCCTCCATTTTATCCCAAAGTAGCTAAAACTTTTGGCTAGAATTGGACTTTAGAGTGCATCTTAAACCCAAGAACAAAATTGAGCTTACCAGTCTTTAGATGTGTTGGCTGCATTTTCTTTTTTTTACTTTTTTTTTCTTATTGTCACACTTCCTGTGTAATGCCCCATATACACGGTCGGATTTTCCGACGGAAAATGTTCAATGGGAGCTTGTTGTTGGAAATTCCGACTGTGTGTAGGCTCCATCGGACATTTTCCATCGGAATTTCCATCACACAAAATTTTAGATCTGGATTTCAAATTTTCCGACAACAAAATCCGTTGTCGTAAATTCCGATCGTGTGTACACAATTCCGACGCACAAAGTTCCACGCATGCTCGGAATCAAGCAGAAGAGCCGCACTGGCTATTGAACTTCTTTTTTCTCGGCTCGTTGTACGTGTTGTAGGACACCGCGTTCTTGACATTCGGAATTTCCGACATAATTTGTGTGACCGTGTGTATGCAAGACAAGTTTGAGCCAACATCCATCAGAAAAAATCCATGGATTTTTGTTGTCCGATTGTGTGTATGGGGCATTAGAGTAACAACACTCACTGTGTCTATAGAAGAGTTATGTGGTCAGCTTGCACCTGATTTAAACGTCCCAACTCCTCCCCATGTGCTCATCTCGGGGACATAGGCAAGAAATGTTCTGTAGTTCACAGAAGTGAATTTAGGCAGGGTTAATAACCCTGTAGGAACTTTCAGTGCAGCACAGACAGAGTGCACAGGAGGTTGCATATATTTAACAGACCAAAAGGGACAAATGAGAGAAGTTCATTGTTAGGGTTTACATACTCTTTAACATGTGAGCACCGTATAATATCAATGGCCAGGTTTAGTCTTAGACCTGCAGCATTGTATTATATTAGAGTGAATGTATGGCCCCTTCTCTGAAAAATATAAAATCTGCTTTAAACAGCCGAGAGGCTTTTAGGCACCAGGTGAATGTCACTGTCTCTGATAACGTCCATCGTCCACAGTCTCATTAAAAATGTGGATCAAAGCATTCCAGAAAAATTGGCTCAGCCATAGCCAAGAAATGGTACAGTAGTTGGCCGAGGAAAAGCATTCTGCTGGATTTACAACCAACAAAAGCATTTATCCTTTCCTTTCTGGAAATTGCTCAGTGGGGTTAAATGTGAATAAGACGTTCTCTGTACAGTTGAATGGCAGATTTTGATATCTAATGTAGTTTTTTCCAAGTCTTGCTGGTAAATGCACACTGTACTTAATCAGTAGTGGTGCCTAAAAAAAAACATTAAAAAAAATTTAAAAAACACATCTATAACTGACTTTTTAAAATAAAATTGGTATTTTTTGACACTCTTGCCAACTGGTCAGTCTGATACTACAGATTTTTAATTCCAGTTTAATCGCGCTCGGTCAGGTTTACAAGGCAAGTGGTGTATAGTGCATTGACTATTAGGAAAGCGTAGCAATCCCCAGGAAAAGATGACAATTGATTTATTGGTTTACTAAACACTGTACATTGCTCTTTGCCTTTTTGCAATGCTACTCTTACTGTTAGCATGGGGCTTTCCAAAGTCATGTAAATGTCATTAGGTTCACCTTTATTCTTATTTATTTACTCAGGGGCCTGAGCTAAACATTCTGAAAACATGTAGGCATCAGAAATAGTCAAAACATTAGGAATTATTATTGTTATACAGGATTTATATAGCGCCGACAGTTTACGCAGTGCTTTACAACGTGAGGGTAGACAGTACCATAACAATACAATTAAATTCAGTCCAAAACTAAGGAGGACCAGCAAAGAAGTCCGATTATATATCCCAATCATTTCAAGGCTGTCTTCTAAGGCTGCATTCACATTACAGCATTTTGAATCGTGGGCAGATCTGCCTATGATTTGACAGCGCTGATGTGTGAATGACAAAACGCGGAACTCGCATTTGAGGTGTCATTCAAATGAATGACATCTCAAATGCGAGTTCTGCATTTTGTCATTCCCACATCAGCACTGTCAAATCGTGGGCAGATCTGCCCGCAATTCAAAACACTGTAGTGGTAATGTAGTCTAAGGGGCAACAGTTCCCCAAAGGTATATATAAACTAAGAAAGTAAAAAGAAAAGGAAGAGTAGAAAAAAAGAGAAAGGAGAGGGAAAGAGGAAGGGGAAGGACTGAAGGGAAAGGGGAGTACCACAAACTTGGGATAGGCACAGGCAACAATTATAAACGACTATAGCTGGCCAGAGGCAGAGAAGGGAAGGAATAGCTGATCCAAAATTCCCAGACCTTGAAAAATTTGGAATGTGAATCCTTCAGGATACTGGACATCTGCTCATTAACCACCAGGGGGCCATACGGGTTTCACACCCTGGAAGTCAACAGATGGGGTTTTCAAGGCATGTTTAATGGTCCGCTTGGTGGAAATAAATAGGTATGAGGCCAATTTCTGTTGTGGTTCAAAAAAGCCCAATATAGGGCAGTGTAAAAGAGCCAACCAGGCATCTTTACAGGCCATCACATGAAACAAAGTTTGCAACATGCTGGCATGACCACCAGATGAGCAGAACATACTCATGCTGGCCACAATTCCTGAACCATCTGGTGCTACATCCAGGATAGGTATAAACAATCCAAGCGAGTTAATGTACATTCAGATGCAGTTGATACACGTTTTTCCATCTGCATTTGACCTTTGAGGTCACTTCCTTCTTCGCTCTTGCTTTTGGCCTTTAATGTTCCCTTCACACTTTTGCATGTTTGCAGTGCCAAAAAATGCAGCTTGCTGTACTTTTTTTGCACTGTACTGCAGTGTAATGGTCTGAACTATGCCCTTATGATAACCTGGATTTTGGATGGCCTATGCAATTTGAATGCAGTCAAAATGCATCCTGCTTCATCTGGTGTGAATAGGTCCCTTTAGTGAAATGGCTCAGTGCATGCTTTTAGATCTGTTGTTTGAAGAGGCTTACCTGGTAGTTTTGACCATGAAGTGGGAACTGTTCACTAAGCACCACCTTACAGGCATGTATGAAAGAAAGTCAAATATTTTATTTATAATAATACTAAGTATAATATAATAATAATTATAAGAATGAGCACCTCTGATGCCAGAGCCCCTTGTTATCACCCACCAAATTTAAAGAATTATTAAAAAACAGTTATGAGTTCTGTTTACTTTTCAGAATTACTGCTTCTTATTATGCAGATGCTTATGCTGACCATCCTAGCAATAGTATCCCAAAATAGACTCAAGATTTTACTAGACACTGGATGTCAACCACACATTTTCCCAATCATCGGTATAAATGCAATGTTACAATACCCTTAGCTGGGTAAGGATCTGTGGGAACAAGAAAATGTTCTGTTCGAGAAAGGTGATCCTAGAATGATTATTTTTTATTATACACGATTTATATAGCGCCAACAGTTTATGCAGCACTACAATGTAGAGGGGGGACAACACACTTACAGTACAGTTCAATACATAAGGGACAGGAGGGCCCTGCTCGTAGAGCTTACATTCTAAAGGGAGGGGGTGGTGGTACAAAAGGTAATAGATGCGGGGAATGATTTGTTGGGGGTGGCTTGGGGACAGTTGTTAGGTGGGTGTGAGAATAGAATATGGGTTTTCTTTTGACTGCCAAAGGTTTTGTGCCTAGAGTCTCCTCTGATCCTGCATATTCTTCCCAAACAGCTAATATTCCACTCTGATGAACAGCAAGAAGTGTCATCAGTGGTGATTTACAGATCTTTCATTGCCTTCAGATGGTAGACTGTCACCACAACATCTAAAAAAAAAAAAAGAGGAATACTGTGCTACACTGAATCTATAAGACATAGTCAGTCTGTCTTACATGACTGTGGTAGGAAATGTCTGGCATTTATAGGCGTTGAGCAAATTAGGCAAGAATGTTCATAGCTGGAAGAGCATGGTGGGATATCTAGTACCACAGGACCTGGGATACTATAGGTTGCCTCATATGCTAGATATATGCTTTTGACTAATTTGTCCAAAACCAGAGTAGGCAAACCTGACCTATGTAGATAAAAGCATCCATACAAAATGTATCGTTTGGGGCAACAAGTAGAGTAACTCAGAGGCTTCTTTTCCTCATTTGCTGTAGTTTACCTGAGTGAAGGGGGAGAAAAGGAAATCTGAGACTGTGTGCTGCTGAGAAGGGGGCATTTAAAGGATAACTAAACCCAGGAATAAAATGAGATATGTTGCAGCTTACAGTCCTCCTTAAATGTGATGGCTGCATTCGTTTTTTTTTATATTTTTTTTATTTTTTTTCAAGCTTGATTATCCACAAATGGAGTGTTGTCACTTCCTGTGAAGAGCACTGAAGAATATCTGCATTCCTAGCTTTTTTTTGTAAACTACCGGTGGTCCTTTCCATCATGTAATGGAGATGAAGATATAGGGAAGTGTTTGTAGGCCATATCACCAGAGCAGCCTAGGGTGATAACCCTGACTCCCTCCCTAGATACAGTGAAAGCAGTACCAAGGACAAGATGTGTATAATTTGAGGGATTACTTGGTTAAAATAAAGGAATAGAGAGAAAAATAAAACAAAAAAACAAATGCAGCCACCAAGCACTAGTAATCTACAATATATCCCATTTTTAGGTTTGAGTTTAGATGCACTTTAAGAGAACCTGTTCTTTACATGGGCAAATAACTGTTTTTCTTTACTCCCCTGCTACCCAGTCTGCTAATTTCTGCAGCATTTGGGGGAAAGTATCCAATGAAGATTCTTCAGAAACCGATACTGTCAAGAGTGTCATATTCCTGTGCTTGATCCCCTCTCCCTGTGTCACTATTGTCTAGAGATGGAAGAGTTAGCAGGAGGAACCTCTGAGTGCAAAGGAAGACTGCTAGAACTTTTGGATTCTAAAAACGTCAGCAGACAATTTCTCTGTACCACTACAGAGATCAGCCATGTGGACAGCAGGAGAGTGCTTCTAAAGGCAGAAAGCTTTTTATTTTTAGCAACATAGTCGATTTATGGAACATTTTATGACTTCTGTCATGTATTTTTAAAAATATGTTTTAAAATATTTTTCTCTATTTTATAGTCACCTTTGTCCCACGCTAGGGTTGGCTTCCCCTGGACAATGCCATGTGTGTTTTTAGCAACAGTTTTAGTCTAGAAGTTTGCCACCCTCAAAAAAGACTCTCTACAAACTTTGCCTAGTAAGAAAAACTGGACCTTGATAGTTCCGTTCCTTTCCATGAGTCATTTTAACTTCACATCTATAAATAGCCTTGTAGCTTCTGTTATTTCTAGTGATTCTACTCCCTGGCAAGGAATCAGGGGATAGTACTGCCTAAATTACAGTGGAAATAATAAAAAAAAATAAAAAATCAGTCATTCTATTTCAGCTGAACGTTGTAACAAAATCTTCGCTGATCCTGCTAAGAGAAGCCTCCGACCAGTCCTCCCACACTTTGCTGAGTGATTTAACCCGTCATGCAATGTCCTGGATGCCTCCTGTCTATGGTGACAGCGCTCTGTTCAAGCCTCCACAGCCAGAGAGAGCAAAACACAAAAACCACTGTGCGAGGCACACACAAGCTTTTCATTGCTCAAACTTGCTGATCCTTATTGAAATAGCCATATTTTTCTAAAAGCAACTGGCTTGTTGACAGGTAACACATGGAAAGACAAAGTTAATAACACAAACTTGGTTTATTTTGGAGTCTAATGTGGGTGCGGTTATTTGCACACCAAATTGGGAGCTTTTTTTCCCCACACCACTGCAATGTTCCGTCTCGGTGAACAAGGCTTGATAACTTAGCAACTGGGAAGCCATTGTGCGAAGTTCAGTGACTAACTGCTGACATGCACTTGACAGCTCAGTGTCTGGAAAATGTTTATGTTAGTTTGTACATGCAGATTGTATGTAGCCATGACTCAGAAGTGAATCACAGGTCTGTGAAAGCTGTTCACCTGTCTGGTGTCCCGTGTCTTTTAATACTTGTTTTATTCTTTTTCCCCCTGAATTAGGGGATTTTTGAGATTTGTAGTAATATTGCAAAGTCATTTTTGATGTGACTTTTACATTTTACTTGCTGTGGTATATTGCCATAAAAAAAATTTGTCAATACTTCCTCTAGCGCTTGGAGCCCAACTTGTGGCCCAGGGGCCACATACAGCTCTTTGGCACTTTTTGTGCAACCCACAAGGCCCCTGCAGACACTGATCTGTGTCTCCCTACTGCCCTGTTTATAGCAGCGATTTCTAGCAGCTTCATTTAATGGCCCCAGTTTATGACTGTCTCCTGAATCATTTCCCCAGTCTCCAACAACTCTTATAGCGTGTTCAGCATTCTCTAAAAGTCTCCTGTCACATGTCCACAGGGTCAGACTATCTCTTCTATCATGTTTGCAGTCTTTGACCATCTCCTGTATTATAGCCACAGTCTCTGACCATCTCTTGTATTGTACTTATGGTTTTTGACTATATCTTGTTGTGTGTCTGCTGTCTCTGATAATGAATGTTTACTGAATTTTAGGTTCGGCTGCATTTGAGGGCCCCCATATCAAGAAAGTTGACCCCCCACTGCTCTAGTAGCTATCTACAGTGCCTTGCAAAAGTATTCACCCCCCTTGGCATTTTTTGTGTTTTGTTGCCTCACAACCTGAAATTAACACGGATTATTTGAGGATTTGCATCATTTAATTTACAGAACATGCCCACAACTTTGAAGATTTTTTTTTTTTATTATTGTGAAGCAAACAACAAATAGGACAAAATAACAGAAAAGGTCAATGTGCATAACTATTCACCCCCCTAAAGTCAATACTTTGTAGAGCCACCTATCACAGCTCCAAATCGCTTTGGATAAGTCTCTATAAGCTTGCCACATCTGACCACTGGGATTTTTGCCCATTCCTCCTTGCAAAACTGCTCCAGCTCCTTCAAGTTGGATGGTTTGCGCTTGTGAACAGCAATCTATAAGTCTGACCACAGATTTTCTATTGGATTGAGGTCTGGGCTTTGACTTGGCCATTCCAACAGATTTACATGTTTCCCCTTAAACCACTCAAGTGTTGCTTTAGCAGTGTGTTTGGGGTCATTGTCCTGCTGGAAGGTGAACCTCCGTCCTAGCCTCAAATCACACACAGAGTGGTACAGGTTTTGCTCAAGAATATCCCTGTATTTAGCACCATCCAACTTTCCCTTAACTCTGACCAGTTTTCCAGTCCCGACTACTGAAAAACATCCCCACAGCATGATGCTGCCACCACCATGTTTTACTGTGGGGATGATGTTCTTTGGGTGATGTGATGTGTTGGGTTTGCGCCAAACATAGCGTTTTCTTTGATGGCCAAAAAGCTACATTTTAGTCTCATCAGACCAGAGCACCTTCCTCCATACATTTTGGGAGTCCCCCACATGCCTTTTTCGCGAACTCAAAATGTGCCATTTTGTTTTTTCTGAAAGTAATGGCTTTCTTCTGGCCACTCTGCCATAAAGCCCAACTCTATGGAGCGTACGGCTTATTGTCGTCCTATGTACAGATACTACAGTCTCTGCTGTGGAACTCTGCAGCTCCTCCAGGGTTACCTTAGGTCTCTGTGCTGCCTCTCTGATTAATGCCCTCTTTGCCCGGTCCGTGAGTTTTGGTGTGCGGCCGTCTCTTGGCAGGTTTGCTGTTGTGCCATGTTCTTTACATTTGGTTATGATAGATTTGATGGTGCTCCTAGGGATCATCAAAGATTTGGATATTTTTTTATAACCTAACCCTGACTTGTACTTCTCAACAACATTGTCCCTTACTAGTTTGTAGAGTTCCTTGGTCTTCTTGGCAGTGTTTGGTTAGTGGTGCCTCTTGCTTAGGTGTTGCAGCCTCTAGGGCCTTTCAAAAAGGTGTGTATATGCAAAGACAGATCATGTGACACTTAGATTGCACACAGGTGGACATCATTTCACTAATTATGTGACTTCTGAAGGTAATTGGTTGCACCAGACCTTTTTATGGGCTTCATAACAAAGGGGGTGAATACATACGCACATGCCAATTATCATTTTTTTTTTCTGAAAAATAGTAGATCCATCACATATAATTCAGATTAAAAAAAGATTGAACTAAAGGCTGCCATGAAAAAAATAGGTAAAAATACAAGGGGAGTGAATACTTTTGCAAGGCACTGTATATGTAGTCTTGCTTTAAGGAAAACCTGACCTATGAGATTTATGGAGGCTTCCATTGGTTCCACTGGAAGATGCGTTCTCTCATACTTTAAAAGGACAGGTCTATCTTTTACTATGGGCGGCACAGTGCTGTAGTAGATAACACTTTCGCCTAGCAGTAAGAAGGGTCACTGGTTCGAATCCCAACCACGGCACTACCTGCCTGGAGTTTGCATGTTCTCCCTGTGCCTGCGTGGGTTTCCTCCGGGTACTCCGGTTTCCTCCCCCACTCCAAATACATGCTGGTAGGTTAATTGGATCCTGTCTAAATGGTCCCTAGTATGTATGAATGTGAGTTAGGAACCTTAGATTGTAAGCTCCTTGAGGGTAGGGACTGATGTGAATGTACAATGTATATTTAAAGTGCTGCGTAAATTGATAACGCTATATAAGTAACTGAAATAAAAAATAAATAAAAATACTAAACTATCACTAATCCCCCACCCCAGTCCCAACTACGCCTAACTCCACTAACACCTCCCCAGCTGCTTACTAACCTCCATATTAATGCAACAGACTCATGCAGTGTTTATGGCCTGTTTGTGAGAATTTTATTCAACAGGCAAGGGAGGCTGTAGTTCTGGTTGACAAGTCTCAGTGAGAGCTGTGGGGAACTCTGGAGATTGACACTCCCTGAAGGGTCTATTTTTATGCAGTCTTTTGGGGAGCATTTCCCTGCAATGGAGTGTAGTTTAGCAGAACGGGCAGAGGGAACTCTTCTTCTTTACAGATACATATTTTCCTCAGACTTTATGCTTATGTGACAGGGTCTCTTTAAAGCCATTGGATAAGCACGACAGCTATGCAGATTTTCCAAAGATCGGCAATGGCACTCAATGTATGTATTTTGAGCACAGTTTTCCTTTAAAAGTAGAACTATAGGCAAAACTTTTTTTTTTTCATTTTAGATAGTGCCAGATTTTTTTTTCACCATCTATTTCCCATTGTGGAGATTTCCCTATACTTCCTGTCCCATCACCAAAACCCTGCAAATTAGGGGAATTCCTTGGGGACCCCCAGGTCACCAGAGCTAATGTCCCCATTGGAAGATTTCCCCTCTATTACTTTTTAGTGACATCCCAAAATTTGGGGTTTTCTTTTACTTTCACTTTTTATGTTAACAGCAAAGAAGACAAATAGAGAAGGTGAATTTTCCTTAACAGGGGCACATACAGCAATAAAAACGAATATGCGTTCTAATCTCTCTCCACTATCCAAAACTATACTTTATACTTAATATATCCAGAGTCACATTTATATAGTGAATATCATTATAATGCCCCGTACACACGGTCGGATTTTCCGATAGAAAAGGTCCGATCGGAGCGTGTTGTCGGAAATTCCGACCATATGTGGGCTCCATCGGACATTTTCCATCGGATTTTCCGACACACAAAGTTGGGGAGCAGGAGATAAAATTTTCCGACAACAAAATCCGTTGTCGGAAATTCCGATCGTGTGTACACAAATCCGACGGACAAAGTGCCAGGCATGCTCAGAATAAATAAAGAGATGAAAGCTATTGGCCACTGCCCCGTTTATAGTCCCAACGTACGTGTTTTACGTCACCGCGTTTAGAACGATCGGATTTTCCGTCAACTTTGTGCGACCGTGTGTAGACAAAACAAGTTTGAGCCAACATCCGTCGGAAAAAATCCTAGGATTTTGTTGTCGGAATGTCCGAACAAAGTCCGACCGTGTGTACGCCCTATTAGAGAAATACCTTATTTATCCTTCTTTATCCATCCTAGGAAAATATCATACTGTAGATACTTACCCAGTGTTCATATAGGTTTTAGATTTGCTAGATTAGTTTTCAACCTCTTGCCACCCACATAACAGATGTGTGTGGCAGCAAAGAGGGTGGGACATAATGTCCACAACTTGCACATGTGTGTCCAGGGACGGCAGAGCTTTCTGCACACTGATCGAGCTTTCAAAGAAGCTCTTGGTCTTTGCTGATGATCAGTAGCTGGCGGGACTGGTTTCCAGTCATATGACCACTGTGGCAGAAAACTGCAGTGATCACATGATCCTTTTGTGTCCACCAGCGTAAAGATCATGTTAAAAGAATGTCAGAGCTGGGTGGGAGGGGGTTGTTTAATGTTTCATCCTGTAGCACTTTTCTCCTTTGGGGCTTAAACCGATGTCTGCCTGCTGTTGAGGCAGACATCTTGGGCATGCTCGGGGCAGTTTCAGACAGGAGCCAGTTAGCCTACCAGCATGTGTTTGGTATGTGGGAGGAAATCCACACAAACACAGGGAGAACATGCAGACTTCGTACAGGTAGTGTCCTGATCAGGATTAGAACCAAGGACCCCGTGCCACAAGGCCAAAAGTGCTTACCACTGTGCTGGATGTTCAATCGATATCAAATCTTTGTCATTTTCATTCCTATTCCTTGTATTAATTTGTTTTATGCATGATAGAAATGGTTAATTGCATGCAAATAAGAGAAAGATGTTTCACAGTTAGAAATTATGGAAACAGGTGAAGTTTTGCTTTGGATTGCGGATTTCAGTTGTCAGTGCTATATGGTAGTAACACAGGTTCCATGAGTAAAGAAAAACACTCAAAAAATTAGAGGGGTTTCATCTCACTCATCTCAACTCCCGCTTTATGAACAAATCGTAGTTTGATCTCTGCAGATTCTCACATATACACATTTGCTCACGTTTGCAGAACAAACCGTGGGAAGGTTCCAACGAAATGCTTATCCAAAATCCTAACTGGATATCATTTAGTCTGTTTATGTCACTGTGTATTTTTTCACAAAATATTGTGTTTAGCGTTTTTTTATTTTTTGCATCTTAGTCCTGGTGACCTCCTTCACACTCCTTTGGCCACTTCCTGTCTAGATGCACTCTTTCCAACATCAGCTACATATCATTGCTCTAGATCAGCTTCCTGATGGTGACAGCGGTGGAGCATGACTGTGCAATATGTCAGCATGGCCACCTATAGTCTTCCCCAGGTGTGCATATGACAGGGCGCACAATGTAGGAGCACAGTTGGAGGAGATGAGGACAGTGTGTTGTCACTCCATAGCAAAAAGTGTCCAAAAAAGGACCTTTATGGACATGGTATGATCACCCAATATTCTTTAATGAAAGCTGAAGATTTAAAAAGATTGAAAACCACTTCTGAATCTACATTCCCGTGTTAAAGGTTTGTTAACCCATATAACTCAAACTTTGCCAGACCCTCTTAGAGCCTGGCAGAGCACAATGTATTAGTCTTTTAGAAAAATGAGAGCTTTAAGTACCTATTTAGAGCGGTCTTCAGGCTGGTCACATGACTCGCGGCCGCTGTACAGCTCCTATGGATAGATACTGCAGGAGAGGCCGTGATCTCCCTCTGACGTCAGCCCGGAAGATCGCATGGCCGCTCAGCCTGTGCTGCAATAGCCCTGGAAACCGGCCGAGAGTCACGTGACCGGCCTGAAGACTGCGTTGAAATGGTATTTACAGCGCTCGTTTTTCTAAAAGATTAATGCAGTGTGCTCTGTCATGATATGAAAGAGTTGCTGGCAGTGAGCATATAACATTTAAAATTTTACTAGAAGCGGGGGGGGGGCTGAGATGGAGAGACAGACATGAGCTGACATGCAGGAAGGAGGGGGTGAGGGGGGAGAGAGGAGGGGAGAGCAGCGTATGACGGAGGGACGCAATCAGACCACAGTGGTCAGGGCGGAGAAGCCCTGATTTTTTTGGTCAGCGTAGAGAGGGGATACTGGAAAAGCCAGGTTCAGTTTTTTTTAAAAAAAATCTTATATAAGTGCTGTCATAATGGCACGAGTATCCGCAACAATTAAGGCTGGTGTTCTGTGGTTGGACCAACTGTGTTTTCTTGCAGGCGAATATTTAATTGTTTCCGAGTGACCTCTTGGCAACTGGTTGACTGCCCTCTGCTGGCCTAAAGGGGGTATTGCAGAACATTTTTCCATTCATTTGAATGCTGTATTAAACCATCCCTAAATATTATTTTACAATGACATAGAGCTCACCAGCATTCACAGGACACATAGTCAGGGCACAGTATGGTAAATGCAGTAAACTGTCCAGAACTCAGCTGCTGTTCCTAACAGTTGGTGCACTGTGTAACTTCTTATTGTGTGTTTATCATTATGTCCATAGGCGTTCGCATCCTATTGCATTAGGGTGTGCACCCCAAAGCTCAAACACACACACATACATATGTATGTGTAGATAGATAGATAGATAGATAGATAGATAGATAGATAGATAGATAGATAGATAGATAGATAGATAGATAGATAGATAGATAGATAGATAGATGCTATGAAGTGGAGGACAGTTGCACCCAGGTTAAAGTTAGTGCCTTATATATATGAAAAAAGTTCAAAGGTTGCTGCACTTAAAAATCGTTCATTTATTTTTCAAGTATTTTCAAGAAAGATTACATGTCAAAAGTTGTTCAGACAAAGATATTCAAAAGTCGTTCAGACAGTGATTTCCGTTTCAGGCTTTCATGTTCACGCCCTTCTTCAGATCAGTCACATCTACCAATTTCATCAAGATCATGTGTTTTTAAATACTCACAAACATCATCTCACATGGAATCAATTACATGGTATAATTGCTCTCTGCTTCAATTAAATTCCTACTTTAAATATTAGTTTCACACAATAGATACAAAAATGATTACTTAAGCTGGTCACAATCTCATTATTCCCTTAGAAGTCATCCTATTGTCAATCTGAAAAACATATATATATAAAAAATATAATAAAATAATGCCTACAAAACTGTATATATATATATATTTTTTATATAAATATATAAAAAATCAAAATCAAAAAATATGTATGAAAAAAATGTGAAAAAATAAATCTGTGTTTAAACCATTTGGAGAAATAGTGTTGAGAAAATGTATCCAATGTACCTCACATCTCCTCAGGGTAAGTTCACGATCACCACTTCTCCTATTTTTTTCAATGCCTTCTAATACCATGTATTTTTATTGTGAGACTGTATGTCCTTTTTCTACAAAGTGTCGGGCAAGTGGCAACTGTATTAATTTATCCACAATTGAGCATTTGTGTCTAGCGATTCGATCTTTCACTTTTTGTGTGGTTTCACCAATATATACTAATCCAATGGACACTCAATAGTGTACACTACATACGATGATTAGCATGTATAGTGTCCCTTAATGGGAGTATTGTGGGGATGTGAAAAATATTTACCCCTTATCATTGAGTTACACTGGATGCAAGATAAACATGGAAAGGATCCCATATTTTTTTTTTTTTTTTTTTACAATCTTTATCAAACATTTTTACAAAATTTTTATATAAAACATATACACATACATACATACATCTACACAGAAAAAATAAATAAATCATGGTGTATAGGGGCATTCACAATTAATATTCAGATCATTTTATATATCCCCATGATCTATACTAGCATCATCTGTATACATTTCTGGATATAATTTGTTACTCTATCTTTGCACGGCCCCTATATCTACCACACAATACTATCCCAGTACCCCCCATCCATACCCATCATACACCCTCAACCAATCCTCTTACACAACACCACTCAGCTAACCGAAAAGCAAAAAAAAAAAAAAAAAAATTTCTCCAATTCAGATCTCTCCCCCCTTCTCCAACTCTTCATCACAGTATTTGCTCTATCTTTATCCCCTTTTTCTCGTTCCCCTATCGCGGCGAGGTTCTAGACTCTTCCCACGCTCTTCCTGTACCTACTCATCTCCTTCCCTCTAATATCATCCTCTCCTCTAAGGATCGCATCACTCCCATTTCACATTCCCATTCTTTTATGGAGGGGGCTTTTTTATTTTTCCAATTTCTAGCTATGACGGTACGTGCCGCAGTTATATAGTACTTCAAAGTTCCCTTTTTTATATTTTTTATTGATCCAGGGATCATTGACAATATCGCCACATATATATCTGATTGTATCTTTACCCCGGTTGTAGCCCTGTATATTTTAAATACCTTTTCCCAAAATGCTTGAATTTCTGGACAAAAATACCAGATATGCGACATTGAGCCTTTTGCTACTTTACATCTCCAACATCTGTCTGTATTATCTGAATTTATTTTGTTCATATCAACTGGGCATTTATACCACCTGGCTAGTATTTTGTAATTTCTTTCTTGATGCCTAGTAGAGATTGATAATTTATGAGTTACTGTAATTGCTTTTTCCCATTTAGCTCTAGGGATAACCATCCCTAGTTCCTCCTCCCATTTTTTTATGTATTGTAACCCTTCCTTCTTGTTTTCTGAAATTAAATATTTATACACAACAGATAAGATATGTGTGGGTCTATGTTTCTGTAACAGTATTTTTTCTAACCCTAACAATGGTCTATTCATTATGGACTCCTTCGTCAAAGATGAAATGTATTGCTGGAGTTGTCCATGCTGAAACCATTTCTTTCTATATTCGGTACCAAGGGCCTCCAATGGGGGGAGTTTATTTTCTTCCATTATTTCCACTATCCTTGTATCATCCCTCCTTTGCCACTTTAGGAAGGTCTTGGCTTTAAAAGCAAGTGGGAATTCCGGGTTGCTAAAGAGGGGGGTCATTGGACCTCTCAATGTAGATCCTATCCCCCTTTTTATCAAATCGTCCCACACTTTCAAGGTTGATACGACCAAGAAGGGCATATCCCCTTCCCGGGGTCTATATTCCCTCTTAATCCAAGGTAATGATTTAAGTTTTATGTCTGTGACTTCTTCCTCCAGTTTCACCCATTGTTTGTTGTCCATATTATGGAACCAATCCACAATCCTGGTTATAAATATTGATCTGAGGTACAACGAAATGTCTGGGAGAGCCAGTCCACCATCCTTTTTTAGTCTATATAATGTTTTCCTATTTATTCTGGCGCTCTTTTTTGCCCAAATGAAACTTCCTATAGCCTTACGGATTTGATTCATTATGGTTCTTAAGGGATATATAGGTATCGTTTGGAGTATATAAATGATTTTAGGCAGTATATCCATTTTTACAATGTTTATCCTTCCCATCCAGGAAAAGGTCCCTCTATCATAAAGTTGTAGTGTCTTTTTTATTTGATCCCATATTTTTTTAGTCCCAAAAAGGTTTTTTTGGGAACAGGTGGAGTAAATTGATCCGATCTCACTAATCGGTCTCGGAGTGTTCTACCTTTTTCTATATGAAGACATAGGTAGACTCCAAAATTCTTCAATAGTTGGATAACTAGTCCTAAGTGAATTCCAATGTTTTTTAATGATATTAAAAATTATATGTGAACATGGATGATATTGTGTGACAAAAGGGATTCTTCTAATTAATTTTTTGGATGTCCCAATGTTACCTAGATTCGATCGTTCCTTTTTTATTTATTTTTTTTATTAATGCTTCAGGGTATCTTCTATTGATAAGTTTCCTCTCCATTTCAGGTAGTCTCTAATAACAACGTTGTGGATCATTGACTATTCTTTGAACCCTCATTAACTGGCTTTTTGGAATGAAATTAAATACATTACGTGGCTGAAAACTATCAAAGTGTAGTAAATGATTACGATCAATAGTTTTAACATACAGATTGCTCATGATTCTCATATTGTCAATCCTCAGCATGGTGTCAAGGAAGGAAATTTCAATCCTGCTTGATTCGATATCAAACTTTAAACCTGGGATAAGATAATTAAGATAACGATCAAATAATAAAAGGGTGCCAATGTTGCCACCCCACACTGGGAATATGTCGTCCACAAATCTATACCATCCCTGACAATGTTCAAGAAACATATTATAGACAAATATGAAAGATGTCTCAATCATGTTCATGAACGCATTCGCATATGGGGGTGCGACATTGGAACCCATCGCTGCCCCTCTCAGCTGCAAAAAATGAGCATCCTTAAACAGAAAATAATTCTCATCAAGTACAATTTTGAGTAAATCCAACAAAAACTCAATCTACTGTTTTTCATATAGACCTGAATGGATCAACAACCGCCGACATGCCTCGATCCCTAATTCATGAGAGATCACTATATAAAGACTAGAGATGTCCCACGTCACTAGAGTGGAATCGGATGACAACTCAACATTTTGAATTTTATCAAGAAAATCTGAAGTATCTCATATGTATGATTTAGTGCTGGACAATAACGGTGTTAAACACCTGTCCAAATATTGCGCCAATGGAGTTGTCACCGATCCCATCCCAGAGACGATGGGACGCACCGGGGGATTAATAGAATCTTTATGGATCTTTGGTAAAATATATATCACTGGCCTGATTGGATGTTCAGAGGTTAGAAATTCAACAGTCTCGTCATCAATAATCTTATTTCTCAAAGTTGATGTCAAAACACTTTTAATTCTTTTTTGTACTCTAAGGCCCCTTTCACACTGGGGAGGCGTCCGCGGTAAAGCTCCGCTATTGTTAGCGTCGCTTTACCGTCGGTATTTAGCCGCTAACGGGGCGGTTTTACCCCCGCTAGCGGCTGAGAAAGGGTTAAAAACCACCGCAAAGCGCCTCTGCAGAGGCGATTTGCTGGCGGTATAGCCGCGCTGTCCCATTGATTTCAATAGGCAGGAGCGGGGAAGGAGCGGTGGATACACCGCTCCTTCCCCGCTCCAAAGATGCTGCTGGCAGGACTTTTTTTCCCGTCCTGCCAGCGCGCCGCTCCAGTGTAAAAGCCCTCGGGGCTTTCACACTGGATACAAAGCAGCAGCACTTTCCGGTCGGTTTGCAGGCGCTATTATTAGCGCAATAGCGCCAGCAAACCGCCCCCGTGTGAAAGGGCTCTAAATACTGGACTAATATCTAGTTTTTTGTAAGTGCTGACATCTGCAAGCGGTTTCAGTACTTCCGAATCGTACTTTGAGGTATCCATTATTACGATGGCTCCCCCCCTTGTCGGGCGGTTTGATAGTTATATCTCGCCAAGCCGACAAGGAGTTTAATGCCGTGATTTCATCCAGACTTGGATTGTTCGGTGTGTGGTCTATTTTACTTCTGTCATTTAAAAACGTTTTTATCTCATTATCCACTTTTTCAATGAATACCTCAATAGCAGAACATGAAGTAGGGGGTACCCTGGTATTTTTTTATTTTAAATCCATATTTTTAATTGATAACTGTAAATTTCCTTTAGTTGCAATATTAGGTTGACCTGCAAAATACGCTTTAAACCTTAATTGTCTGCAAAACCTATAAAGATCTTGTTTCAAGGTAAAATCATTCATTCTTTCTTTAGGGCAAAAACCTAGCCCCTTATTCAAAACCCTTAGTTCAGTCTCGGTTTAAGAAATTGAAGATATATTATGTACCACATTATTCTTCACCATCCCTGACGATTCTGGCGCCTTGTAGATATATATAAACACATATTATATTGTCAAAAGTATTGGGACACCTGCCTTTACACGCACATGAACTTTATTGGCATCCCAGTCTTAGTCGTAGGGTTCATTATTGAGTTGGCCCACCCTTTGCAGCTATAACAGCTTCAACTCTTCTGGGAACGCTGTCCACAAGGTTTAGGAGTGTGTCTATGGGAATGTTTGACCATTCTTCCAGAAGCACATTTGTGATGTCAGGTTCTGATGTTGGACGAGAAGGCCTGGATCTCAGTCTCTGCTCTAATTCATCCCAAAGGTGTTCTATCGGGTTGAGGTCAGGACTCTGTGCGGGCCAGTCAACTTTCTCCACCCCAAACTAGCTCGTCCTTGCCTTTTTGGACCTTGCTTTGTGCACTGGCTAAATCATTTGGTGGAGGGGGGATTATGGTGTGGGGTTGTTCTTCAGGGGTTGGGCTTGGCCCCTTAGTTCCAGTGAAGGGAACTCTTAAGGTGTCAGCATACCAAGACATTTTGGACAATCTCCTGCTCCCAACTTTGTGGGAACAGTTTGGGGATGGCCCCTTCTTTTACCAACATGACTGCGCACCAGTGCACAAAGCAAGGAGCAAGGTCCATAAAGATATGGACTTATCGGGGGTGGTGGAAAATGAACTTCAAGTGCAATAATTCACATTATAATAGTAACTAAAACATATAAAATTAAGTGTAACAATCTAAAAAATAAAAACTCCAAAGTGCTATAATAATGTGAACCTCCCAACTAAAAAGTTGTTGCACTTAATATTTAATTTGTATTGCAATTATCTGTAGAGGGGTTTCCACCATCCCTACTAAGTTTCATTTGATATGTCTTGTTTTCAGCTTGATGTGTATTATATGTGAATTTTATCATCGGTATTGTGGCAATATTGAAGTTTATTGAGATTTCCATACATTAGAGGGTTTCACCATTATTTTGAAGTTTTTGATTAGTAAGTTAGTGCTGCACTTTTTTTTTTTGCGATGTGGGAACATGTAACGCTGTTTAGCGGCAGCCCTTTTACTGACACTCTTTTATTTTACCTCCGGTAGTTAATTGTAAATAATAGTGTGGTGATTACCTATTATACTAAAGATTGGCATGTGGCATTACTAAACATCAACAGATTTCAGTTGTGCCCCACCAGGCCGCCCCCCCCCCCCCCCCCATGGACAATGTGCCTGCCTGCTTAGTTCATCTCCCCATCCCTGCACTCAGTGCACTGATGGACACTGATTAGCAGCACTGATAGGCAGCAATGATGGGCACTAATAGCTGTCCCTGATTGACACTGATTGACAGCACTGACTGGCAGCACTGATGTCCACTGATAGGCAGCACAGATTGTTGGCACTGCTTGGTGGCACTGTTAGGCAGCAATGATTGGCACTGATAGGCAGCATTGATGATCACTGATTTGCAGCACTGATAGGCCACACTGCTGGGCGCTGATGGACCCTGATTGGCACTGATAGGTGACACTGGCAGCATTGATGGGCACTGATAGGCAGCATTGGTTGTCACTGACTGGTAGCATTGGTTGGCACTGATTGGCAGCATTGATTGGCATGGACCGAGGAGAGGGGGAGTTTCACATTCAGCAGATCGGCAGATCGTGAGGCTTGCAAGGCCTCTCAGTGTGGGAAACTGTCAGATATTGTCACTGCTTACTGACCAGCTGTCACAACTGAGCTGTGATGTCAGGAATGGACGGGACCAAGCAGCTATCAAACACCAGCCAATGATTGAGCTGCTTAAGAAAGGGTGCAGAGCACTGAGCGGCTCTAGCAAGCTTCACGATCTGCTGCCTGTGGAACTGTTTCACAGGCAGCGTGAGCTACACACTCTCTTGGATGCAACATTTCAGGAGAAAACATGGGAGACAGCACGGGATAATTGGGGTGTGCATGCCTATGTTTGGGTCACTATAAAGTAGATTGTATAACAATGGCATTTTGATTTGTTCTTTTAGAGACAATTTTAAAATAATTTTGCCCGAGTTTTATTCATCCTAGAAGAGTGGTTAATACCTGGCGCTGTTGATCTCCCTCTGAACATGCCAGTCACATGGCTGTCAAGGTGACACGGTGGCATCAGTGCTTTCTGACTTACTATCCTGAAAACAGTATTTAGATCAGTAAAGTCAAGAGTCAGCAGTCCTTATCAACATTCTTTGTTTTTATCCAGGGACTCGGAAAATATTAAAGCCAAGGGTTCAACATGACAGCGGGCAGCTAGTGTTTTCAGACAGCAGTCTACATGCTGCATAAGGAGGAATGTCTTGGGCTATGCAAATTCTGACTTTCAGAACATCTTCCATTGCAGAATGATTTTAAGGAAGTTTGAGAATTGATTTTTGGAGCCGGATTGTTACATTACATGTACTCTGGGGCTCCTTATGGATCCCGCAAGCTAACTGCAGTTGTATTTGTGGGCCACGCAACTGGTTTACTTTAGATATACAATAGGAGTATTTATGTAGTACGCTGCCAGTACACCATCTATTTAGTTATATATTTTAGCTGTTCACACAGTGATTTACAGTAAGCCTTCTTTATATGGAATATGGATATGAGAGCTGCCATTGCTGGCCTTCTTTGAATGAAATACTAACCCCTTGGCTTATGTTCGTTGAGTCCTGTTAATATACTGAACAGGAAAGTTAAAGTCGGTTGTCCTGACCTGCATTCTTTTTTTGAGGTAGTGACTCAGAGTACTAAAGTCAGAGGATCAGCAGAACAGCCAGACAACTAGCATTTGCAGAATAATAAGTCTTATTTCTTTCCCCTCAGCAGAGGTTTTTTTTTTTCATTGTCATCAACCAGCATTTTTGTGTGCTTATATGCATTCTTTAAAGAGAGCCTGTCCAGTGCTGTCATGTCTCTTAGGGAGTTCTGCAGCAGCATGCCAACAAACCAGGTAAGTTTTCATCATGGCTTATTGCCGGTCTGTGCTCAGAACTCTGTGGAATTGTTTTGTGTGCATGGCACATGTGCAGTGACAATATAGCTAATATAAGGCGCATGGACCTGCATATGCTACTTGTTCAGCACCCCCAGCATCTGAGAACACAGTGTCCAGGCCACAGTGCTAACTGAAGGTCGCACAGAGCATTCCAGTCATGCTTCAGAGACTTCAGACAACCCAAACCCCTCTGAGGACACTTAGTGTAGGCCGTGAAAACCATTCGTTTTCCTGGCACTTGTGTCTCAAAGGCTTCCATTGCCTGAAACAACTCCACATCAAATAAGGCAAGCTAGAAACCGAGCCAGAATCAAAGAGCTGGTTTTAGAGCCTCTCTGCAAATTCACAAAAGCTTTGTGCAGCTGGGTATAACTAGCTCTGGGTACCCAAAGCTCATCTAGTTCTTGGGAAGCTAGTGTAAAAGTCCCATCTAGCCATAAAGGTCACTGGATGTTGAAGGATGATGGGAGTTCTAACTGACTACAAGCTACCAGATAGTGGAGTGCAATAATGTAATGTCCTTTAGAAGGTGTATGTATAAGTGGAGGTATTGTCCCTGACAACTAATTAGAATTCGTTATCCATTTTTCTTGTGCATGACAAAAAATAAAAGCAAATGGGCAGCATCTGCTCTTGTTGGTAAATGCAGCTTTTATACTTCAATCCAATTGGGAATATTTTGATTTTTTCCCTCGATTGAAGTATAATAGGATGCTATCAATCAGCGTTCAGATCAGTTTTAGAAAACATGAATTTAGGCAAGTGGGAAAATTCTGTGCATTGTGTAGACACATTGCAGTGTTGAGAGGTCCAACTCTTGGCAATGTTTCCACTGCATTCACATCTGAGTGTATCGTTTTCCGGCGTTTTTTAAAGATTTTTTTGCAGCTTTTTTACAAGCTTTTTCAAAGCGTTTTTGAAGTGTATTACAAGTGTTTTTTACAGCTTTGGGCATTTTTGTTTAGGACTGGGGAGGAGAGGGGGAGCAAATTAGGGGTGGAGAGATGCTATTTGAGTGTTTTTTTGGGCGTTTTACAAGCATTTTTCTGCTCAAGTCAAGCGTTTCTATTGAAGTCTGTGAGGCCAAAAACACTTGTAATCTGCCAAAAGAGAAGCTCATGTACTTTTTTGAGCTTCAGGTGTTTTGCTTCAGGTGACAAATGCTCATATGTGAACAGGTGCCATTGAAATTAATGGGATTTTGCTTGTTGGGAGTTTTCGAACTTTTGAGATGAGTGTTTTACGAGCTGAAAACGCTCAGGTGTGAATGCAGCCTTAGGCATAAGCAGTTTATAAGCTACTGTCTGCAGTGGTGTTGGACATGAAAATACAAGACTGACTTTCAGCACTGGTTATCCCGCAATGGTTACTTGAATTTAAACGTTAATGTGATTTCTTTAACGTCTCAGCCTGCTCCACAAAACTGTTTTACTGATGATTAATTATGCTTTAACGTAAGCTTGTTACAATTTTTGGCAGTTTATAAATTGAGCATAGGATAAAAATATGTATAAGTAGAAGCCACCTTCATAAAAATCTACATATCAAAGAGATCAATAGAGCTGGACAGCTGAAACTATATACAAACCTCAACTTACCCCAGAGATGCTCCAGTTAAGTGATCTGATAAAACATCTAATGAATTAAAAAAAAAGACAATCTTGTAGATCTTGGTAGATCATAAGCTCAATAATGGCATGCAATGCCAAGCTGCGGTTTCCAAAGCGAGTAACGTCCTTTCTTGTATTAAGAGAGGTATGGACTCCAGAGAGAGAGAGATCGAGATCATTTTGCCCCTGTACAAATCATATAGTAAGACCTCATCTGGTATATGCAGTTCAGTTTTGGGCACCAGTTCTCAAAAAGGATATCGGGGAACTGGAGAAAGGTGCAGAGAAGGGCAACCAAACTGATAAGAGGCATGGAGGAGCTCAGCTATGAGGAAAGATTAGAGGAACTGAATTTATTCTCTCTTGAGAAGAGGAGATTAAGGGGGGATATGATCAGCATGTATAAATACATAAGTGGTCCATATAATGAACTTGGTGTTGAGTTATTCACTTTAAGGTCATCACAGAGTATAAGGGGGTACTCTTTAGGTCCTATAGGAAAAAAGATTTAATCTCCAAATACGGAAAGGTTTCTTCACAATAAGAGCTGTGAAAATGTGGAATAGACTCCCTCCAGAGGTGGTTTTGGCCAGCTCAGTAGATTGCTTTAAAAAAAAATCCTGGATTCTTTCCTTAATGTGCATAATATAACTGGGTACTAACATTTATAGGTAAAGTTGATCCAGGGAAAATCCGATTGCCTCTCAGGGGATCAGAAAGGAATTTTTTTTCCCCTGCTGTAGCAAATTGCATCATGCTTTTTTGCCTTCCACTGGATCAACTGTGGGTGAAGGATTGTGTATATGTGATTGTATGGTTTTTTTTTTTTGTGGTTGAAATGAATGGACTTTTTTCAACCTGACGAATTATGTAACTGTATATGCCAAGCATTGCACTGATATCAAAGCATAACCGCAGGAGGCATGGAAGGTCTGCACTGAGGGCAGGAGCTGCCCAACTCTTCTTGTTAAAAAGCGAGTGACTGTTAATATGAAAGTTTGGGCAGCTCCTGCTCCTCCTGTAGACCTGCAGTATCTCCTGCTCTCTTCCCTGCTGTAAGTTCAACAGTGGCAGTGGCGGCAGGCAACTATAAAGAGGAGTCCACCCTGCCATTCCTACCTGCTGTGACTTCAACATCAGCAGAGGTAGCAGGCAAGTACTTACAGAAGAACAGTCCACCCTGCCATTTCTCCTGCCCTCCTCCCTGCTGTGAGTTCAACATCAACAGAGGCAGCAGGTGAGTACACATAGAAGAGGTGTCCACCCTGACATTCCTCCTGCCCTCTACAATGCGGTGACTTTTAACAGCTGCAGCGGCGGGAGGAGAAGAGTCCACTCAGGCTGTTAAGTGGTGCAGTCACCGTCCGGACAGGACTGTCGCATGGTCCATGTCCAGACTGCAGTCCGTCATTTAGTGACTAATCTAGAGGCTTATGTTGAGAATGGCAGGTAGCAGTCCCTTGTATACCATAGGGGACAAGAAAATGTATGTACACCTAAGACTCTGCAGTTAAACCCATAGTAAACATTCCTACCTGCACCTTGTGTTTTTCACCTGCATAATATGTGCATTTATGTAGTTTCATGATGTCATTTGTTGCCCTGTATGCACAGCCTATAGTACAATAAATCCTAAAAAGAAAAATGAGTCTCTCTGCGCTTAATGGTTCCGACACGTAAAATAAATGTTCAGTGTCATTAGGCTGTGTTTGTGCTAAAACATGAGGCATGTGGCTTGACACTACACAGAATCATGAATGACCTCTGTAGTGTGATACCTGACACTTCCTGTGAAGAAACTACATATCTAGGAAACCACAATCTCTGGGTCTCTCATTCTAGCACTGGTGTAGATGAGAGCAACGCAGTATAAGATCTGACAAAAGCACAAGCAGGCAGAGCATTCACAGACACACACAGAGCTCACTCATGCAATGTTTCATCACATTAGCACTCCCACATTTGTAATGAAACACAGAGTGGATAGCAAGGCATGCGCTGGATACTGTGTGACCCAGGAACAGGAAGTTGTTCTGTCCCCTTGGCACGTTGGGGCCAGCTAGCTTAAGCAATACATGGGCATAGGAAAATTGAGCAGCCATGACACAACAAACTGTAGGCACAAAATGTGAGTGTACATTGCTTTAAAAAATAAAACTCTTTCCAAATAAGTTTCACCATGGCTATTATGTAATCTGACCTAGGTCATAGCTTCAGCCTGACATTAAAAGAGAGTTATATATGAATCAGGCTGACAGTATAATGTTAAGGGAAGTTGAGTTGTGGATTGTTGCATTGTTGATTTTGATGGAAAAGTCATGGAGGGGGGCACGGGCGGGGGGGGGATATTAATAGCTCAGTTTTAGAGAGATTTAGTTTAAGGAAGTGGTGCGACATTCATGCTGATATGTCAGTTAGTAAGTTAGTAATGCGAGAGGAGACTGAAGGAGTGAGGTGAGGAGTAGACAGATAGATTTGGGTGTCATCAGCGTATAAGTGGTATTGGAAGCCGTGGGCAGTTATTAAGTGACCAAGGGAGGAGGTGTAGATAGAGAAGAGAAGGGGTCCAAGAACCGAGCCTTGGGGGACCCCCACAGAAAGGGGCAATGGAGAGGAGGAGACAGAGTTGTAGGTGACACTGAAGGAGCGCTGTGATAAATAGCCAGAGAACCAGGATAGAGCAGAATCTCGGAGGCCAAGGGAATGTAGTTTATTGAGAAGGAGTGGGTGGTCAACAGTATCAAAGGCCGCAGAGAGGTCAAGTAGTAGGAGTATGGAGTACTGGCTGTTGGTTTTAGCAGTTAGTAAATCGTTAGTGAGTTTTAGTAAGGTAGTTTCCGTGGAGTGCTGCGAGCGAAAGCCAGACTGTAAGGGGTCAAGAAGGGTATTTTCATTGAGGTAGGAGCTAAGACGGTTGTAGACTAAGCGTTCTAGAAGTTTAGAGGTGAATGGGAGTAATGAGATGGGTCTTAAGTTGTTCAGGTCGGTAGGGTCCAGTGAGGGCTTTTTAAGAATGGGAGTGATCTGCGCATGTTTTAGAGGGGAGGGGAAAATGCCACTAGAAAGGGAGAGATTGAAGATGTGGGTGAGGGAGCATAGGATTGAAGAAGAGGGTGACCGTAGTAGTTGTGAGGGAACAGGATCCAAGGGACAATTGGTTAGGTGGGCATCCGAGAAAATTTTTGTAACCTCTTCCGTTAGACTTCATAGCAGTCTTACCTGGTGCTTTTCATTTTATAACTTACACCATTCCATGGATGACATTCACTTTAGGATATACAGAAAGTTAACACTCAATTATACAGAGGACATTTGTAGAAATGTGTGTGATGCTTTTGCTTTGTGTATTGATACCAGTTTATATTTAAAGTTACATACTCTCAGTGTACTAGGCAGATTGCCCTCTAGAGATAGGGGGAGCGGCTGCTACATGCAAAATGTTATATGGAATTAAACAGTTTAATGTAAGATGAACAAGTGATTTAACTGTGATCATTTTGTCCATTGATCCAATGATATATGACAATATAAAGGAACAACACGACCACACTCCACTTTAAGTTCCTGAAGTCGCTCTCGATATATTTTATCTCCTAGACCTTCCATCATTTTTGTTACCCATCTCTGGACTCGTTCTATCTTATCAATATATTTTTGTAAATGAGGTTCCAGAACTGGACACAGTATTCTAAATGAGGTCTCACTAAAGAGATATATACCGTATATACTCGAGTATAAGTCGAGTTTTTCAGCACATTTTTTTGTGCTGAAAGTGCCCCCCTCGACTTATACTCGAGTCAAGCACTTTTCTGCAGCAAAAAATTTCATTTTCTGAACCGAATTTGGGGCCCCGTATCTCAGGGCCACTTGGTGCTAGGAACCCCAAATTTGGTGTGCAAACCCAGTGGAACTGGTACCATAACATATCCAAAGATTGAGTTCCTAGCACTAAGTGGCCCCGAGATACGGGGCCCCAAAATCGGTTCGGAAAATGTCATTCTCCACTGCAGAAAAGTGCTTGACATTTTCTGAACTGAGTTTGGGGCCCCGTATCTCAGGGTCACTTAGAGCTAGGAACCCCAAATTGGGTGTGCAAACCCAGGGGAACTGGTACCACAATATATCCAAAGATGGAGTTCCTAGCTCTAAGTGGCCCCGAGATACGGGGCCCCAAACCCGGTTCGGAAAATGTCATTCTCTGCTACAGAAAAGTGCTTGAAAGTGGTTTTCTGAACCGATTTTTGGGGCCCTGTATCTCGGGGCCACTTGGTGCTAGAAACCCCAGCTTTAGATATTTTATGGTGCTAGTTCCACTGGGTTTGCACACCAAATTTGGGGTTCTTAGCACTAAGTGGCCCCAAGATACGGGGCCCCAAATTCGGTCAACTGTGTCCATCTGCAGCAATGTCATTTTGGGACCCTTTGGGTTCAGAGACCCCAAATTTTGGCTGCAGCTAGGGGGCATCTAGGAACCCTTAACTACCGAGTTTGAAGTTCGGGGGACCTATGGCTGCAAATGGGCGCAGTGAGGCTGCAAATGGGCATTGTTGACCCTCTTTTCCACTTACAGTAGCTGTGCATTTCTCACCCCCGTCTTATACTCGGGTCAATAAGTTTTTCCCATTTTTTTTGTGGTAAATTAGGGCCTCGACTTATACTCGGAACGACTTATACTCGAGTATATACGGTATATGAATCAGAACCTCCTTCCTCCTGCTGGTGATCCCTCTAGTGATGCATCCTAGAATTCTATTCTTTTCCCACTGCCTGGTCACACTGTTTGCTCATTTTGCAATCATCGGAAAGAAGTACCCCCAAATCTTTTTCTTCTGTAGCTGGCCAACACTGTACCCCCAATGTTGTACTCTCTCAATGCATTCTTTTTCCCTAGGTGCATTATTTTACATTTAGAAACATTGAACTGCAGTTTCCACTGCTTTGACCAACCTTTAGTTTGATCACTTACTGTACATCGAAATTAACTACTTCCCACCCTGTACATAAACGGCCAGGTGGGCGCCCTCTCCGTCTGAGTGGACATTCAGGAACGTCCCTGAGAAGAAGGGGGATCGCGCGTGCGTGCCCACACAGCGGCACAAACCCGATGCGCTTGTGTCACCCGGACATGGTGCATCTCCGATCGGCAGGAGGGCTCTGTGATTGGCCCTCCTGATCACATGACGGCCATGTCCAATCACAGCCGTCATGTGATGTAAAAACAGAGCCGGTTGCTAGGCAATCTGCTCTCCTCTCCTCACACAGAAGTTGACGGTGAGGAGAGGGGATCGCTGCAGCCGGCTGATGATCAGTGAGTATGAGCTGTTTTTACAGCTTTTTACTCACTGATCACCAACCTAGTGTCACCACACAATGTAAAACACACATGTCCCCAAAACACATGTCCCCAAATAATAAAAACACCTGTCCCCCACATATGTCCCATTAAAATCACATGTCCCAATGATTATCTGCACACATATATCCGTGATCACCTGCGCACATCTGTACATGATCATTTGCGTACATCTGTCCGTGATCACACGAACCAATTATTATACACGTAACAGAATTTTTTTTTACCAAAAACATGTAGCAGAATACATTTTGGCTTAAATTTATGACAGAATTCGATTTTATTGGATTTCTTTTAAAACAGAAAGAAGAAAATATTGTTTTTTTTCCAAATTTCCGCTCTTTTTTTCAAAAAATAAAAAACGTTGTGAATAAAAAAGAGTCGTGAATAAATACCACCAAAAGAAAGCTCTATTTGTGCGAACAAAATGATAAAAATTTCATTTGGGTACAGCGTAGCATGACCGCACAATTGTCATTGAAAGTGCGAGAGCGCTGAAAGCTGAAAAATTGGTCTGGGAAGGAAGGGGACGAAAGTGCCCAGTATTGATGTGGTTAAACACAACAGGAGCTAGTACAGAGCCTTGTGGTATACCACTAGTGACTGGTCTCTGTTCCGAGTGAACTGGATTTACAACTACACTCTAGTATCTATCCTTTAGCTAACTGTATATCAACTGAACCACCCAAGGGTTATGCCTCAGCTTGTACAACTTTTGTATTAGATCATTATGTGGAACTGTATCAAATACCTTGCTGAAATTAAGATATGTCCACACCAGCACTCTGGTCCAAAACATTGGTAATATAGTTTTAAAAAGTCAATCAGATTAGTCTGACATGATCTGCCCCCTCAGTAAAGCCATGCTGCTGTAGGTCCAGCAAGGTGTGTGTTTTTAAGCGATGAATGATCCTTCTTTTCAGGAGTGATTCCATTAACTTGACTACAACTGATGTTAAACTCCTCGGCCTGTAATTGCCAGCTTCTACCTTGCTTCCCTTCTTGTGGATAGGTACAATATTAGCTGTCTGCCAGTCATGGGGAACTTCTCCTGTCAGAAGAGATTGATTGATTTAAAAAGATCCGGTAACGGTCCAACAGCTATACCTCCAAGTTCTCTTAGAACTCTGGGGTGAATACCATTGGGGCCCATTGCTTTATTAAGCTTTAATCAAGCCAGTTCCTCTGCTACCTCTGTCTCTAGAAATCCTAAAAATGAACCGTCCTTACTAGAACCAATATCATCCCCCAACTTGTTAGAGCAATTTATTTCTGAGAAGACTTAACTGAAGTAATTGTTTAAGTGGTTTGCTACATCCAGGTCTCCCTCAACATAAGTGTTGTGCCCAGTTTTTATTTTAGTGATCCCATTGCATTTTTTCTTTCTTACACTAATGTACCAAAAAGTTTTTTTTTTTCTCCTTTCTTAATAAATTTGGCAATTTCCTCCTCTTTCTATTCTTTGGCAGCGCCGATAATGTGTTTGGCCTCCTTTTGTCTATTTTTATACTCTTCTCTGTTAGCTGCACCTTCTGTTTCCTTGAATCTTCTATAAGCTGAATTTATTTCCTTTACTACCTTCCTTAACGTTTTAGTGAACCACATTGGTGTTTTCTTCTGTTTATTCTTACTAACTTGTCTGACATATAATCTACAGTAGTTGCCTCCAGGATGGTAGACTTTAACAGTGCCCACTAACTGCTGTTTTATTCCAACCTTTCAATTCCTTTTTTAACAATCTCCTTATTTCACCTAAATATGTCCTTTTGAAATCTAAAACTTTTATTTTTTTATATGATTATTCAGTTTTTGTTTTAATATCAAACCAAAGAAATTGGTAAATACTAATATCCAAATTTTTTCCCACCTCAGTCGATCCCCATTTGTCAGTACAATGTCTAGAATATGGTCACCTTGGGTTGGGCTTTTTACTAACTATTTTAGAGAAACCCCATTCAGTGCTTCCATTCTTGTAAAAAGCAGTTTGAGGATTCCAGTTAATGCCAGGTATGTTGAAGCCACCCATAATCAAAACCTTTCCCTTCATTGTCATTTGAATTATCTTGTCAGTAAACAAGTTATCATTATCTTCAGTCTGTCCTGGGGGTCTATATACTACACCAAATATAAGGGAAGATCCCTCTCTGGTTGTAAGGCAGACCCAGAGAGCTTTGAGTATTTAATTAGTTTTTTGAATTATTGTTAGTGTTATGCTATTTTTTACATATATGGCAACTCTTCCCCACTCTGTCATTCCTAAATAGTGTGTACATTGGTATAGTTCTTTCCCAGTCATTTGAATCCTTGAACCATGTCTCTGTAATTGCAACAAGGTCCAAGTTGTCCCTAGTAGACATGTGCATAATGGAAAAATTAGTTCTGTATCATTTTGGATATATTCGTTATGTTACTAATGTCGTTTGGTTTAGGAATTTGTTTTGTGTCGTTTCCGAATTTGTTAAATTTTGTTTATTGATTTTCTAACGAATTACAAATTTTCATAACGATTCAAATTTCGAATCAGTCTAAAAATGATTGACTAATTAGAATTCTGTGTGAAGAATAGCTGGTTGTCAAGCAGCGGGCTGGGAAGACGGCCGCCGCGTACTTAACAACCGATGATTCGCCAGCTGGCTTTCCCACTGACAGCTGAATTGTAAACAAAACAATGCCAACATTAGAAAATTCTGAAAAAAAAACAGCGTGGGGTCCCTCACCCCAATCCATACCAGGCCCTTTAGGTCTAGTATGGATTCTAATGGGAACCCCCAAGCCAAAATTTAAAATCGTACGGCATGGGGTACCCCCAAAATCCATACCACACCCTTATCCGAGCATGCAGCCTGGCAGGCCAGGAAAGGGGGGGTGAGCAATACCAGGCCACATGCTCTCAACATGGGGCTCTGCCCCCCCCACCCCAAAGCACCTTGTCCCCATGTTGATGAGGACAAGGGTCTCTTCCCCACAACCCTGGTCTGTGGTTATGGGGGTATGTGGGCAGGGGGCTTATCAGATTCTGGAAGCCCCCTTTAACAAGGGGGCCCCCAGATCCTGGCCTCCCCCCATGGGAATGACTATGGGGTATCCTTGATTTTTTGCAGGACTGCGACATTGCGGTGGACAAATCTGACCCCAAATGGCGATCAACTTAGGTGTGTTCTAACTGTAGGGGGGATGGGCTCACTGATCACTGGAAACAGAAGATCTGACATGTCATTAGGCAGAACGGGGTATCGGGTTGTTTATATAGGCAGTTCCTCATTCTGCCTCTGTACAAAGCGATCGTGAGTCGCCGGCGGACATCAAGTCCGAGGGCACGCTCCCGCACCGCTGGCATGGCGCGTGTGCCGGCTATCTCCCTTGCATGGACCATTGTACAGGTACGTCGGTTCACGTGGAGAGCCGACCTGCCGGAGTAAATGTACGTGAGCTGGTCGGTAAGTGGTTAATGTCAGTGTTCATACCAGTGACTCCAGTTGAAGTAATTGTAAAGCTTTCAGTTTTTTTCATTACAATAATAAACGTTATACTTATCTGCTCTGTGCAATGGTTTAGCGGGTCCCCCACCAATGCTGCTGGCTCTGCCCCCCCAAGGCCTGCCCTATATGAAACCACTTCCTATGTGGGCACTCGTGCTGAGCCAGGCTGTTGGCATCTATTCAGACACAGCCTTTCTCGGTCACACCCCCACTCTCTGCTCACAGGTTTTGACTGACCGCAGCAGGAGCCAATGTTTTCCGCTGCTCTCAGACTAGCCTGTGAGACAAAGGAGAGGGGATAAGAGCTGCTGCAGATGTGTACAGTGCTGGACTGAGATCATACTCAGGAGAGTATTTAGAGTAGAGTGGGGGGGCTACTATTAAAATGTTTTTTAATAGTAAAAAACGCGATCGCTCGTGACAGAGTGAGAACCGGAATCTGTGTGTGTAAACACACAAATCCCGGTTCTGTCAGGGGAGAGGAGGGAAATTGTGTGTTCCTACTAAGTAGGAACAACGATCTCTCTCCTCCTAGTCAGCCACATTCCCCCCACAGTTAGAACACATCTAGGGAACACATTTAACCCCTTGATTGCCCCCTAGTGTTAACCTCTTCCCTCCCAGTGATATTTATACAGTAATCAGTGGCTATTTTTGTTAAGTGTCCGTTGCAATGTTACAGTCTCGATAAAAATAGCAGATCGCCGCCTTTACTAGTAAAAAAAATAAATAATAATAATTATAAAAATGACATAAATTTATCCTCTATTTTGTAGACGCTATAACTTTTGCGCAAACCAATCAATATACACTTATTGTGATTTTTTTTTTAACCAAAAATATGTAGAGGAATACATATCGACCTAAACTGATGAAGGAATTTGTTTTTTTTAAATTATTTTTTGGATATTTATTAAAGCAAAAAGTACAAAATATTGTTGTTTTTTTTTTTTCAAAATTGTCGCTCTTTTTTTGTTTATAGCGCAAAAAATAAAAACCGCAGAGGTGATCAAATACCACCAAAAGAAAGCTCTATTTTTGGGGGAAAATGACATAAGTTTTGTTTGGGTACAACGTTGCACGGCCACGCAATTGTCAGTTAAAGCGACACAGTGCCATATCCCAAAAAATGGCCTGGTCAGGAAGGGGGTAAATTCTTCCGGGGCTGAAGTGAAACCTTTTTACCTTTTTACAACCACTTTAATGTGATTTAAAGTTTGAATTTTTGGGAGCATGTAGAGTCATTTCATTAAAAAAATAGATGCATTGTCATGGTTATGCAGTAATTTTTCTTTGTCTGCTTACCTCTCCTCGTGTTCAGACTAAGAGGCCAGCGACTCTCACCTGGCTGTTTTTATAACTTCTCCTCTAAGCATGGCTCCACCCCAGGCCCTATCAGGGAACCCTATATTAACCTATGCACTGCAAGCCAGCGGGGCTGATCAACCATTGTGTATTCATTGTGTGTTTGGCTTCCTGTTTCCTGCTTGCTGTGTGCTCTTCGCTTGTCTCTGTTACCAACCTTAGCGTGTTCCCGACTATTCCTGTCTGCTCGTGACCCTGACCTTTTGGCGTGTCCCTGACTATCCCTGTTTGCCTGTGACCCTGAACCTTTGGCGTGTACTCTGTTGTTCTTGCCTGCTAGTCGCCCTGACCTCTGCCTTATCCTTTTACTATCCTTGTTGTTCCAGCCTGCTGCTTCCCTCTCCTGTAATCTACTGTGAGCGTGAGCTGTGAGACCCTAGGGGCCGCGACTTGGAGCCAGACTGCAGCGCAGTCCATCCTCACCACTAGAGGCTCTGGTGAACACCTACTGGCTCTTAGACTCCGCGCCCTGGGGAATCTATGCTCTAGCTCCCACTGGGATCTGTGTTAGTGATCCAGTAGACCTGCTTCCTGAACTTCCCTGAGTACTATCCGCAGCAGTCAGTCCTAGGGTCCACTATCTTAGCAGTGCACTACCGGCTGCTACGGAGTGCATCTGTCACCTGGCCTCAGGTGACCTGACAGTTTAATCAGCCATGGACCCGGCTGACGTGCCGCTTCCTGCAGATGATCCGTTACAGGGCTTAGTCTGCAGACTTGAGACCCAGGAATTGCATCAGACCCAGGTGATGCGATTCCTTCAGGATTTGGCCTCCTGTTTTGAACAGGTTCAGGCCTCATTAGCATCCCCGGTTCAACAACCTCAACCACTATCTGCTGCTGCACCTATCGCACCAGTCTCAGCCACACATTCATTACAACTGCCAGCTCCGAGACGCTTCTCTGGGGACGCCAAGGCCTGCAGGGGGTTCCTTAGCCAGTGCACATTTCACTTTGAACTCCAGCCCCAAAACTACCTGTCCAATTGGGCGAAGGTAGCCTATATTATATCCCTCCTGTCCAGGGAGGCATTAGCCTGGCCTGCTCCTCTGTGGGAACTGAATGATCCAGTGGTTTCTAGCCTGTCTGATTTCTTGAAACTTTTTTGGAATATCTTTGAGGAACCCGGGTCATGTCTCCTCAGCGGCCAGCACTCTTTTACATCTCCGTCAAGAGTCCGCTTCTGTGGGACAGTATGCTCTTCAGTTCCATATCCTCACAGCTGAATTGAGCTGAAATAATGAGGCCCTAGTTGCAACCTTTTTACATGGCCTCTCTGATGCAGCTGGGTCGGACCAAGTTATCTCCCGAAGAACGCGCTACGCACAGAACTCTGGGCCTGTGCCTCTACTGTGGGGTCAAAGGTCATTTTCGTGACACTTGATCTCTTCGTCGCTCGGGGCAAATACATCTGGAAGGTGGAGTATTAGACCCTGAGATATCACCTTCACCTTCTCGTCTTCTCCTTTCTGTATTCCTTCATGTCTGCGCTTCCTCTCGTTCGGTCTCGGCACATCTGGATTCTAGAGCCGCTGGCAATTTCATGGATTGGGAAACTGCATCTTCCATGAGACTTACCCTTTTGCCCCTCACAACGCCATTGGTAGTCTTGGCAATTGATGGCACTGTTCTCCCAGGGGGCCCTATCCGCTTCCAGACCCTCCCTGTTAAGATGTCGGTAGGGACACTCCACCAGGAGTGGATATCCTTCCTTGTCTTACCTAAGGCTTCATCTCCTATCATATTAGATCTTCCTTGGTTATGGCTCGATTCTCCACACGTTGACTGAACTGCTGGACAGATCATGGCTTGGGGTTCCTTCTGTTCCTCTTCCTGCCTACTCAAGGTTACCCCAAAAGAGAAACTTCCTTTTGCCACCATCCCAGTTTCTTCTGCTTTTCCCACTGTATATAGCGATTTCTCGGATGTGTCCTGCAATAGTCAGACTGATGCACTCTCTAAATCATGTGGCACTCTGGATGAGAAGCCCACCTTTGAACCTGAGCCGATCATTCACTCCAGTTTGCAAAACCGTTATCCTTTGCCGGTCCCTAAACTCCCTTGGACGCACAGCCAGGCTAACTTGTCCGCAAGTTCCACAGTCATTACACCATGCGATTGAGATAGTTGCTACACCTGGCGATAATATTCAGTCGGCCTCTGCACCAGTTATGCCAGTCCAAACCCATGCCCAGTGAGCTTCCTGCTTTTTCTTATTCAGGACCTTCTATAACCTGGTCTCACCCTACTACTACTATGTCCATTCAAACCTGTCTAAGAGGCTCAATCCATCCTTTGGATAGACTGCCCCATTCGGCCAGGTGGGGTTTTCAACCTTTTTTTCAGGACTCTCTGCATTCTGCTTGTGCTCCAGCTATCCAGCTTGACTCCTGAGACACATCACCTTCTAACCAACCTGGTCTCAGGGATCCACTGACCTCTAACCAGTCTGATGATCCTGTGCTGGATGTCCAGTTCATCTTTAAGGGTCTTCGGGACCCTGCTCAGACTCCTGATGGTCTTCTCATGCCCTTACCCATTCCTAGGAAGCCTTTAGTCCTCAATAAGCCCTCTTGTCCTCTCCCTACCTCAGTTTCGGTCTCTGAGCATAATCTAAAGTACGAGGTTAGTCAAGTTCTGGATTCCCGGCGCCGTAGAGGCATTCTTCAGTACCTCGTACATTGGAAAGGGTTTGGTGCTGAGGAGAGGTCTTGGATCACTGCATCTGGGATCTTTGCACCTCGTCTGTTGAGGAGTTTTCATCTGGAGTTTCCCTTTAAACCTGGGCCCAGGCAGGGGAGTGGGAGGTCTCGTAAGAGGGGGGGTACTGTCATGGTTATGCAGTAATCTTTCTCTGTCTGCTTACCTCTCCTCATGTGTTCAGACTAAGAGGCCAGCCACTCTCACCTGGCTGTTTTTATAACCTCTCCTCTAAGCATGGCTCCACCCCAGGCCCTATCAGGGAACCCTATATTAACCTGTGCACTGCAAGCCAGCGGGGCTGATCAACCATTGTGTATTCATTGTGTGTTTGGCTTCCTGTTTCCTGCTTGCTGTGTGCTCTTCGCTTGTCTCTGTTACCAACCTTGGCGTGTTCCCGACTATTCCTGTCTGCTTGTGACCCTGACCTTTTGGCGTGTCCCTGACTATCCCTGTTTGCCTGTGACCCTGAACCTTTGGCGTGTACTCTGTTGTTCCTGCCTGCTAGTCGGTCTGACCTCTGCCTTATTCCTTTACTATCCTTGTTGTTCCAGCCTGCTGCTTCCCGCTCCTGTAGTCTACCGTGAGCGTGAGCTGTGGGACCCTAGGGGCTGCGACCTGGAGCCAGACTGCAGCACACTCCATCCTCACCACTAGAGGCTCTGGTGAACACCTGCTGGCTCGTAGACTCCGCGCCCTGGGGAATTTATGCTCTAGCTCTCTGTGTTAGTGATCCAGTAGACCTGCTTCCTGAACCTCCCTGGGTACAGTCCGCAGCAGTTAGTCCTAGGGTCCACTATCTTAGCGGTGCACTTCCGACTCCTATGGAGTGCATCTGTCACCTGGTCTCAGGTGACCTGACATGCATTTTATATTACAAGTAATTGATGTAATGTTAATGGAAATAAAATAGGAAGCTAATGGTTTAGAAATTACCAAATCTTTCCAGGAGGAAACTTCAGCCATATACGATACTTGGCAATTTTACCTAATGCAGGATTTTGTTATTTTTCTGAGGAAATTAAAATGTCATCTTAGGCCTGTCAGTTAATGAATAAGACACCGGAGACCATCTGTGTTTGATCGGGACTGGGAATAGCAGTCCCAGCGTAATGTTGGGATGCTCCTGCGATCATCACGCTGTTGATTTTGTAGCTGATATAAAATGCTGTTTTGGTTTCAACAGCTCCAGTTATTGTTGCTCCAGCATAAGTGTCTGGATTGGGGATAAGTGCACTCCAATCTTTTGCCTGCAGCCAAGGGATTACTGCTCACTGTTGGAGATTTCCTCCTTCCAAACAGATCATTGGCAGACAGTAGAACAGGCAGGCTTAGAGAAATGCTAAACAATTCCTACTGCTGTCTTTGGCTTGGGGCAGAAAAAAGGTCAAATGGGAGTTCAAGGGTTAATGAGGCAGAAGAATCTTGTGTAAGTCCAGTAATCCTTTTAATTGCACCACAAGCTTTGAAGTAATTTATTAGGGGACAGTCATAAGAATTGCTCATTTTTTCATTATTTTTACTCCTCTTGTGTGTTCTATATAATTGTTTTTTATTAACATTGATCCAGCTGCACCCACCCATCCCACCCACCTAGTTGCAAGCAGCTGGAAAACAGAAAATTGTATACTCACCTTTCCGTAATTTCCTTTCCTGATGCAGGGTCTCTGGTGACACCCTGCAATAAGCTGCCCAGGAAGTTGCCACTGCCATTGTTGAGTGAGCCCTGATCCCTCCAGGTACCGGCAGATTCTGAGTGTCATAGGCTTTCTTGATGGCCTTGACCAGCCAAGATGTGATGTGCGAGATGACGCCATGTGACCTCTTCTTCCTCCGTGAGGAATCACCAAAAGGTTATCAGTCTTTCTGAAAGAGGCTGTAGCTGACAGTTTCTAATAGTGGTCTTGATGTCCGAGGCGTGTGGTTACCCTTGATCATCAGTAAATGATGGAAGGTTGATTTCCTGATTGTAGTGAAAGGATGATGTCAACTTTGGAATAAAGTGGTCTGAGGGTTTCAGTACCACCCTGTCTGGGTAAAAGACCATTTAGGGTTCTGAAATCATTAACGCCTGTATCTCCGAGACTCTTTTAGCTGAAGTGATGGAGATAAGAAATGTTAATTTTAGTGCTAAGTCCCACAATGTAATCAAGTCAACTGGGTGGAAAGGTGAACTTGATAATGAATTCAGGACTACTAATAAATCCCATGCTGGGAACGTCTGTCTTCTTCGGGGCCTAATCTTTACACATGCTCTTATAAACTGGATTAGAAGAGGGTGTGAGGCCCATTTGAAGCCTGTTTTTGCGGATATAGCTGAAATCTGCACTTTAAGGGTACTTGAGCTGAGTCCTCTAGCTAGGCCTGCTTGAGGAAACTCCAGGATCTGCAGAACTTCTGGAGATAGTGGGTCCCAGCCATTCTGCTGAGCCATGGACGTGAATCTTTCCCATATTCTATTGTAAGTAACGTTAGTTGTGCTTTTCCTGGCTTGGAGTAATGTTGAAACGACCTCCGGGAGCAGCCTTGCTCTATAAACCTATTCCTCTCAACATCCATGCCATTAAATGGAGCCTCTATGGAGTTGGATGGAAGAACTGCCCCTGGTACAGTAGATCCTGGGACAGTGTAAGAGGTAGTGGATCTTCTAGGCTGAGCTGCAATAGAATCGTGAACCAAGGCCTCCTGGGCCAGAAAGGAATTACCGCTATTACTGAAGCTGAAGACCTGGATAGGAACATTGCAATTAGCGGTGTTGGAGGGAATATGTACCCCAGACAAAAGTTCCATGGATGAAGAAGGCAGTCCACCCCCTCTGCAGATGGATATGCTGCTCTCGACAAGAACCTCTGGCATTTGGTGTTTGTTAGTGTCGTGCCCAGATCGATCTCTGGGATCCCCCAAGTTTGAGTCAGGAGACTGGAGGCTTGAAGGTTCAGGGACCACTCGTTGTTCGACAGGAACTCTCTGCTCAAACAATCGGCTAGTAAGTTCTGAGCTGCCGGAACATCGCTCGTAGATCTGTTAGAATTAACTGGACCCATTCCAGAGTGGAACGGACTTCCTCCAGTAGAGTACTGCTTCTGGTACCCCCCTGTCTCTGAATATATGTTACTGCCACTTTGGATTAGGACACTTTTCCCCCTCAAGGATGGGCCAAAATCTAGAAGGGCCTAGAAGGCTGCTCTGAGCTCGAGAATATTCGATACTAGACCCTCCGCATGAAATCGCCATTGAACTGCCTGGTTCCCCCCCATCCTGCCTGGCTGGCATCTGTTGTGATTACCTCCGGTTCTGGGTGAACTATAGGTCTGTGTCTCCTGAGGTTGTCTTTATGCATCCACCACCAAATCAACTGTTTCACGATGTGGTGAATGGCAATGGACTGAAGCATTGATGTTCCGTTGCACTGAGTAAGGAATGAGAACTGCATAGTCCTCATGTGCCATTGCGCCAATTGAATCAGAGGTAGAGTGGCCGACATCGAGCCTAAGGTGCTCAGACAGGCTCTCGCCGGAAGGAATGTTGCTGTCATTAGTCTCCTTAACTTCCGGATCAAGGGAGTGGGAGTATCTATGGGAAGTCCTGCGTAGATTTGGGTTTGGGCCTAAATTTTTACAGTGGATTCGGATGCTTTATGGGGGGCCCAGGGCGAGGGTCCGCACCAATAATTGGATCTCTGACCCCTTTCCGTTGTTCAGGGGAACTCAACAGGGGTGCCCCCTCTCTCCCGGTCTCTTTGCCCTAGCGCTGGAACCCCTGGCAATTTCGGTCAGGGAATCCCGAGAGATCCGTGGTTTGCTGGTGGGGGGACTGGAGGAGAGGATATCCCTTTATGCGGATAACGCCCTGTTGTACCTGAACGATGCGGGGCCCTCGCTGGCGGCTGCCCTTGAAGTATTTGATGAGTTTGGGGTGTACTCGGGCATCAAAATGAATTGGTCCAAATCAATGCTTTTTTCATTAGATGAGCAGGCAGCTGCCCTGGCCAGCCCATCCCCCTTACGTTGGGTATCAGAATTTAAATACTTAGGTGTCCTGGTGACAAGAAACACAGCACAGTATTACGCCCGTAATCTTTTTCCTCTGTTATCTCTCCTTAAAGAAAGATGCTCGTCATGGTCGGGGCTCCCTTTGAATTTCCTTGGACGCATCAATATTTTGAAAATGATTGTGCTACCCAAGTTCAATTATTTATTTCGAAATAGTCCGCTTTGGGTTCCGGCCTCCTCCTTCAGGGAGGTGGACAGGTGCATTGGGGCCTTTATCTGGAATGGAGCTGTTCCGCGCCTGGCTAGATCTACACTTCAGCTTCCTACACAGTTGGGGGGTCTCGTGCTGCCCAACTTACAAATATATTATTGGGCCGTGGTTTTGGTTACAGCCTACTGGTGGTTTGAGGGGGCCCGTGCTAATGCAGCGGTTTGTCTAGAGGCGGCATCCCTGGGATCAATGCTGGACTTACAGAACCTGGTTTACAGGGGACTGGGGCATACAGGGTTGTTCCAACTCCCTCTAAAACTACACCGCGAGTCTGCGTGGCCGCTAGGCGACGCTTATTCCTGGAATATCGCTGGTCGCCGGTACAGCCTTTATGGGGGAACCCCAATCTACCCCATTTCAGATCAATCCCGGACCCCCAAGTCTGGGCAAGATATGGTATCAAGACCTTGCAGGACATAATGCCTGAGGGAACGTTGCTAACCTACCCACAGCTTTGCAGGACGTTTAAGTTGCTGGGTTGGATGTACTTTAGGTACATCCAGCTCAGGCACGCTGCCAGAGCTCAGTTCCCTTCTAAGCCCCTACTTCAACTAGACCCTGTTGAGATGGTTTTATCACAGGATGGGTTGAGAAAACCTCTTTCTGCGCTGTATGGGACTCTGCTTAAAACGGACTCACCCAAAGTCGAGAAACTATGGGCTCTCTGGAAGGCAGATATCCCCACCTTAGACAGAGAGGATTGGGACGATGCTTTGGAGCAAAATCCTAAACTGGTTATTTAGTCGAAAGATAAGTTGATACAAACAAAGCTGCTTCATCGAGTTTACTACACACCAGTAAGATTACATAAACTATTCCCAGATAGGGACCCCCACTGCTTACGGTGCCGAACTCAGATAGGCACTCCAATGCATATGCTTTGGGACTGTCCCAAGATACGAATCTTTTGGTTAGAAGTCTTTGACCTGATCAATATTAGGCTGGGATTGTCAATATCCATGTCACCTGAGTTGGCACTTCTGGGGATCCCTGATGACGAACAAATATCCCATCATAACAAACTCCTCATTTCATATTTAATGTACTATGCTAAAAAGGCGATCATTTGCAGATGGTCCTCTCCTAGTCCGCCCACTCTGTCCTCCTGGATGGCCATGATTGATGCTGCATTACCACTTTACAAATTGACATATATTAGCCGTGGCTGCCCCTGGAAATTCGAGAAAGTGTGGCAGTCCTGGACATCGGTATGATGGAGCCTTCTCATGGATCCTACTATAGTGCCTCCCGAGCTTGAACCTTAACTTTGGTGCCCTCCACTCCTCCTCCCCCCTTGATGCTTCCTGGGAGGGATCTCTGCACCTCCTCTCTCCTCTCTGGATCTTTTGCAGCAAGAAATGCTGCTTATCCACGGAGGGTTGAGGACTCTGAAAAGGATGCAGGATATGTTGTGATGTCTTTATTACTGTTACCCTTCTTGATTCAGGAGCCTGGAATCGGATCTATTTGTGACTTCCCTTCTGTGATTTTCCATTCATGTTTCTGTTTTGGGCATATTTGATACTTACTGTTGTATACTATAATGTACTAACTATGTGTACTGTGTTCTCATGTCATGGTTGGCTTCTTCAGCCATTGTTCATTTGTTCAGTTTTTAATCCTTCAATAAAAAGACATCCTGATTGTTAAAAAAAAACAAAAAACTTCCCGATCAAGGGACCTATCTTTTCCCGAGGTAGACTGACTCTAATAGAGTAAGTTCTGCCCCTAGAAAGGTCATGCTTTGTGTGGGCTGAAGGTTGCTGTTCTTCCTGTTGATTAACCACCCGAAGTTCTGGAGTGTGTTGATCAATACAGCACGTGGTGAATTAGTGTTTCCCAACTGTCTGCTAGGAGTAGGATGTCATCCAGATAATGATGGATCTCAGGCCTTTTTCCCTTAGAAATGAGATAACAGGAAGGAGGAAGCGGAAGAAGAGTCTTGGTAAAGGTCCAGATGAGATGCCGAATGGGAGGCACTGAAACTGGAAATGCTGGTGGTTGACTGAGAATCTCAGATATTTTTGAAAGGCGGAGTGTATAGGGACGTGTAGATAGGCATCCAATAAATCTACGGAGAGCATCCAGTCCATTTTGAAGGCTTTGACCTGAATTCCTCTATTGAGCCTTTTTAGGTCCATTACAGGGCGTAGATCTCCTGTCTTTTTCCTTACTAAGAATAGGGGGGAGTAATATCCTCTCCCTCTTTGGGGGGTTGGAACCTCCAGAATTGTTCCTTCTTTTCTAGCTCCGTCACATACTTGAGAAGCAGCCTCCTCTTGACTGGTGATGATGGTAGTCTGGTTGACTGAAAATGACTTCCGGGCGCGTTGCCTATAAATCTCCATTTGTGCCTATGTTTTATTTTGGAAAATGTCCATGCATCCTCTATGTGTTCCGTCCAGACCTGTTCAAATTTTTTGAGCCTGGCTCCCACTTTCCCAGGCAGGACAGGCGAACCTTCAAAGAGACTTCTGGTTTTTCCCTGTCGGGGCGGTCTTAGATTTCTGAAGCCTCAAAAAAGATGATTGTGGATTCTTCCAAGTTGTTTTAAATTCTCTTCCTGGCCTATATGTTCTCGCCTCCCTGTACCTCTCCGGGAGGTTGCGTTTGAACGAAGGACCTTTCTGTGGCTTAGGTCTTCTATCAGAGGGAATCAGTCTGATTTGCCTCCTGTCAATTTGGAGATTGCTGAGTCCAGTTTTGAACCAAATTATAAGGGATCTTGCACCAATTGGTCTTTGATGCTGCATTCGCCACCCATGGTTTGAGCCACAGGGCTCTTCTGGCCATGACTGAAGCCAACATAGCCCTTGCGGAAGAACGAATGACATCCACTGAGTCCTCTGCTATGAAATCGCCTGCCAGCTTCAGTTCCTGAAGAGAACTAATTATTTTCTCCTGGTCAGCCCCTTCACGCATGGATCTTTCTATATTGGCAGACCATCCAGAAATTGCTTTGCTGACTGCAGCCGCTGCTACTGCTGGCCTACATGCACCTCCTGCTGTGCAGTATGCTTTTTTCATGTCCAGATCAATCTTCCAATCCAGCACATCCCGGAAGGTTACTGCATCTTCTATTGGTAAAGTAACATGTCTTGCGAGCCGCATTAGAGAGGTGTCGACCACCGGTGGGTGGACCAGTGGATTCACCTTCACTTCCTTCAGAGGATATAGTTTTGCCAATCTATTGTTCAGGATAGATCTTTTATCTGATCTTTCCCACTTATCCTTAATGAGATCCTCCAGTTTCCTCAATGAAGGGAAAGGACTCCGGCTCCCTCTTTAGATTAGGAAAGTACTTCCGGATTTTGCGAGGGGCCTCTTTCGCTTCTTCTCATCCTATGGCCTCCTTTACTAATCCTTTTTTTTTTTTTTTCAATAAATTTATTATAATTTTTCAGCTATACATAAAATCACAGTTATCGGGTACACATTGAGACAGAAGCTGTTAATACAATCAATAAGTCATACAATCGACAAATAAAGCAGAAATGTAAGAACGAGTTCAAAATACGGCCAACTGAGCCTCTTACTAGGTCACTTCTGCACTAGTGGTGTAGGTGAAGTTCCGGCCCAGTAAAGTATTCCTATGGTATAGCGGGAAAACCCTAATTAATAAGTGTATAAACTATAGATCATTAAGAATCTCTGTGTGAGGGAGAAGTGGTTGGTGTGGGGATAGGGGTCCATTCGCGGTAATGTTATGTACCAATCAAAGCCACCCTTGAACCCATTCACCCCTAAAGGGTTCTAACTGTGAATAGGTGGGGGCCATGTGTAGTAATGTGTGTGGTTTTAAACCTATTCTGTACCCATATGATTGAGAGGAAGCTCCGTAATAATAATATGTTATCAAGGAGTGAGGGGGGAGTAAGGAAACCAGAAACCATTGTGTGCTCCTGCCGGAACAGTGAAGGATTTATGTTGGTATCAAGTTGAGAGGGTGTGGAGATTGCCTAAGTAGGATCGGTGAGGATTAATTGGGTAAGAGGAAGGGTATGGACTGAGGGAGGGCACGATCAGCCAGACACTGACATTTCTGCGACCGATTAGTATCGATCATGGCTGAGAGGTTGGGTCACTGGGCGGAATGATCTTTGTCGAGGAAACTCTAAAGTGCAACGAGCAAGCCCATGTTGTATTCAATTTTGTCGGATTGTCTTTTGCTTGGTAAATTAGTTTTTCCATCTCGGCCCTTCTATCGACTCTTTTGAACCATTCAGCCACTGATGGTGGTGTGGAACTCCTCCAGTGAACCGGGACACAGAGGTTGGCTGCATTGATAAGTTGTAGGGCAAGGGATTTTTTGTAGGAGGAAAGGGGCAAGGAGGTGTGAGGGAACATGTATTGGGCCGGAATGAAGTCTGGGGCGTAAGAGGTAATTTGGGTGATAAGGCGGTGAATTTCCGTCCCAATAAGGTAGGATAGGAGGACACTCTCACCAGATATGAATGAGAGTGCCAAGCACTGCATTGCAACGCCAGTATGTCGGGAGGACCGAGGGGTGCATTTTGTAGATTTTATCCAGTGTCCTATACCAGTTAGTGAATATTTTGTATAAAATGTACAGAAAGAAACTGCGCTATATACTCAAAAAAACATACATGTGAAATAACATGCCAGGTATTACCAAATCATAAAACCAAGTGAAATTATAAAGAATCAAACAAGTGTCTGACTAATATTAAGTGCCTATAAAAATTATGGCCAAAACACTTATAGTGAAAGTGAAATTAAAACACCAAGTCCATAACAAGATAGCCAGATTTCCTGTAGGTAGTGAGGAGAGACCCTAGATCGCTGTTTATAGGGATCGATATAGGGAGGTGGGAAATAAGAGAACACCCATCATAGTGATCCACCACCACCTAAAATGCAAGCTTACCAGATAGCAAGCTTACTAAGCTTGTCACAGATCAAAAGCCGGATGGACATGGATCAGGAACGTCCCTCTGTATATTTATGGCAGGCAGCAGGCAATCTGAATGTATTAAGGATCTGGGTCTCCAACCAGCGTTAGGGCATCCCTCTGGCGGCATGGCCGCGGGCAGGTATAGGGAGATACAGTCCCCGAATCACAAACAATCATGAAGTTAAAAGAAGAGCGAAAATCGCCGGCCGGCTGGCGAGCACCTGTCCAAGCATGTAAACAGAAAGAAAGCTGCTATAAATGGAAAGCCATTCATGAAAGTTAAGTGTTGCTTATAACAGTGAAATGAGGTAGGCTGTCAGTACATCAGGATTGATCAATTTTCAAATGTTACATAATCAGGTTGAAAAAAAGTCTATCTAGTTCAACCAAGGGGGAGAAAAAACATACATACATATATATATATACACAATCCTATACCCACAATTGATCCAGAGGAAGGCAAAAAAAAACAAAAAACAGCAAAGCATGATCCAGTTTGCTCCAGCAGGGGAAATATTCCTTCCTGATGCAATTGGATATTCCCAGGATCTACTTTACCTGTAAATGTTAGTACCCAACTATATTATGTACATTTAGGAAAGAATCCGGGCCTTTTTTAAAACAAACTACTGAGCTGGCCAGAACCACCTCTGGAGGGAGTCTAGTCCACATTTTCACAGCTGGTATTGAGAAGAAACCTTTCCGTATTTTGGAGATAAAATTTATTTTCCTCTAGATGTAAAGAATGCCCCCTTGTCCTCTGCGATGACCTTAAAGTGAATAACTCAACACCAAGTTCACTATATGGACCCCTTATGTATTTATACATGTTGATCATATCCCCCCTAATCTCCTCATCTCAAAAAATAAATATTAATAAATTTAGTTCCTCTAAAATTTCCTCATAGCTGAGCTCCTCCATGCCTCTTATCAATTTGGTTGCTCTTCTCTGCACTTTCACCAGTTCCCTGATAACCTTTTTTGTGAACTGGTGCCCAAAACTGAACTGCATATTTCAGATGAGGTCTTACTAATGATTTGTACAGGGGCAAAATTATACTGTACATTTTATCAACATTAAACCTAATTTGCCGCATACATTAGCTGCCCAATTAGTGGATTGAGGTCAGCTTGTAAGTTGGAGACATCCTGTAAGGTCGTTATTCCACTGCATAGCTTACTTCCGCTTTAAAAAGTAAGGTTCCCAACACTGAACTTTGGGGTACACCACTGATAACCTTAGACCATTCAGAGTAAGAATCATTAACCACTACTCTGTCTCTGTCTGTCGTTAACCACTAATTCTGTCTTTTAGACAGTTTTCTATCCATTTACAAACTGATCTTTCCAAGCCTGTAGACTTTACTTTACACATTAGCCGTGCATGGGGAACTGTATACTGTATATACCATAGTTTGTCAATGCCATAACCTTCACACAAACCAATTAATACACACTACTTTTTTTTTTTTTTTACTAAAGACATGTAGCAGAATATGTTTTGGCCCAAATTTATAAAGAAATTATATTTTATAACTGAAAGTAGAAAATATACATTTTTTTTTTACAATTTCAGTCTTTTTTCCTTTCCATAGCAAAAAATAAAGAACATTATGGTGATCAAATACCACCAAACAAAAGCTCTATTTGTGTGAAAAATGTAATAAAAATAAAAATATTAAAATAAAGTAAAAATAAAGTGTTGCATGAGCGCGCATTTGCCAGTTAAATTAGCGCAGTGCCCAACAGCAAAAAATAGCTTGGTCATACCTTAATGCAGGGAAAGCATTAAGGTAAAAAATGTCTTGGCTTTAGAACCTTTTAATATTACTAATATTCTTTAGCAGCCTTTTAGGTCATTATTCCCTTGTTGCTGTGGGTCTACTATTTATGTATCGTTTTTCATAAATATCTTCCATTATATACTGTATGCCAGCTACATAATTTAGATTGAAATGGATGTCAGGCTTTCTCGGTAACATGTTATATCCTGCATAAAGGAGAAGCCTAAGTGGTGATGACAGATTGCAGTGAGTCTTTAATTCCTTGGCTCACTGTTTTCTGAAGACCAAGTTCCCCTGTCAACGTGCTTGAGCTCCCCCTGCCCTTTCAAGTCCACATCTTCTGTGTGTCTTGTCGGCTGCTTGAGACTCAGTCTGATGAATGTAAACTGTCTACAAGTATTAGGAAGTAAAGCACCTGTGGTTAGGATGTCATTCCTCAGGTGTTATTTAAGGTTGTAGATCACAGCGTTCCAGCATTACTTCTCAAGTAGCTGAATTATAGGACTGTCTACATATAGTTACAGGTGGATCTATTAAAGGATCAGTCACTGACAGATTCACCTATGGCCAAACAGAAAACTTGTGAAGTGGTATTTATACCTGACAATGAAGCATAATAACATTGCCATTTAGCTGGTTCTTTGATGTGTATTGTAAATTCTCTTTTTATGCTGTAATTAATGTTGGTGTTACTGTAGATAAAAAGTATATTTTTTATTCTATGTTATCCCATTTGTAATGACACTATAATGATTCTGTGGTCACCTTTATCTGTAGAACAAAATATACTGTATACAACAGCCTTCAAATTTTTCACTCGCCTACTTGCATTTTGCGAGTGGAAAATGAGGGCTGGCGTGCGTGGGCTGCGAGCACCACCGGCAGGCGGGGTTGAATAGGAGCTGTTCTCCCAGTGATCCCCCAAGAAGGAGAGGAGAGGGAAGAGAGAAGAGAGGGCAGGCTGGATCATCAGAGCGTGGAACATCACTGTAGCATCTTTCATTTGAATTAGCGTGTGTTCTCGCCGCTCGCCATCACATATAGCCTCGCCTCCTGCCCCAGGTACTTTGGTAGACAGAATACCCGTCCAATCCCGGGATGTGTGACATGTATCAAAGTCGCCGGGCCAGGAGGCGGGGCTGTATGTGACAGCGAGCTGCAGGAACACACAGCAAATGAAATTAAAGCTTTTACAGCGATGTTCTTCAGCGCTTTGATGATCCAGCCAGGAATCATCTTCTCTTCCTCTCTCTTCCCCTCTCTTCCCCTGCACAGGTAGGCTGCATTGATGGACACAGGTAGGCTGCATTGATGGACACAGGTAGGCTGCATTGATGGACACAGGTAGGCTGCATTGATGGACACAGGTAGGCTGCATTGATGGACACAGGTGAAGCAACATTGCTGGACACAGGTGAAGCAACATTGCTGGACACAGGTAGGCTGCATTGTTGGGCACAGGTAGGCTGCATTGATGGACACAGGTGAAGCAGCATTGATGGACATAGGCAGGCTGCATTGTTGGGCACAGGTGAAGCAGCATTGCTGGACACAGGTAGTGGGGTCCCACAGGGTTCTGTGCTGGGACCAATCCTATTTATTTTGTTCATAAACAACCTGGAGGATGGGATAAACAGTTCAATCTCTGTATTTACGGAGGATACTAAGCTAAGCAGGGCAATAACTTCTCCGCAGGATGTGGAAACTTGCAAAAAAAATCTGAACAAATTAATGGGGTGGGCAACTACATGGCAAATGAGGTGTAATGTACAAAAATGTAAAATAATGCATTTGGGTGGCAAAAATTTGAATGGGAGGAGAACCTCTGGGGTAATCTAGGATGTAAAAGGACCTGGGGGTCCTAGTAGATGATAGGCTCAGCAATGGCATACAATGCCAAGCTCCTGCTAACAAAGCAAACAGAATATTGGCATGCATTAAAAAGGGGATCAACTCCAGAGATAAAACAATAATTCTCCCGCTCTACAAGACTCTGGTCCAGCCGCACCTGGAGTATGCTTTCTAGTTATGGGTACTAGTCCTCAGGAAGGATGTACTGGAAATGGAGCGAGTACAAAGAAGGGCAACTAAGCTAATAAAGGGTCTGGAGGATATTGGTTATGACCAAGGTTGCGAGCACTGAACTTATTCTCTCTGGAGAAGAGACGCTTGAGAGGGGATATGATTTCAATTCATAAATACCATTCTAGTGACCCCACAATAGGGATAAAACTTTTTCGTGGAAGGGAGTTTAACAAGACACGTGGCCACTCATTAAAATTAGAAGAAAAGAAGTTTAACCTTAAACCACGTAGAGGGTTCTTTACTGTAAGAGCGGCAAGGATGTGGAATTCCCTTCCACAGGCGGTGGTTTCAGCGGAGAGCATCGATAGTTTCAAAAAAACTATTAGATAAGCACTTGAACAACCACAACATACAGGGAAATACAATGTAATACTGACATATAATCACACACATAGGTTGGACTTGATGGACTTGTGTCTTTTTTCAACCTCGCCTACTATGTAACTAGGTAGGCTGCATTGTTGGGCACAGGTGAAGCTGCATTGATGGACACAGGAAGGCTGCATTGTTGGGCATAGGTGAAGCGACGTTGATGAACACAGGTAGCTTGCATTGTTGCGCACAGGTGAGGTTGCACTGATGGCCACTGATAAAGTTGTTGTTAAAGGGGTTGTAAACCCTCATGTTTTTTCACCTTAATAAATCCTATGCATTAAGGTGAAAAAAACTTCTGACACTGACCAGCCCCCCCATTTTACTCACCTGAGCCCGTTCGTTCCCACTGCGGAGAAGCGCTCTACCTCTCTGGCCGTTATGTCGGCTCTTGATTGCATAGATTGATAGCAGCGCGGCCTTTGGCTCCCACTGCTGTCAATCAAATCCAATGACGCAGGGGGTGGGGCCAAGTCTGGTATTCTGTCTCTATGGACGCAAAAGCCGGACTCGGGATTGCGCCCGCACAGTAACCCCCAGGGAGAGCTCTTCTCCTAGGGGGTTTGCTGATGCTGAGAGGAACTGATAGCGCCGCCAGGGCACCCCAGAACACGTGGATCGGGGCCACTCTCCACTGTGCAAAACGAACTGCACAGTGGAGGTAAGTATGGCATGTTTGTTATTTAAAAACAAAAAAAAAAGAAACAAGTGTTTACAACCCCTTTTAATATTTATTTTTTTAACTTAAAGCGGAGTTCCACACAAAAATGGAACTTCCACTTTTCGGAACCCTCCCCCCCTCCGGTGTCACATTTGGCACCTTTCAGGGGGGTGGGGGGTGCAGATACCTGTCTGACAGGTATTTGCACCCACTTCCGGCATAGAGTCCCATGGGAGACTATGCCTCTTCCCGTCCCCACCGCACTGTCTCCTGGGAACACACAGCTCCCAGGAGAGAGCGGGGACCACTTGAGACGCGCAGCGCAACTCGCGCATGCGCAGTAGGGAACCGAGAAGTGAAGCCGCAGCGCTTCACTTCCTGATTCCCTCACCTAGGATGGCGGCGGCAGCTGCCGAGAACCGAGCGGGTTCTCGGCATCGCCTGCTGACATCGCTGGACCCTGGGACAGGTAAGTGGCCATGTATTAAAAGTCAGCAGCTGCAGTATTTGTAGCTGCTGGCTTTTAATATTTTTTTTTTTTTGGCGGTGTGGGTGGACCCCCGCTTTAATTCTGCATAAAACATTTAAGTGTCATTTCATGAGATTATTTATGAGGGCGTATTGAGGGGTGGAGCAGGGTAGGGGTTGGGTGGGGCAACTGGTGGTGAATAACCCTTGAGGCCTGGCTAGTAGCTCAGGACTTGAAATTTTGAGCCCTGGTATACAACGTAACAATAAGGGTACATTGTATCTCTGAATCACACTGAATAGTGTTTACAAAGAGCAGTGGCTCCAATGCACAGCTATTCCCAGCTGTTATTTGGACAGCTGACAAACTCTGGGGTGGGTATTGGTGTGTCCAGTAACGTTCATATCCATTTCGTACTGGTTCTTCCTTAATACCCACCCCAAAGTTTGTCATCTGCTGAGCGTTCTTTTTGTCACAAACAGAGAGGTAGCGGCCTGGGACTAGAAGAAGGACCCTCTATACTGTACCTTCATTGCGCATTCGCTTCTTTTGAAGGACGACTCACTATCCACCCCAACCAAGCCTTGCTTCTATTGGTCCAGTGCTATCACACACACATGTTTGGACAGCTGGGAATAGTCAGCGAATGCAATGTGGGTAGTCGAAATGGCCATATAGGGACATGACTTGCTAGTCCCAATGTACTTGGTGCCCAACCCATGGCCCTTTGGCACTTACTGTGCAGCCCTTGGAGCCTCTACAGAAAGTAGTCTGATTTGGTGCTTACACAAGCCAGTGAAGGAAATATATTCTTCTTTAGTATTTGATAATTTGGTTTATTTCTTGTGCACTACATTTGCACTCAGTGGCAGCCGCCCCCCCTAATCTCCATACGCCCGGCACCTAATCTCCATGCAGAGCACCGGACGCATGGATTTCAAAGGGTTTTTTTTTTTTTTTTTAGAAGCACGTGATTAGAGCCTGAGGCTCTAATTGGCTTTAAAAAGGGTGGGCTCAGGGCGCAGAGCACTGCGCCTGGAGCCCTCCAACTTGTGTGACATTAGCGAATTAATATTCACTATGGTCTTCCTGCTTCTCCTCCCAGCCAATCGGGAAGCGAGGCTTAAAACCCGATTGGCTGGAAGGAGGGCTGGCCGGCCCGAGCCGGCTTCTTCTATCTGGGCACTTCCTACCCATCCCTTCCTATGGGGAAACGAGCCCAGCAACATCCCCATCCCCCAGCAACCGGGCAGACACTGAGCTGTAGGAAGCCCAAACGAGGAAGTATTGATTTGTAAGCAGCAGTAGTAGTCTCTTGAATGAATCTCCCCATTTTTCAACAACTTTTATAGCATGGTCACAGCCTATGACCATCTCCTTATACAATGGCTGACAGTTTCCAGTAGCATTACATTTACTGAATATTATGTGTGGCTCTGTGGTAAGGTCAGGGGATGCATTTGAGACCCCCTCTCAGTGACCACTGTCTCAGATGATTTTTTTATGGCCGTATGTAGCATGTCCAAAATCCACAACTTGTTAAATGTATGCAAATCCAAAATCTATTTTTCAGTATGTCTGGTATTAAATGTCTCATGGTATAGTTTTCCTAATCAAATAATTTTTGTGAATATGTTGCAAAGTTTCTGATCTAGAGAGCCTGGCTTCCTTGTGCAGGCTGACAACACTAAGCTTCTACCTTACGATTATCAGCAATTTTGTCAGCCTGCAGTATGCACTCCCTGTTAGTTGTTGGACTGCCTACCATGTCTTGTAGATAGGCAGCCAACTGAACGAGCACTCAAAGCAGGATAACAGCACTGCTGTTATTTGCAAGGCAACAGCTTAGCACAGTTACTGGTAGGATCCTCAGGTAAGAAACTTTGAAATACATTTGAAATACATGTTTTCCTTAACGACTTGAACTTGAGAGAGGTTGCTAATGTAATTTTCCCAAAATGGAGATCTCTTTTCACTTCTTGCTACAAAGAAAGTTAAACTTCCCTAAAGTGTGGGGAAATTGACAGTTGTCACTAGAGCAGTTCAATTTCCTGTCAGAGGTCGCAGATCCTGGGATTGAATCTCTCCAATGGAAATACAACAATACAAACTTTACAGGGGTTCTAGCCCTGCTATATTCTACTAAAAACTAGAAATTCTCTAATTCAGGAGTATGTCAATGTATTTATTAAACAGTTGCCTATATTTTACGTACATTTATTTGTCATAGTATTACCTTTTCATAATTGCCTGCACTGGGCAAATTGAGTGGCAGCTTTATGATTATGTTAGGCTGTATTGCACGTACAGTCATTCTAAAATCATGATTCTAGCTATGACATTAGTTATAGGTAGTGCTTGATTTTAAATTTTACATGTACACTAAAAAACTTAACTTTGGACAAAGTTTGTATTAGTTGTATGTGGCATGAGGTCTTTATTGACCCCAGTAGAAAAGGTATGTTTATCTCACAACTAGGCTTTTACTGTAAGCTGAACTTCTTTTTCCACTCTCCAGTGTATCCTTATGGAGAAATCTCTAGGGACCATTGATGATACTGTTGGTGCTTGTTACTTATAGAAATATTCATTTGCAATGCTGTTTATAAAAAATGCTCTTGGTAGTAGCCCGGAAGTTCAGCTCACAGTACAGCTCTGGCTTTGTCTGTAGGATAGGAGGTGGGGAGGTGATCTCTATACAGGGGTCACATAGGACTTTGTGTATCGAAAGCCAACCCTCTTAGTTGGTTTACCTATTGTAAAACTTGCCCTCTTCTGTCCTTAAGATATCTCAAGAATGTTGGATTTGCCATCACTTTCTGCCTTGGCAATAATGGTTATCAAGAATAGTAAGGGTGAAAGTTCCCACGGGGACACAGTATATACTAGACAGGTTTAACCCTTCCCCACTCTATCCAAAACCTAAAGCTTATGGCTTTGCATAAAATGTAAGACCTAGCTGGTGATTACATTTCGGAAAAACATCCTCTGTATAACCCCTTCCACTCCCAGCTAGCCTTAGTTTTTTTGTTTTTGTTAGTGTCATTAGGTGATGAACAAGCTCTCTCCCTTCTGGGAGGAACTTCCTCTTTTTTTGTTGAAATTGAAGTTTTAACTGCTCAACTTCAGCTTCTCCCACGGCCTTTTGGATTGGTTGACACCTTGACTGAGTTTTTGGGGACCGTGGAAGGATCGCTGCCTGGAAGAAGATGCATTGCCAACCTATAATGCCGCTTTGGGCACTGGATCCTGTGTGGGTGCTCTAGCATGATATGCATGGTGTTGAGCGAGCTACTGGGTGCTGTGCAGGTCCAGAGCCAAGGTCCATCGGCTTGTGGAGCCCAGTCTCTGAAAAAACACTTTATAGTTTGCTCATTCAGGAGGGTGAAGTGGGAATCGGGCTTGTCTCTTTTTTCCTGCATTACTTGGATACAGACATCTACTGTGGTGAGTCCAACCTAGCGCCCTTAAACTTGGTCCCAGTATGCTGGCTGTAATTCCTGTCGCTGGTTAGTGGAGGGGGCTGTAGCACTTTTGAAATAGTGTGTCGCAGCCAAGGAGTTGGAGCACCGGGTGTTTAAATATGGCACAGGTTTTCTGGGCCTTTTTGTCATAGCACCCCTGCTGTATTCCTGCTGTATTCATGTGTTCATGTGCATGCCATCTTGGATTCTCTGGGTGTGTTATTCCTGGATGGAAACCCAACTCTCAAAGGTGCAGCACAAAAATCCTTCAGATGTCACCTGGGTTTTCCAGCAGCCTGCAGTGCCTGACACAGGCAGCTTCCCCTCGCCCCTAAGCAGCATGGCGGATATGAGTATCCCTTTTAGGGACATCTAACACAGCTCATTACAGATTCAAAGAGAAGTAGCAATTGGGGATCAAAGGGCCTTGCTGGCTTAGACCCAGCTGATAGCTCAGGTTGGGGTGTTAGCCTCCCATCACAGGATCCAAGTCTCCCCCATTTTGTTTTTCTACCCTCCTCTGGGGTTCATCTGTCCCTTCAGGCACACAGCCTCCTCATTTTTGCCTAGAGAGGAATTCTCTGCTGCCATGTTTGACTTTATAGGTGAGCTGTCAGCCCTCTTGAAGACTGTTCATCACAGGGGTCAAAACCAGGGCCCTTCAGCCTCCCTTCCAGTGTTGGCCCCTGACTTTTCCCCTGCAACCACTGCACTGCCTTAGGAAGGGAGCAAGGAGGGGGAGGAAGGTGAGGAGGTATCTGCTTTTGTAGAATGGAACTCAGAAGAGATGTTCTCTACTGAGATATCTCCTAAACTAAAAGATGCCGTTTTGGTCCTTATTGATGAGGTGCAGTCCTGTCTTGTCTTAGAGCAGCCTGGGTCAGCCACCCTCCAAAGGTCTATAGCTTGGGCTCTGTATACTGCCTATACCTCCTAAAACTCTTCCTGTCCTCTTGCTCCTAGAGTCAGGACTGAAAGGTATCTGGCCTCATCCTGATTAGATTTCTTTTATTGAAGAGGGGTTCCTGGAAAAAATGGTCTGTCCTCGTTGTGGACCCAGCCACCACTTACCTTCACGAAACCTTGATGTTCCTGTTTTTAAGGACATGGTGAAAAAGAGGCCTTATTTGCCCTCTCTGAGCCCACCAGGCAATCAGCTGTTGCATCCATGGCAGTCTACCAGATCCTGGCTGTCTGGACTAACTGTATTACTTGTGACCCTGGATCCATTTTAATGGACCCCCTGGCCCACCATCACTTATGCCTGTGATCCTATGATATTGCGTAGAGGTCTGGGTGTATCTGCTTCATCAACTATCCAGGATGAACATTCCTTGTGGTCACATGAGGAGTATCCTCTGGTTGAAATGTTGTTCAGCGGAATTTCCATGTAAAAAGTTTCTCAAAAGGTTGCTCTTGGAAGGGATAAGTATGTTCAGCAAATAGCTGGGAGTAAATATCTCCACAGAAAAAGAAGGCACATGGTCCTGCAAGTAAGCCTTCAGCTCCCATGTCTAAGAAGAGTTCCTTTCGCCCCCTTCCTCCTTTGACTTTGGGCTCCAAGCTGAAACATGGGGCACACATCTGTTTGAAAGCATGAAACTCAAACCTAGCAGGTCTGGGAGCAACCCCTCTTTACAATGAAGGTAAGCCCCCACTTTCCAAGTGAGTGTATGCCTGTTAGCCTTTTTGGCTATCTGGTCCCAGGAAATCTCAGATGTTTGGGTCCAGAATATAGTGTTCAGGTGCTACAAACTGGAATGTCATACTCTGCCTCCATTCTACTTCATTCTTTCCAATTTGCCTTCCTTTCCACAACGACAAGTGGATCTCTGCACTGTTATTCTGCAGCAGCTCACACAGGAAGTTATTGTACCAGTTCTGGTCAGGATGTTGTCAGGGGTTTTACTCCAATCTTTTCAGTGTTCCTAAGGCAAATTGAGGTGTTCACTCCAGTCTGGATTTCAAGACCGTCAACCTTTAGGGGTTCAGAATTTCCACATGGAAACTGCCAGGCTGGTCATTGCTCCCCTCCTATTAAAATATAAAGAATTCCATGCTTAATGCAATTTCATATGTCTAAGATTAGACTGCAGCACAAAAATCTTGCACTGAAGTGACCAAAGAAAATGTCCAGCAAAAAGTTAGTAAGATCACAGCGCTTCTCACCAGTGTAATCCCTTCAGTGCTCCACCACAAATGCACACTATCGTTCTTTACAAGACAATTAGACACATCTAAATACTTTGTTATTCCATCATTGTCCATTTAGCAGAATGAAGTAGGTAGGTAAGCAAGCTGCATTGTTTAACTGTGCTAGAGTTCCCAACCAAGCAATGCAGCGTGGCAGGGATATGGGAATACCAGATCTGCAAATATTTTAGCCACTTAACATCTATATGTACCTAAAATAGAACTATAGGCAACTTTTTTTTTCATTTTGGATAAAGTGAGGCAGGGTTATAATCCCTGTCAGATTTTTTTTCTCCATCATCTGTGTCCCATTGCTGGGACTTCCCTTCACTTCCTGTCCCATAGCTAAACAGAGGAAATCCCTGCAAATGAAGGGAATTCCTTGGGGACCCACAGGTCACCAGAACTAGTGTCCCAATGGGGAAATTTCCCCTATATTGCTTTTCTGGGGACAAATAAAAATTTGGAATTGTCTTTTACTTTCACTTTCAATGATAATGGTAAACAGGACAAATAGAGAGGGGTTCTCTTTCTAATGGGGTACAGACAGCAATGAAAACTGAGAAGTGTTCTAATCCTTCCCCAATCTGTCCAAAACTAAAAAAAAAAGTTTTGCCTTTAGTTATACTTTACTCTAAACTGTATTTCGCTGTTGGGCTGAAGTTAGAATTGTACACATTGTGTTAGCTCAAATTTAACGTTCCCTCTACTACTGACCAAAGTTTGGGAATCATTGCCCTCATGGAAGCAGGGTGTTGTACTCCCATATGCTTTTGCAACAGCGCCATCAAGAGGTCCTCATTCAATACACAGGAATTTCTTTTAACCAAAATATCTAATCTCTTGCATTCATGCTGTTGGTCCTTTTACATAGGAACAAAATATAATTTGTCAGAAAATTTCTAAATGCTCATTGTGAGCCATAAACCTACAGTAACCAAAAAAAATTGTTTTATGGGAATACCTTGTATAGAAAAAATAATCGTAGATTTTCCAGCAGCTGCCAGGAAGATAAACCTCCCTCTTCCAGAAATTGGGAATGTACAGTATGCTGTAAAGAGAAGGAATTCTATTAGCCTTTTTCCACTGCTGCCCTTGACAAAGACAATCTTGTGTGGAATGGCAGAGTTTCTTGCACATCCTTGGTCCTGATAGGAGATGTTTCCATTAGGAAAAGCTTCTGCACCGTGTTTGTTTTTGCTGGGTCTTGAAAGATGACTTTTTAGTGTGCATACAGCACCGGTGATGAATGGGTGTGAGGGTGGGCACAGCGGACAGGCTCCAAACACCGAGCTTCTTGTCTCACCTTCTCATCAGCCTCTTCCTGCAACTGCTTTGCACCCTCCATGGCCAAAGAATTCTTCCTTTGTTAGGACAGCCTCGTTCATATACAGCGGCGACTGTGCTGAGAGTCTAATTGCGGTACCTTTAAACGTCCAGGTTTTACAAGGTTGCTTCCTGGCCAGAGTGCCATATCTCTTAAAGCTAATTTCCAGCCAGCTGTTAAAGACACAAATAATTAAGCCCTATATTAATTCATTCTTAAATTATTTTGTTTTTTAATGCAAGCAGTGTAAGTACATACATTTGACCTGGTATCAGCCCCAGTAGTCCCTGTACAGCAAACTTTAAATTAGGGAAAGGAACACCACAAAAAGTTAATCAGTTGTGCTATAGTGCAAAGATCAGGCTGATTGGAGGAGAGCTCAGAATGGCGAAGTATTACCTCTTTACTCTACAGCTTTTTTTTGCTGACCAGGAAGGAGGAGGAACACAAGACCTGCAAGTGTTACTGAACTGCAACAGGGAAAAATCAGCTGTCCTGCCTTACCAGACAGGACTTTTCTGTGTGGGAGAGCTGTGTAAAACTCAGGACTGGTTAGACAGTAATGCAAATACTTTGACTTTGTAATTTATACAGTGCCTTGCAAAAGTATTCACCCCCCTTGGCTTTTTACCTATTTTGTTACATTACAGCCTTTAGTTCAATGTTTTTTTAATCTGAATTATATGTGATGGATCAGAACACAATAGTCTAAGTTGGTGAAGTAAAATTAGAAAAATATATACATAAATTTTTTTTTTTTCTGAAAAATTGTTTTAATTGGCATGTGCGTATGTATTCACCCCCTTTGTTATGAAGCCCATAAAAAGCTCTGGTGCAACCAATTACCTTCAGAAGTCACATAATTAGTGAAATGATAATTAGTGAAATGATGTCCACCTGTGTGCAATCTAAGTGTCACATGAGCTGTCATTACATATACACACCTTTTTGAAAGGCCCCAGAGGCTGCAACACCTAAGCAAGAGGCACCACTAACCAAACACTGCCATGAAGAACAAAGGAACTCTCCAAACAAGTAAGGTACAGTGTTGTTGAGAAGTACAAGTCAGGGTTAGGTTATAAAAAAATATCCAAATCTTTGATCCCTAGGAGCACCATCAAATCTATCATAACAAAATGTAAAGAACATGGCACAACAAACCTGCCAAGAGACGGCTGCACACCAAAATTCACAGACTGGGCAAGGAGGGCATTAATCAGAGAGGCAGCACAGAGACCTAAGGTAACCCTGGAGGAGCTGCAGATTTCCACAGGAGAGACTGGAGTATTTGTACATAGGACGACAACAAGCTGTACGCTCCATAGAGTTGGTCTTTAGGTCATAATGGCCAGAAGAAAGCCGTTACTTCCAGCAAAAAACAAAATGGCACGTTTTGAGTTTGCGAAAAGGCACGTGGGAGACTCCCAAAATGTATAGCGGAAGAAGCTCTGGTCTGATGAGACTAAAATTGAACTTTTTGGCCATCAAAAAAATGCTATGTCTGATGCAAACCCAACACATCACATCACCCAAAGAACATCATCCCCACAGTGAAACATGGTGGTGGCAGCATCATGCTGTGGGTATGTTTTTTAGCAGCCCGGACTGGGAAACTTGACAGGGTTGAGGGAAATATGGATGGTGCTAAATATAGGAATATTCTTGTATAAAACCTGTACCACTCCGTGTGTGATTTGAGGCTAGGATGGAGGATCACCTTCCAGCAGGCTAATGACCCCAAACACATTGCTAAAGCAACACTTGAGTGGTTTAAGGGGAAACATGTAAATGTGTTGGAATGGCCTAGTCCAGTGATGGCGAACCTTGGCACCCCAGATGTTTTGGACCTACATTTCCCATGATGCTCAAGTACACTGCAGAGTGTATGAGCATCATGGGAAATGTAGTTGCAAAACATCTGGAGTGCCAAGGTTCGCCATCACTGACCTAGTCAAAGCCCAGACCTCAATCCAATAGAAAATCTGTGTTCAGTCTTAAAGATTGCTGTTCACAAGCGCAAACCATCCAACTTGAAGGAGCTGGAGCAGTTTTGCAAGGAGGAATGCCAAAATGCAAAAATCCCAGTGTTAAGATGTGGCAAGCTCATAAAGACTTATCCAAAGCTACTGGAAGCTGTGATAGCCACAAAAGGTGGCTCTACAAAGTATTGACTTTAGGGGGGTAAATAGTTATGCACATTGACTTTTTCTGTTATTTTGTCCTATTTGTTTGCTTCACAATAAAAAAAAAATCTTCAAAGTTGTGAGCATGTTCTGTAAATTAACCACTTCAGCCCCGGCAGAATTTACCCCCTTCCTGACCAGAGCACTTTTTGCGATTCGGCACTGCGTCGTTTTAACTGACAATTGCGTGGTTGTGCGACGGTGCACCCAAATAAAATTGACGTCCTTTTTTCCCCACAAATAGAGCTTTCTTTTGGTGGTATTTGATCGCCTCTGCAGTTTTTATTTTTTTGCGCTATAAACAAAAAAAGAGCGACAATTTTGAAAAAAAAACACAATATTTTGTACTTTTTGCTATAATAAATATCCCCTTTTTTTTAAAAAAAAAAGCACATTTTTTCTCACTTTAGGTTGATATGTATTCTTCTACATATTTTTGGTAAAAAAATCCCAATAAGCGTATATTGATTGGTTTGCGCAAAAGTTATAGCGTCTACAAAATAGGGGATAGATTTATAGCATTTTTATTATTATTTTATTTTTTTACTAGTAATAGCGGCGATCTGCGATTTTTATTTTGACTGCGACATTATGGCGGACACATCGGACAATTTTGACACATTTTTGGGACTACTGGCATTAATACAGCGACCAGTGCTATAAAAATGCATTGATTACTATAAAAATGTCACTGGCAGTGAAGGGGTTAACACTAGGGGGCAGTGAAGGGGTTAACTGTGTTCCCTGGGAGGTGATTCTAACTGAAGGGGGAGGGGACTGACTAGAGGAAATGATGGATCGTGGTTCCTAGCTAATGGGAACACACGATCTGTCATTGCTCTCAGAACAGGGATTTGTGTGTTTACACACACACATTTCCCTGTTCTATCCCTCGTGCTCGCGATCGATCGTGGCCGGCGGTCATCGTGAGCGTCGGCCATGAGCATCGACACCCCCACGCGTGCCTGGTATCCCGACCCCGCGAGCCGATGTATAGCTACAACGGTTCGCGCAGGGGAGCCAACCTGCCGCAGTATAACTGTGCCGGTTGGTAGAGAAGCGGTTAAATGATGCAAATCCTCAAACAATCCATGTTAATTCCAGGTTATGAGGCAACAAAACACGAAAATGCCAAGGGTGTGAATACTTTTGCAAGGCACTGTATCTGTAATAAGTTGTTTGCCTTAAATTCAGCTCTGAAGCTTCATACAGCTTGAGAGAAAGTGCAGCAGACTATGAACAAGCAGAAAGGCTATATATATATATATATATATATATATATAAAGGAAACTTGTCCTGGAGAAATATGAAGTCTGCCATCTGCACATCAAGTAAAAACTAGAGTAAAGCTGGTCTTTCTGATCTGCATACTTACTGTGGGTCAGGGACAAAAAAATGTTGAAGACAATAAATCCGCTTTGCAGACAGGCAACTAGTATTTTTTTTGTAAGGTGAGGCCGGCCATACACTGTTCCTGCTGATCCGGGCAAGATTTGAACCGTTAATGGGAAGGCTGAATGTACCAAGTTCATCAATCTATCAAATTTGGTACAACCAGCCTGCTGGATTCTCTTGTTATCACTAGCGGCTGCTATAGCAGCCGCTAACTATAGTCACTGTCTTCTCCCGGCGGAGACGGCTAAGTAATTGCAGGTAAAATCTTTCTGTCAGTACAGAACACACATACTCGCCGTCTTCTGCTGGCTCTACATCAATAACTGAGCAATCAAAGTCCACTGATCTCTCGGTTCTCAGGTCTGCTCATTTACTGCTTTGTGCTCTGCTTCTCCAGTCCTTTCTGGAGCGCCAGACAGTGAAGAGGGGCAGGAGCAGCTGGCTCAGCCTCTCAGCGGTGTGCTGAGAGGCTGAGCCAGCTGCAAGTCAGCCTGGACCAGCTCTGTGATGTCAGACTCTGGGTTACAGGAGTGCAGAACAAAGTGCACTCCTGTGACCCAAAAGAGAAGTATGGTCAGAAACGCTTTGGCCATAGATTTCCTTTAAGTTTTGTTGAGAAACATGATTTCCTATGTTTATATAGTAAAATAGAATATGAGCATCATAAATCATAAGTAAGTTTCTTCTGTGTGTAGAATGTTCTATGTTCATGTATTCGAGAACTTCATGCTCCATAATTCTCTGGCAGCCATACTCTTTCTGCCATGTTGAATGACCCATTGAAGTTAGGTCATAGCTGCTTTGGCAGTCACGGCATAGGAAAAGATGAGATTTTCCTAAGTAAGTCTCCTTTGGCTCCCATTAGATTTGCAGCCATCAGCTGAAATGAAATTGCGTAAACTCTGCAACCTAAGAATGAATCCATAAGCTTCACGTAAGTATAAATCCTCATTCCTTATAGGTCTGGTAACTCATGCTTTCCAAGAAGTATACACAGACTGATTTCGTAAAGAAGAAGCAACTCTTGTGGATTAATGTCCATGGCTCTCTTCTTGTCACCGTCTGCTGCTGTATTTACTGTTCCAACAATAATCAATAACAATTTTGAGACTGAAAGTTTGAAGAAGAATAAGTTGTACCTGTACCTTGAAAACTGTGATAAAATATGCCACGTAGAAGTAATTTTGGATGGAATTTCTATACACGTACATCAGAATAGTAAATAAAGTAGATGTAAACCCTAAAAAAATGATTTTAGCTTGATAAAGCACTAGATATCCTAGTAACAGTTTCTTTGTATTATAGAATAAAACGCAGTGCATTTAATTACATATGGTGGGAACGAGCTGTACTAGAGAAAATTGCACATCACAAAAACATTGTGAAATCCAACATATGCACCACAGCTCATGAAGTGGACTTCTAGGCAGGATTTGCATATAATATACTATTGGCTTTGGGGGATCCCAGGGCATGCAGGACCAGCTCTGGAATAGTGAAAAGAAATAGGCAGACGTGTCGGATATGCTATGTGCTAAATATCACTCCAATAAGTATAGTTCTGACACGTTCACTTTAAGATCTCCATAGGCAATTAAAAGAGCTGACAATGAAATGTATATAAAAATAATTAATCCCACAAACAAGCATGTTTGTATTGGCTGGCTCAGTATGTATATGCACAGTGTAGGTACACTTTGTACCATCCTAATCTCAGGAAATCTGTAAAGATCAATGCGCAGAGAGCAATATGGTTACTACTTCTGCACCAGTCATGGATCTCTACTGTAGACATATGATCTCCCAGTTCAACCCTAAAAGGCTTGTCATGGATGGAATAGTAGGTGATGGTCATCTCAATTGTTTGGCCACATTTGAAGTCTAACTCTATTTTTTTATTTTTTGGGGGCTAAAGTGGGGAAGAGTTGTTTTTTAATTGCTGTCTGTATTTCATTTAGGAAGATTTTGCCTTTTTCCAGTCCCTTTGACTCCCGTATTACTACTCTTACTAAGTTATTTTTACATCTCATCAACCAAGGCAGCAGTGACCATTATACATTTATGTAAAGCAAGGAGGACTATTCATATTGTGTTTCCTATGTGCAGTTATAAAAAGATACATCATAGGCATGGATAAGCAAAATAAACTTGAGGTGTTCCTCAAGTGTCAGCTAATTAGGTTCCATCTGTAACTTTTCTACTGAAGGTTAGAATATAATTCTAAAGGCAGACTGTAAACCTGAAAATAACAGGCAAAGCTTCTGCTTCCTGAACTCATAGGTCATGGGCATACATGTCACCCAAAAACAACAATTGCTTGCCCCTCTAGTCCTGAATTGCCTAAATACAGACTCAATAGATAAATATTTTCATGGTTTGTAAGCTACAGTTGGGAAAATAATTATTTGATCTCCTGCAGATTTTGTAAGTTTGCCCACTTACAAAGAAATGAAGGGTCTATAATTTTTTATCATAGGTGTATTTTAAATGATAGAGACTGAATATCAATCAAAAATCCAGAAAAAACACATTATACATATGTTATAAATTGAGTTGCAGTTCAGTGAGTGAATTAAGTATTTGATCCCCAAGTAAAACATGACTTAGTACTTGGTGGAGAAACCCTTGTTGGCAAGCAGAGAGGTAAGACGTTGGTGACCAGGTTTGCACACATCTCATGATTTTGGTCCACTCTTCTTTACAGATCTTCTCTAAATACTTAAAGTGGATGTAAACCCCATTCATGAAATCTGACCTAGGCACATATATCTGTAGTGTTTTTCTGCTGCTTCATCATTCTGTTATCAGCGTAACTGACAAGTTCTCCATCACAGGAGGTAAAAGCATCTGGAAATTTATGTTGGGGAGGTAACTTAGAGACCGATTAGCAGAAAGCTTGTCTATTCACAGCACAGCTTTGCAAGTTTCTTCATTCCTCTGCCTATGAGGGGGAGGGGGTGACTTTCCTCCAATTAGAGTCTGGAAAGCTGAAGACAGCAGATATACATGTAAACCTTAAGTAGGGAGATTTGTTTAATCTCTGTGTATCAGCTGAGGCAGTTCACTTCACTGGGTATATGTGAGGGTTTACATCCACTTTAAGGTTTCTTGGCTGTCACTTGGCAACTCGAATTTTCAGCTCCCTTCATAAATTTTCTATAGGATTGAGGCCTGGAGAATGGCTAGGCTGCTTCATGACCTTAATGTGCTTCTTCTTGAGCCACTCCTTTGTTGCCGTGGCGGTAAGTTTTGGGTCGTTGTCATGCTGGAAAACCCATCCATAACCAATCTTTAGTGTTCTGGCTGAGGGAAGAAGGTTCTCATCCCAGATTTTACAATACTTGACCCCTCAATGCACCTTCAGCAGAGAAACAGCCACAAAGCATAATGTTTCCACCTCCCTCTGCTTGACTATAGGGATGTGTTCTTAGGGTCATAATCAACATTTTTCTTCCTTCAAACACTGTTGAGTTGAGTTAATGCCAGAGAGCTCAATTTTTGTCTCATCTGACCACAGCACTTTCTCCAAATACTTCTCTGAATCACTTAAATGTTCATTGACAAACTTCAGATGGCCCTGTAGATGTGCCTTCTTGAGGGGGGGACCTTTCGGGCACTGCAGGATTTCAATTCATGGGGATGTATTGTGTTACCAATGCTTTGTTTGGTGACTGTGGTCCCATCTGCTTTGAGATCATTCACAAGCTCCTCCCGTGTAGTTCTGGGCTGATCCCTCAATTTTCTTGTGATCATCCTCCTTACCCCATGAGGCGAAAATTTTCATGGAGCTCGAGACCGAGGGCGATTGATGGTTATTTTGTGTTTCTTCCATTTGTGAATAACTGCTCCACTAGTTGCCTTCTCACCAAGCTACTTGGCGATGGTCTTGTAGCCCATTCCAGCCCTGTGCAGGTCTACAATCTTGTCCCTGATGTCCTTTGACAGCTCTTTGGTCTTCCCCATGATGGTGAGGTTTGAATGGAAGAAAGAGACTCTGTGGACAGGTGTCTTTTATACACATAACGAGTTGTTGTTAGGAGCACTTTCTAATTGACAGGACTAGCCTGTGTACCACATGAGCACATACTGTAGCCAGTCTGTGGGAGCCAGAATTACTGTTGGTTGTTAGGGAATCAAATACTTATTTTACTCACTGAACTGCAACTCAATTTATAACATTAGTATTGTGTGTTTTTTCTGGATTTTTGGTTAATATTCTGTCTCTATCATTTAAAATACACCTATGATAACAATTATAGACCCTTAATTTCTTTCTAAGTGGGCAAACTTACAAAATCTGCAGGGGATCAAAATATTATTTTTGCCACTCTGAGGTAACACAATTCAATAGCCTCAAGTTTAAACGGCATCAAAAGGAAGTGGAAGTAGTTTTCGGCATGTTTCAGTCTAAATAGAACTTGTTCCTGCTGGCTATTTTAAAGCCTAACTGCGTTTTTTTATTTTTTTTTTGTGACTTTAAATAATAACAATGGCCATTTTTGAAAAAATGCAGAAGTGGCAGCAGGTATCAACAGAAAAAGGTACCCAGAAAAAATATGCCAATAATAGAGAGTGGAAGCAAAGTTCCACTTTAAATGATTTGTTTGTACCCAGCTGGTACCAATTAACTATTTGCATCACATATGCGCCTGTTGTTAGGGCTGTAGCTACATACAGTATACAGCGCTGTGTTCTGGCAGCAGAGTGGGGACTTCCCATCCCGCTCCCGGGAAAAAATCACGTTGGACTGAGTGCTGCTCAATAATCATCGTAGACGCATCGTATTTCATCAATGAATACAAGGCTTCCTGTGGTTGGTGGTGAAGAACATGACATCATCCGCAGGCCTCTTCATCTCAGCCAATCACAGGAAGCCCAATAACTATTGATGAAATACAATGCTTACTGTGAATGGCTGAGCAGCGCTCAGCCCTGCTTGATTTTGTTTCAGGAGTGGGACAGGAAGTCCTCATCCTGCTGCCCAAACACAGCAGTGTATACTGTATGTTGCTGATGCTACATACAGTTTTTATACAGTACAGCGCTGCCAGCAGGTGCATCTATTAGTGAAGACAATCTTGGTCCAAACAAACTATTTAAAGTTGTAAGAAGCCTGGAATTAGGCTTTAAAAAGATAATTTTATTTTGTATTTTGGTGTGCAGTAGTCCTGGTGCAATGGCCTGCACATACAGTGTGTTTTTTCTGCCCCTGTAATGGCAAATGTAAAGGAAGGTATCCCTGTGAATGCACATCCATCTCATCTCGGATACCTTCCGTTACACTGAGTGAACTTAGGAGCTGGGATGATCTCCCTCCCGACAAGCACTCCCAGCGGTGGACATTAAGGACTAATACCCCCTTCAGTGAGCCTGAGTGGTACATGATACAGGTCTTTTAGGTCACTGTAATGGCAACTGCCTATATTGGTAAGAGGTGCTCATTGCTGAAAGCTGGAAAAACTTTCTGTGGACAGACACATTGCTTCTCTGTCCTCTATGTAGAAAAACCAAGGAAGAAAGTATTGCATTTATACTGCAGTCACTGTCAGATGGGAATAAAGACAATTCTCTGCACGGAGAGATTGCTAGCTCCCATCACTTGGTTCACAGAGAGATATCTTACTATATGTTGCTGGGGACCTATTTCCCTGTTTATAGATGAGCCTTACTGTGTGGCCAGAATTAGATTTATTGGGACAACAATATATATTATAGTGCTTGCATGTCTCCACACTCTGTTTACTTTGTCTAGTAAGAATCTAGAGAAGAACCTGCAACCTATTATAACAGATTCCCCCCGGGCAGTGTAAAGCTGTTACATTTCCGCCTGTGTCATTAATTACTTTAAGGAGCTTTTTGTTCTCAAGATTTTCATCTTCATAATAAATGACTTTAACTATGTCAATAAGAATACAATCAAATCTACAATCATTGTCTGCAGGGTTTACATGTACCTACCACCTACAAAGCCAGTTATATGATGAGGAACCGGTGACATCATAGAGAGGTGGTGCATAGTGACTGAGGGATTAGAAGTTGGTTCAGATGTGGAACGAATTGCCAGGAAAATTGTATTTACCGTATATTTTTTTTATTTTTATTTCAACCTTTTTATTCAATGGGAGGAAAAGTATCAACGTATAGGCAACATGGATAGACAGAAATTGTAATAAGTAGAGATGGAAAATAAAGATTGTTTTGAACTTAATTATCAAGACCATTGGGTTACAACAAACAGGTGCCCAGTTATATTGTAAACACTTCACAGATAATGTGTCCATCAGTCAATTATTAGTAGTTGGGCCTCATAATTTGTCATTGCTGCACAAAAAAAACAAAAAAATACAAATAAGGAAAGGAGTAATAGGGGAAGGAAGAGAGAGAAAGAAAAATGAAGTGTAGTTAAGAAGAGAGATATACCAGAACCAATGGAGTGATTGTTCCCGAAGCCTCACTAAACCACCGATATGTATCAAATCCAAGGAGCCAGGAAAATATTAAGAGTGCCCCCCATAGACCTAGATCTCATTTTCAGAGACATTCGCAGCAAAATAATTATTCTGCAGCGCCACCAGATTGTAAAATGTTACAGTTCACCACAAGCAGCAATATAACTCTCAATGGGAATTTTTTTTTTACCGATCACATTTCAATTCACAAAGTTCTCTTAGAGCAGTGAATCTTAACCTTATTGAGACCAGTGGCCAAAAACATTATTCCCAGCTTTGGTGTCAGTCGATGCAATAATGGTCCTTAACATTGGTATCAGTGGCTGCAGTAATGACCCCCAGCATTGGTATCAATGGCTGCCATATCCCCCAGCATTGATGTCAGTCATAACAAAGCTAACCCCAGGATATCAGTAATAGCAGTACAGGTGGCAGTAATGATCTAACATTGATGTCAGTGACTGCAACAACCCCCAGCATTGGATTCAGTGGCTGTACTACTAAACTCCTTCTCTCCAACATTGGTGGCCACCTGTAGTCCTGTTAAACATCCTTGCACTAATGGCCAATGACCATTCTATTTACTCCCCCTACATTATACCCCCTCCCCCCACATGATACTGCCAATACCCTCAGTATTGGCAGTATTATTTAAACCTACTTGACCTAAACAAGGATGTAACCCTTGCAGAGCAGGGGCAGTCCTATGGCAAAGGAGCAAATTTACTTTCCTCGGATTTGGGCTTTTAAGAAAGGAAGGTTTCAGCATCACTGCAGTCATTTTATATCCTAGCACTTCTTTTCTAATCTGAAAAACTCTGGAATCCAGTTGCTGTGGGCACTGCAGCCACTTTCCTTGCGATGCTGTAGCTTTTTTATCAGTCTTACTCATACTGGTCACCTGTACATAAAGAGATTCATCAGAAGCCAGTGTTGTCTTCACCTTAGCTAACTCAGTGACCCCCCTGCCAATAAATCATAGACATTTCTGACTCAGTTCAGCTCCGAGATGTGATGCTGATCAGGAAGAAATGTGAAGCACAAGCCTCGGTTAGTGGGAATGCAGTGATTGGGGGCCGGCTTCAGGATGAGAGTAAAAGGACACAGCTGTTTGTTTTCCTGAAAGCTTTTTTTTTTTTTTTTTCACCCCTCTCCAAGCAGGCTGAGGGGAAAGGAAAGGAGGAGGGGGGGGGGGGGTTAAGCGACTGGGCTACAAGTGGGAGGATAGCAGGACAAGGGGGCTTTTGACTTGGGCCCTCTGCAAGAGCAGCATTGAACAGCACACGGGAGACACCTGCTGCTTGTTTTTCATATTGCAACTAACCTCTCCTCTTTTTCAGGGTGCCAGAGGCCCTGATGGACCAACAGGAGGACCTGGGCACCCAGGTATCAAGGTAAGTGCCCTTTAAGGTGTCAGCTCCTTTCTTCTAAATTTACAGTGCAGGCAGCTGATTTGAGATCCCAGTATCTGACTTCACAAGTTTCTGTCCACTTCATGTGGTTAACCCTTCAATTCCCTGCATCAGCAGCCTCTAGTGTGTTACTGGTGCTGTGCTTATCCCCCCTCCTTTTTTTTTTCTTTTTATAAACCACTCTTAATCTCAGTCATGATATTGGTGTAGGTGAATTAGAACTCCCAGCATGCACTGTTACCTGTCTGTTGGCATAGCCTTCCAGTAATTGTACCACATGCTGGTTAGTCTTAAATTGAGCATTCCTGTCATGGGCACAGATGCCTCTCATGATGAATAAGTCTTGCAGCACCCTTTTCCCTTTAGAACAAGGACCTGTTCACACAGATCTAGCTGCCTGCCAGCAGAAATAAGACTGCATGTTTATTTCAGTGGCCTTAAAAAAAAAAAAAAAAAGTAGTGTAAAAAAGTGTTTCCATTTATGGGACCAAGCTGACATCCCAGTATTGCACCGTGATAAACACAAATTTGGCAGCAACATTTGTGCATGTGTTTGTGTTGATGCTGATATTGGAATTCAAAGGGATGTGACAATAATACCTTAGGGCAGGGGTCTTCAAACTATGGCCCTCCAGTTGTTCAGGAACTACAACTTCCCATCATGCCTAGTCATGCCTGTGAATGTCAGAGTTTTACAATGCCTCATGGGATGTGTAGTTCAGCAACAGCTGGAGGGCCGTAGTTTGAGGATCCCTGCCTTAGAGTGTTTGACATCCTCCTCTGTAGCCCTTAAACCTTAGATTCAAAATTATCAGTAAAGCAACAGCTACACTACAGTATAAGAGAATAGCTGAGTGTGTATGTATGTGTATATATATATATATATATATATATATATATATATATATATATATATATATATATGAGTGCTAAGTGGAAAAGTCTGCTTACTATATTGATGTATTAAATCCCACTGCATATCCTGACTGCTCTAGATGAGCAGTCGTCTTTGAAGCCATCCCACTTAGGATAAATCACCTGAGTACCTGTATTTAGGTTCCCAGTTGTATGCAGCCTTATGGGGATGATGGCAATTACAAATCTAGGGGGAAGTTCGGTATTTTGTACCCTATGTAGTATTTCATGGAGTCAGCCACAAGTTCACAGAACGGTAGGTTACACAGAAGTGTTGCTTATTGAATTGTACAAAGAAATATATACTTTATGAGTAATCGACTTTACATGACATATTTTAACACTAAAAAGGATTACAAATTAATTTAAAGCAAGAAAAACGAAATACAGTACAAAACACAAATCACAAACAACAAAACGTAACAGATAATAAAAGCAATCAGCTTAAAGAAAGTCATTCAGTCATCAGTTGTTATACCTAGTTTGTTTCAGTTCTTTAAAGTATATGCTGCTCTTGTTCTGGCTCTTCCCTCAGTGGCTGCCTCTTTCTGCACCTGCATCTTAAGTGTGGGTGGCTGTCCCCTAATGATGATGTTGAAAACAGCTGCCCCTCATGTTTCCTCTAGGGATGGCGACTGAACGTGCAGGTGTTGTTAAATCAGCCTGCAATCCAAAACAGGAGTGAGCAGCCTAGGGTGACAACACTGTTCTTTTGTAGATACAGTGCAGTGAGTGTTGTCACCCTAGGACAGGACAAGTGCATCCAGATCAGTATTTTATACTATACAGTTGGTAATTTCAATAATATTTATTATAATAGATCCTCCAGAATAGCAGCAGTTAAACTATAAGATTAAGGGCCCGATTTATTATGGAGAGAGGATATCGATATCTGCTCTCTGTTATACTCCCCTTTGCAAACTGTACCCTTTATTTTAAGACCCATTGTTAAAATTTGGGTGACAGTATGTAGCCTCTATTGACCTACAGCGTTCTCTCTGATTAATGCAGCAGTGAGAGTCCCATGATTGGAGGAGAGTTGGTTATGTCACTTTGACAGGTCACATGACCAGGCTCTCTTTTTTTTTTTTTGTACACAACTTTCATCAGAACTTTTTGTATTCTGTGAAAGGCCAATGGGATAGGGGGCAGAAGAACTACACTGGTGTTGGGATCTAATTAGACCTGCAGCTCTCATATCCAAAGCAGTATAGCAGGAGCTGTAGTATCTGTCATTAAGTGAAGTACAGAGCAGCGATGCTGCCATGTTTTACACCTGAGCAAAGGTAACAACACAACAAAACTTACCAAAATCTCTGTGCTTGGAATTCTTCTTTAATCCAAACTAGAAGCCTAGAAATGTTCTTCTGCTGACAACAGTAAAATAAATCTCAAAATGTTTCCAGCCATAATTTTATTTATTTATTTATTTTTGATATGTGGCCTCCTGAGTTTTGTCCTCTCCGTTATACAGGGTACTCATAAAATGAGCCGTCTTCTGAAACACAAGGATAAACTTAAATTTAAACTTAACCTAAAGTGGAACTCCAGCCCAAATATTTTTTTTTACATATTAGAACCTGTGTTAGGTTTTTAAAGCTCTTTGTGTCTCCAGTTTTCATGTATACACTCAAGACTTCTCCCCATGACAGGGTGACAGAGAAACAGGAAGTGATGGTAAATCTCTGTATAGAAGTCACAGACAAAAAATAGCAACTTGACAGAGGCTGTAACTCTTCTCCATTCTGTCCAAAACAGAAACGTTTTGGCTGGAGTACAGCTTTGATGTGGCTATGTGAATTTTACAGAATGAAAAAAAAAAAAAAATTAAATCTAAGCTTGAGCTCATTCATTCTAATGCCCTGTACACACAATCGGACATTGAACTAACATTCCGACAACAAAATCCATGGATTTTTTCCGACGGATGTTGGCTCAAGCTTGTCTTGCATACACACGGTTGCACAAAGTTGTCGGAAAATCCGATCGTTCAGAACGCGGTGACGTAAAACACGTACGTCGGGACTATAAACGGGGCAGTAGCCAATGGCTTTCGTCTCTTAAGTTATTCTGAGCATGCGTGGCACTTTGTGTGTTGGATTTGTGTACACGTGATCGGAATTTAACCGATCGGATTTTGTTGTCGGAAAAAGTCCGATGGAGCCCACACACGATCGGAAAATCCGACTGTGTGTACAGGGCATAACTGTGGAGGAGAAAGCTGATGTGATCACCAAGCATCCAGCTCATGTTTGCTGTGTTGTTTCAGCTGGGATTTGTTCCTATGTATTAGTTATGTAGACCGACCGTGTCCAGAGTTGACCGAGCATGTGACTTGTGTTATGAGCACAACATGCTGCACAATTGTTGTGTCGTCATTAACAAGTTACACTTGTGGTAGGTAGGCATTAAGAGAAAGCCGTAGAGTATAGTTCCTGATATTGTCCTTATGAATGCTGTAGATTTATATTAAAGCCCAGACTTTGAAACAACCGAGTTATAATGCCTGGGATCCATGCTGTTTGGAAGGAGGGGGCGTCCCATCTCCCTCATGCATAGCAGCAGTCTGTTTGCAGCTGCTGACTATATGACATTGAGATAGGCTTCTGTTATCTGATGTTTTGGGCCCCCATCACCATCAAAAGGAACAGGGCATAGTCTAATTTAGAACCAAACCTTTTTTTTTTCATGTATTTTTTGTTATCGGTAGATTGGAGAAGAGATTGGTCACTGCTTTACACCTGGCAAGCAGAACCATGCGGTCGTTCATTTAGCTAGCAGCATTGTTTATATATACGCAAACAATTCACCAACTAAAAAGTGAGTGAGTCAGCTCTCATTGACATAAGATGGTATCTGTATATAATATATACTGAAATAACAATAAAATAAATAAAAATAATGCAGATTATTTAAAACAGAAAACGAAAAGTAATAGACAATGATTCAAGTCCAACTAGTCCATGAATAGGTAAGAACCACAATGTGACTCATATCAATGGGAAAAAAAAGGCAGTATGTTGTGACTGGACAGGATACATACAAGTCGGCAGCTCCTTGTTGAGGTTTGGGATTCCCTCAGAAACACAGTTGAAAAGGAGAAAAACAGGGCGCCAGGTCAGTGTAAGTAAAACCAACAATACTTTATTCCAATATCCACTTACATCCAAGAAGCTTGCAAACTGCATGTAGCGGTGCTGTGGTATCATGTGATCCAGGACGGTAGACAGGGTGGACTAGAGGGCTGCTGTGAGTGTCCTGACTTGCTGGTTAAGTCATCTGAGACGGACAGCGTCAGCAAACTCCAAAAGACTCCCACCCCTGAAAAGCTGAAGGTGGACACACCCGATGAAGAAACCACCGCCTACACTAGCCGGGACCTGCCACATAGAAGAGCAGCGGTGTCACCAGCTCTCACACGCCTCTAAGAGCTGCAGCAAACACAGGACACACAAGGTGTTGGTGGGGCGGGTCGCAATGCGTTTCCGAGGCCTTCAGCCTGAAGGAGGCGGGGCCTTGGAAGCGCCTTTGGGACCCACCCTCTCCACACCTTGAATGTCAACGATTCATGAAGAATCGTTCTTGCTAAACCAGTCTTTTAACCTTCTATGAGGAGGTGAGTTGCCATCTAGATAAAGGAAGGCCCGTAGACATGGTGTATCTGGACTTTGCAAACAGGTGCAGAGGAGCTGACTCAGAGTTCATTTAAACTGAAATCTGTCTACTGCAGTGGCAGATGGGACATCTGGTTTCTTCATTCACAGATCTCTTTGATTCAATGACGCTCTTGTGGGGGCAGAGCTCTGCACAGCTACTCCATTTAGTGGGTTAATGAGTGAAGGGAGAAGAACTCCTGCCCCCTGTCACAGGGGCGTTGAAGGGGAAAAGGAGAGGAACTAGAACACGTTACACCCTAGATACGGGTGTAACATGTGATATGTTCTAAGAGGTGAACTTAGCCTTTAAGAATTGGGGCAGGTTTGAGTGTGAAGTAGTGGAAGATGGGTGCAGGGTTGAGAAATAGTCAAAGAGGGGTGCAGGGGTTGCACAGAGTAATAGAAAACAGGTGAAGGGATGAGAAGTGGTGGAGTAGAGGTAGGGAGGGGTGGACAGTGGCATTGGGGAGGTTACTTTTGGAGGGAGAATTCTGCTGGTAAGCTGTAGACAAGAAGTGCAGAGGAGGAAGATGAATGGGGTGAAGGGAAAGGTTCAGAAGAGAATAGTGGGCAGGTGGTGCAAAAAGTGTCATGTGAATTCTTAGGAGTATGACAATGCATTTGAAAAGATTGACAAATTACTTAAAATCAGTAGTCATTTCCCTCTAAGGGAAGTATTCTGAAAGTGGTGTATATTTCATATGGCTGCTAAATTTGTCCAGGATTTGCAGCCCAAGAACTAATCATTTACGTAGAGGGTTCTTTACTGTAAGAGCAGCAAGGATGTGGAATTCTCTTCCACAGGCGGTGGTCTCAGCGGGGAGCATTGATAGCTTCAAGAAATTATTAGATAATCACCTGAATGACTGCAACATACAGGGATATGTAATGTAATACTGACACAAAATCACACACATAGGTTGGACTTGATGGACTTGCGTCTTTTTTCAACCTCACCTACTATATATACTATATTTGATGCCAAGCCTCCAAGAACCACAAAACTTCATCACAGGATCTGCAGTTGGTGTCAAAGTGCTTCACTCTGAAGTATGCTTGAAAAGAATGACTTGTCTGGAAGCTGAAGATGAACCAAAAATGAATCTTTCAATATGATGCAAGCTCTTGGAGGGGATGATAGGGGACTATATACAAGATTTTAGTAATGAAAACTGTATCATTAGCAGTAATCAGCATGGATTCATGAAGAATTGTTCTTGCCAAACCAATCTATTAACCTTCTATGAGGAGGTGAGTTACCATCTAGATAAAGGAAGCCTGTAGACATGATATATCTGGATTTTGCAAAAGCATTTGACACAGTTACCCATGATGTATCTGGATTTTGCAAAAGCATTTGACACAGTTCCCCATAAAGGTTTACTGTACAAAATAAGGTCCATTGGCAAGGACCATAGGGTGAGTACATGGATTGAAAACTGGCTACAAGGGCGAGTTCAGAGGGTGATGATAAATGGGGAGTACTCGGAATGGTCAGGGGTGGGTAGTGGGGGCCAATCATGTTTAATTTGTTCATAAACAACCTGGAGGATGGGGTAAACAGTTAAATCTCTGTATTTGCAGAGGATACTAAGCTAAGCAGGGCAATAACTTCTCTGCAGGATGTGGAAACCTTGCAAAAAGATCTGAACAAATTAATGGTGTGGACAACTACATGGCAAATTAGGTTTAATGTAGAAAAATTTAAAATAATGCATTTGGTTGGCAAAAATATGAATGCAATCTATACACTGGGGGGAGAACCTCTGGGGGAATCTAGGATGAAAAAGGACCTGGGAGTCCTAGTAGATGATAGGCTTCGCAATGGCATGCAATGCCAAGCTGCTGGTAACAAAGCAAACAGAATATTGGCATGCATTAAAAAGGGGATCAACTCCGGAGATGAAACGATAATTCTCCTGCTCTACAAGACTCTGGTCCAGCTGCACCGTGAGTATGCTGTCCAGTTCTGAGCACCAATGGAGCGAGTACAAAGAAGGGCAACAAAGCTAATAAAGGGTCTGGAGGATATTAGTTATGAGGAAAGGTTGCGAGCACTGAACTTATTCTCTCTGGAGAAGAGACGCTTGAGAGGGGATATGATTTCAATATACAAATACCATACTGGTGACCCAACAATAGGGATAAAACATTTTCACCGAAGGGAGTTTAACAAGACACGTGGCCACTCATTACAATTAGAAGAAAAGAGGTTTAACCTTAAACTACGTAGAGGGTTCTTTACTGAGCGACAAGGATGTGGAATTCCCTTCCACAGGCGGTGGTCTTAGCGGGGGGCATCGGTAGTTTCAAAAAACTATTAGATAAGCACCTGAACGACCACAACATACAGAGATATACAATGTAATACTGACATATAATCACACACATAGGTTGGACTTGATGGGCTTGTGTCTTTTTTAAACCTCACCTACTATGTAACTATGTAATAAATCATTCATTCATTTTTGTATTCATCACCTTTCCTGTTTTGGATACAGAGAGGAAAGATTACATCCCCTGACTGTTTTTTTAGGTTGCCTGATTTCCTCTGATGAGATTTTGTATCATTTGGGGGTCTATGTATAAAAAAAATGGGTTGGAAGTATGTCACAATCATACACCCAGCCATCACAAATTGTGACCATATTTTGCCTAACAACATGTTGATTTTCTTACAATCATCAGTTCCATCTAGTAGCCATACTAATTATTTTTCCCCTGAAACACATAATACCACATTAGAGCCAATAGATGAATTATATTATTATAATTGTTATTATAGGAATTCAACATATTAAAGTAGTTGTAAACCCCTGAAATTAAAAATTAACAATGCCTATCCCTCTGTAATATATACTAGCCTCAAACCAAAGCACCTAATGTGGTTCCTCTGCAATCTCTCCTCCCTCTGCTTTCTGCAAGAATCACATTTGTCAGTCTAACTCAACACCAAGCAATCTTGGGGGCAGATGATTGACAGCCTCAGCTGTGCATGTTTCCCTGTGAGTGAATGTAGTCCATTAAGTCCACTCCCTCCACTCAGGTCTCAGGATTTTACTGAGTTCTGCCTTCTGGAGCTGAGAAAAAATCTTTGACCTGTGTGTTTTAGAAGGCCGTAGAGGAGAGAGGGCTTTAGAGAAACAGGTACAACCTATGTAAGAAGATTTTTTTTTTAATCTCTGTATATCACCAGAGGCAAGTTACTTCACTTGGGTATATGTATAAGTTTACAACCACTTTAGGAAAAATACATTCAGTCTTCATGATGGCTAAGTAAATGTGTGTGAAATTTGACCAATTACTTTTTTATAAATTGACTCCTCGATGTTTAAGAGACATACAGCAAAAAACCTGAGGGGGTTCTCACCTTCCTCCACTCTAACTAAAAGTTTTGGCTGAAGTCCTACTTTAAAGAGACACTGGTGCAAAGTGACCGTGTTTGCTGAAAGCCCACCTCCCCAGTAACTTATGCACCAATCCGCTCTCCCTTCCCACTTCGTTGGTACAATTCCACTTTAATTAGCCCAATGTTTTTGAAGCAGGTCTGCTTGACCCAGTTGCTTCAGTTACAACTCGTAGGTGGAGAAAGGTGGATATTCTGTTTATCTGCCGCATATCATTTAATTGAAGATATTTTTATAATGGGCTCTTCTTCCTTAAGGCTCTTCTTCTAAAAAAGCAGTGTTTCATGATTCTACAGTGTCACAGAGATCCCCCCAATTCTCAGGGCTTCTTTCAAGAAGAATTAAACAAGTTTGAGGTTGAAGTATTTTCCCATTCCTCCTTCAGCACTGTGAATGAATTGGGCATTGTAGAGCAGCTCCTGTGACCTGTGTAAGGATACAACCAATCAGAATGCTTGCTGAACAGACCATTGCAAGGGGCACCTGTTAAAAGAAAGTTCTGTTGGCTATTCTGAGATAATTGGTCACTTTCCACAGGCTAAATTATAATGCAATAGCTAGAGCCTACATAGCACAAAACTTTTTCTATGTGCAATGGTAAAGTTTGACATTCTGATGAGGATATGATGCTGGGAAATCACATTATCCGTGACAGAGCAGATCATCCGGACCCTGATTTCAGGAGGGGTTGGGGGGGAACGTTACCCGTCTTCCTGTTCCCACAGAGGTGTTGTTCTTTGTCATTGATTTGTTAAGCCACCCGCAGACAGTCTGTGTATGCAGTGATGCTTTCAGGCAGACTAAGCAATGCTGGGGGCATGCAGTGTGTCCACTGTAACAATCACCCCTGACCTACAGAACACAAACTGAATGCTTTATTTTAACTGCATCAGTGATTTATGTGTCACTGGCCAAGGTAACATTCCTCCCTCTCTGATTACAGAGACTGCTCGACATTGTACTTTATGAGCTGGCCGGAAGGTGCTAAATTCAGTGATGATAATTCCCTTATAGCAAACAATTCTAGTTACTTAAGATTTTAGTGGTTTAGAAGCCAACACAGGCCCATAGTTGCAAGCGATGCAACCAATTTGTGCATTGCATATAATGATTGGCATGTAGGATTTTCCTTGTGAGCAGTAGGGATGAGCCGAACACCCCCCGGTTCGGTTCGCAGCAGAACATGCGAACAGGCAAAAAATGAGTTGGAACACGTGAACATCGTTAAAGTCTATAGGACACGAACATGAACAATCAAAAGTGATAATTTTAAAGGCTTATATGCAAGTTATGTCATAAAAAGTGTTTAGGGACCTGGGTCCTGCCCCAGGGGACATGCATCAATGCAAAAAAAAGTTTTAAAAACCACAGTTTTTTCGGGAGCAGTGATTTTAATAATGCTTAAAGTGAAACAATAAAAGTGAAATATTCCTTTAAATTTCGTACCTGAGGGGTGTCTATAGTATGCCTGTAAAGTGGCGCATGTTTCCCGTGTTTACAATACTCCCTGCACAAAATGACATTTCCATAATGAATTGTCGGTCCCGGCAATACACATAAGTCATTGAAAAAAACAGCATGGGATTCCCCCACAGTCCATTACCAGGCCCCTAGGGTCTGGTATGAATATTAAGGGGAAGCCAGAACCAAAATTAAAAAAAAAAATTGCATTGGGGTCCTCCAAATTCCATACCAGGCCCTTCAGGTCTGGTATGGATATTAGGGGAACCCTGTGCCAAAATTTTAAAAAAAATGTCGTGGGGGTCCCCCTCAAAATCCATACCAGACCCTTTAGGTCTGGTATGGATTTTAAGGGGAACCCCGTGCCAAAAAAAAAAAAATGGCGTGGGGTCCCCCCAAAAATCCATACAGACCCTCATCCGAGCACACAACCTGGCAGGTTGTGCACACAACCTGGCAGAGCGCCCCCCCCTGAACCATACCAGGCAACATGCCCTCAACATGGGGAGGGTGCTTTGGGGTAGCCAAAGCACCGTGTCCCCATGTTGATGGGGACAAGGGCCTCATTCCCACAACCCTTGCCCAGTGGTTGTGGGGGTCTGCGGGCGGGGGGCTTATCGGAATCTGGAAGCCCCCTTTTACAAGGGGACCCCCCAGATCCCGGCCTCCCCCCCTGTGTGAAATGGTAACAGGGTGCAAATGTACCCCTACCTTTTCACAAAACAGTGTGAAAATGGTAAAAATGACATGACACGGCTTGGGGACAAGTTCTTCCCCATAGCGTCAGAGGGGGCGGAGCCACCCGGTTACGTAAGGGGGGCCCCCTCCTTTCCTGCGGCCTGCCAGGTTCGGACAAGGGTCTGGTATGGATTTTTGGGGGACCCCCATGCCATTTTTTTTAAAATTTTGCCGCAAGGTACCTGTATGGATTTTGAGGGGGGCCCCCATGCCATTTTTAAAAAAAATTTTGGCACGTGATTCCCCTTAATATCCATACCAGACCTGAAGGGCCTGGTATGGAATTTGGGGGGACCCCCACGCGATTTTTTTTTTAAATTTTGGTTCAGGGTTCCCCTTAATATTCATACCAGATCCAAAGGGCCTGGTACCAGACCCAAAGGGCCTGGTAATGGACTGTGGGGGAATCCCATGCCGTTTTTTTCAATTACTTTTATGTGCATTTCCGGGACCGACAATTCATTATAGCCCCGCGAGTACTTTTGAATGACTTTTTTTCCTTTAGAAATGTCATTTTGTGCAGGGACTATTGTAAACATGGGAAACATGCGCCACTTTACAGGCATACTATAGACACCCTCCAGGTACGAAATTTAAAGGAATATTTCACTTTTATTGTTTCACTTTAAGCATTATTAAAATCACTGTTCCTGAAAAAAATGACGTTTTTAAGACTTTCTTTTTGCATTGATACATGTCCCCTAGGGCAGGACCCGGGTCCCCAAACACTTTTTATGACTATACCATGCATTGAGGCCTTTAAAATTAGCACTTTTGATTTCTCCCATAGACTTTTAAAAGGTGTTCCGCAGCTTTCGAATTTGCCGCGAACACCCCAAATTGTTTGCTATTCGGCGAATACCCGATGTTCGAGTCGAACTTACGTTCGACTCGAACATCAGGCTCATCCCTAGTGAGCAGCAATGACTATTTTTGAGCTTCAATGTTGTCTATTACCACACTCAGGTTTTTCTAAGGTGTTCTTTGTGAGCATATTTGCATGCAGGACACTAGATTGGCACCACATGCATTTTATCTAACAGTTGTCCCCTCTTCATCACTGGGGGCCATATTGTCCTCTTCCCACAGACCATATTGTCCTTCTCCAATGGGTACCATATTACCCCCATCCAACAGGGGCCGTATTGCCTTCCTCCCACAGAACCTTTGTGAAGGTCATTCATTTTCTTTAGCTGAGCTCTCCAAATATTTGGGTATACTGGGAGCTTACCCACTTTATTCTTTAAGCACTTTGTGTTTGTAGCATATAAGAGGCTGAGACAACTCAATAATAATCTGGTGGAATGAATAGCCAGTGGGACATTGACACAACATTCTATTTATTCTTTTGAAAAGAGTCTATTTAAAAAGACATTTTTAAGACCAAAGTCCAAAATGAAAGTGATACATGCATTTCATTCAAAACCTGGGGGAAAAGCATAGAAACTGTTTGCTTCTCAAAATGCGACCTGCCTGGTTGTCATTCAGACTAGTATTGCCTGCTCCCTGCAGCTATTCTTTCCCCATTATTAAAATATCATGCCTTGTTCTGTGTCGAGGCAGCCATCTTGGTAGAGGAGCAGGACTTTGCATCCTCATGTCAAAGCCTGATGATTGATGAGAGGTGGAGGAAGCGCAGGTCCACAGAATAGATGAGGCAGAAAGAGGGGGATCCTTGCACTTGCAGTGCAGGTCCTTAGATACAGTTTCCTCTGTAGCAGGGAGAACAGTGAGCAGCACAGCCATGATATCACCAAATTCCCTATGTTCTGAGACTTGCAGTGAGAGGCAACAGTGCCTTAGATCCTAGACTGCCAATATACAGCTATAAGGCTATAGACACGGGAGTACCCAGGTACAGGAAGTGCACTGATATTTTTTTCGAAGGCATTCAAGATAAAATGTAGATTTTTCAGGTTACTGCTTAGAATTTACATTTTTAGATTTTCCCCAAAAAGAAACAATTCTTCACAGTTCACGTCCACTTTATCAATTTTACTGTAGTTCCACAGTCATTGCATGGGCTCGGTGCAAATGACCTTCTGTTTTCATCACATTTTCTATGAAACGGAAGGATATTCTTATATGGACAAGGCTCTGAAACTGTACTGTCCAGTAATTTGGGATTTTTTGGTATAGTCGCAGTGGTGTCAGAAACCGTGCCATTGTACAAAATAGGCTGTATTATCCAGAGTAGAAGTTGATTTTATAGTTGGTGAATTTTTCTCATTATTGCATTAATGAAGTTATGTGTTTACAGGGACCTCATGGAGTGCAGGGCAAGGAAGGACTGGTTGGTCAACAGGTATGTAGACACATTAGACATCTGAAATGATCATGGACAGATAGTAGATTGGCTACGTCATTTACATACTGTTTGTACACAGGGCAAGTTGGGAGAAAGAGGACCTGTAGGCCCACGTGGTTTTCTAGTAAGTAAAGTTACATCACTTTCTGTTTTGAACTTTTCTTTTGCTGTAGTTGATCTACAATTTATAATTTTACAGGGAATTCCAGGACCATCCGGCTCAACTGGGGAAAAAGGAATTCCAGGGAATCCAGTAAGTATCATTAATAACAATACTTAAAGTAGTTCTGAATTCTAAACCACAATTAAGTACAAAACACCCTGTACATTAGTAAGGCTCACCCCAATTTCCAAACACTTAAAGAGTAAAGAAGGGTGGTACAAAGAGTATGGGGAATAAATATCCGTTTTACAACTGAATGTCATACTTTCAGCAGTCGAAAATAGCATTGGAAATTTGTAAATGCCACATAGTCCATCCTATACTTGTCCTTCTGCTTCTCTGTTGAATATGATTCTCGGTCCTTTAAAATGCCATGTGCATTGTATTTTCCTAAAATACACAAAGCTTGCCCATCACTTCTCCCATCCTGTCCAAATAACCAAATATTTAAAATATACATGGCGCCCATGTACCTTTGCCATATCTCTACTGAGAGAAGCCTGTAAACTGCCATTGCTGATATCCTTTTGAAAATGTAAGTTGCCTGGCTGTTTTTGGCTTCACTCCCCTTTGGAATAAATATTTGGAATAAATATTCAGAAAGTGCCAGAAATCCTGATACTTGTTTTGGATCAGTCAGACAGCATAGATGACAAAGAATCCACATAAAAGCTAGAGCACTGGCATTTTCAGAAGAAAATCTCCGCAGTGGCAGGACATATTTTTCTGTCAATATGAGTCACCTCTACTAGAAATCTTCAATTACTACTGATACAGTGGGTAAAATAAGTATTGAACACGTCGCCATTTTTCTAGGTAAATATATTTTTAAAAGTGCTATTGACATGATATTTCCACCTCACGTCGGTAACAGCCCGTGCAATCCGTACATGCAAAGAAACCAAAACAAACATGTTCAGAGATAAAGTTATGTGTAATAAAATGAACAACACAGGGAAAAAGTATTGAACATGCTAACTGAAATGTATTTAATACTTTGTACAAAATCCTTTGTTGGTAATGGCAGCTTCAAGACGTCTACTGTATGGAGAAACTAGTCGTATGCATTGCTCAGGTGTGATTTTGACCCATTCTTCCACACAAACAGTCTTCAAATCTCGATAGTTCCGTGGGCCTCTTCTTTGAACTCTGATCTTTATTTCTTTCCATAGATTTTCTATTTGATCCAAGCCAGAGGATTGGCTGGACCATTTAAGCAGCTTTATTTTCTTTCTTTGAAACCAACTGAGGGTTTCCTTGGCCTTGGGTTTGGGATCATTTTCATGTTGAAATCTCTCCACTCTTGTTTCATCTTCATCATCCTGGTAGATGGCAGCAGATTTTTTTTTATCAAGAATGTCTTGGTACATTTTTCCATTCATCCTTCCTTCAATGACAGGAAGTTTGCTAGTACCGTATGCTGAAAAACAGCTCCACACCATGATGTTCCCACCTCCAAACTTCACTGTTGATATGGTGTTTTTGGGTGATGTGCAGTGACCTCAAACATGGTGTGTATTGTGGCATCCAGTTCAGTTTTGGTCTCACAGGCTTGAGTGCATTACTTATTGTTTTCTTTGAAACAATTGTACCTGCTAATTCCAGGTATTTCTGAAGATCTCCACAAGTGTTCATTGGCTTATGGACAACTCTTCTGAATAACTCTTTTCACTCCTTTGCCAGAAATCTTGTGAGGAACACCTGGTTGTGGCCGGTTTATGGTGAAATGATGTTCTTTTCACTTCCGGATTATGACCTCAACAGTGCTCACTGGAACATTCAGAACTTTAGAAATCCATCTGTAACCAATGCCATCAGTATACTTTGCAACAATAAGGTTGCGAAGGTCTTGAGAGAGCGCTTTGCTTTTACCCATCATAAGATGTTTCTTGTGTGACACCTTGGTAATGAGACACCTTTTTATAGGCCATCAGTTGAGACTGAATCAGCTGATATTAATTTGCACTGACAAGGGGCGGGATTGCTTTCTAATTACTGATTTCATCTGGTGTCTTGGCTTTCCATGTCTTTTTTCCCTGTGTCATTCCCTGTGTCATTCCATTTTATTACGCATAACTTAATTTCTGTACTTATTTGTTTGTATGTATGGATTGCATGGGTTGTCACTGACATGTGGTAAAAATTTCATGTCAATAGCACCTTTAGAAATATATTTACTTAGAAAAATGGTGGCATGTTCAATAATTCTTTTACCCTCTGTATAATCAAATAAAATTAAAGTGGCACTAAAGGCAGGATTACTTACTTTTGCTTCAGCAGCCCTTCACCCACAAGGTCCCTCACCTACATCTTCTCCCTGGCTTCTTTCAGGCCTTCGGTCATCCTGATTGGCCAGCGACAAATAACTTTTTCAATACTAAATGGCTGTTCCCTTAAATAGACATGAGACCGTTCAAAAACCATTCAAAAATGTGAAAATATTTCAATTTATTGTTTTAAATTTTAGAAATATAATGACTGAACAATAAAAACTCAACTAAACCCTAGCTATGTATTAGTGTATACAATATACAACAATAAATCTTGTTCTCCTTTACTTTTTTAACTGCCAAGTGTAGCAACAAGTACCCTGTGCTGACAGGCCACTGTTCAGGTGAGTGGATTGGATCACTTGAGAGCCAGGCTTTGTGTGAGAGATCCACAGTCTGACTCTGTTATGTGCTGTCAGCAAAGTAAAATTGCCTCATATGTATTACTGTATAAGCAGAATGACTACATTACATTAATATATAGCAAGGGTTTAATTTTGGCTTGAAGGTTTTAGGGAAATTAAGAAATTATATCCCTTTTAACGTAAATGAATGTTAATATTTTACCGTTTTAGGGGCCACCTGGACCTGCAGGACCTGTGGGGGCTATGGGAGAAATTGGACATAAGGTATTTATACAGTAAACTCAGAGGCAGCATTTGGAAGCAAACTCTTTTTGTAATCAGCCCCTATTGTTTGTTGGATTAATCACCAATGTATGAGTTAGGAGTCACACAACAAATGATCATTTAATGTTGCTGCTTTATGTGTATTCACTGTAGGGTAACAGCTGAACTAGGGAATGTCCTCTTAATATTCCCTTGGGACTAGTTTGATTCAGTATCAGTTCTAAATGAGCATAATGTTTACAACTGTATATAATATGATATTGGGCCAAGTAGTATCATCTTCTTTGCACACACACAAAACGCTGACCTGCTTCGCTTCGGAATATTTTTTCAGCCCTCATAGCTAAACATCTGAACATTAAAAACAAATGTTAAAATCATTATAAACTCGTTACAGTTTGTGTACCCAGCCCACAAAGTAATTTGGGGTTTAGAAATGACATTTTTGGCTTCATGATTTGGCTACAAAGTAAGTTTTAGTGAACTTTATCCTTAGCTTTTAAAAACTATAGGATGGGAGCTAGGTATGATGAACTGGGCATAACTGGGTCTAAACGTGGGGTCAGAATATATGATCCTTTTTTTTTTTTTTTTTATATAGTTTTTATTTCACTCTTTAGCAAAACACATTACAAACAGTACATTACAACAGAAAATAGCCTGCAAAACAGGCGGAACAATAACCGTCATATAGAACATAACCATGAGAACAATAAAAAAATGTAATGCACATCAGTAACAGAGTCCTCTTATCTATCTCTTGGAACATTAGAGATCTGATCACATGGAAAACATCAGTGCAAAACAAAGCCCCTGGAACACATTATTCCTAACCACATAGTACTCATATGTAAGCCGGGGTCCGATCAGGTCAGGCTTAAGCCAAGAGAGCGTTTTTAACCTGAGTATGGACATATATGAGAATTAGGAAGAATCAGAAAAGGGAAGGAAGGAAAAAGGAAAAAAAGGGGGAGAGGTGGGGGTAAGGGGGACAAAGACTTGTGCCCATCAAGAAAGCCAAAGGTGCAGAGTAGCTGATCTTTCCTGGAATGGAGCCAGTGCGACCTGAGAGGATGGGTATGAGGCATAGTCGCGCATATTTTGAAAGTCATGCCAGTTAATACCACATTGTATGGAATTGTTCCTCTTTACATTTTCATACATTTCACATTTCTTCGTCCGGCATGTGATGTCATCACATGCCGGATGAAGGGGTCTTGCGTGACTCCTAAACATTGTTTGTGATGTAATCATACCTCAATAAAGCCTTTTGGACTCAACTTGAAGATCCGTGGTGTGCTGGCAAATATCGACACTGTCAAGTAAAATCCAGTCTCCAGCTGGTGGTTGCTGCAGCACCCAGTATCTTTTCAGGAAGGTGTGCGATGGGCTTATATGGATGGTTATCTCTGATTTGAAGTAATATGCAAAACTAAAAAAAAATTGGACTCAAGTATTGTTTTTAAATTTGCAATTCACACAACTCAATAGTTCCCATATCCACACTGCCAGATAAAATTAAAATCTTTACAAAAAAGTAGTTTTTTTTTTTACCATGAAAACAAATGTCTTAAATAGTTAACTGGTCTCAATGTATTCCAGGGACCTCCAGGGGCAAAGGGAGAACCGGGACCACCAGGTGAACCAGGAATGAAGGTGAGACATAGCTTTGACTAGCTGGAAGTGGACACTTGTACAAGATGAGATTTTAAGGAAAATTCATAGAGCAATTGATAGTGGGTGCCTGTTTTCTATGCCTTAAAATTCTGAAAGTCATTGCTGTTGTTTGATATACAGTGTCTAAAAGCCCACAAATGTATGAAGTCACATGGCTTGGAATGGAAATGGGCACAGGGAGCGCCGAGTGCCAAGCCCAGTGCAAAATAGCTCTCTACTTACAACAATGATGAAATGATTATTGGGATAAGATTTAGGCTTTGGGTTAAGGGTCTGTTTTAACGATTAGAAGTATTAGGATTGAGGATTAGGGTTAGCATGAGGTTAAATATTAGGAGCAAGTTAAGTGTCTATAATAAAATTTAGGTTAATGGTTACCCATTTGAGGGAATTTAAGTTTCATTTGTGGCTTAGGGTACATTTTAGGGTTTCGGGGAGGAAAAGTGTGTGGGTCACATTAAGTTTTGGATTGTCCAGGGCACTTTACAATTGTTTCTGGCATTAACCAGGCTTTGGAAACCATTGTACCATGAAATAGTGCCCTATCTACCTACATTTGCATGTTTATTCACACAGACTGGATGTTAAACAGGTCTCTTTAAAATCTATAGACGGGCCCCTTCCTTATCTACCTGTACATCAATGCTATTTCCATGCATAGTTGGCCACCAGCAGTTTGAATGTTGGATCCTTCACTCTTTTGCGTTGGCCATAAATGGGACAGTTTTCCAAAATGCCAAAGATCCTACAACCTTCTCCAGCAGTGTCTTTGGTATGCAACAAGATAGTAAAATCATTCTTTGCAGGCCACCACTAATGAGTGCTGTTATCTGTACAAAACAAAGCAGTTACTTGCACATAGCGCTAGACTGACAAACAATCTTTGGTAAAAATCATTCAGTTTTTGAATAGCCATTTTTCACTTCACAGGGACAGGACATCTTAAATTAAGGAATGCCTTTATCTATTAGTACTTTTGCTTTGTGAGAAATTACCTTTGACGCATCACTAAAATAGAGATGAAAATTTAGCTTGTGAAAAATGCTGGAGAGTTAAATTGTGGTTTCTTAGAGCAATTTTGTGTGTTTACTGATGAAGGGCAGTACAACAGGTTTATTTCAATGGCCCCTCCCCATTAGAAAATATTCACTATTTAATTGCTCCTCCATCGCTACATTCAGCTGCTGAGCAGGAAGGGAAATACCGTATCTGGTAATTTCAGATATGAAAGAGCATGTGACTCCAATCCCTTATTGTGATGACAGCACTGCTGGTTTTTGCTGATTGCTCCAGCGCTGTCACACGAGGTGGGGAAAGAGCCCTCCTGGTGGCTAAAAGAAGGGTATGTTGCTGGGGATAAAGGAAATTAAAGTGATACTAAACACATACTATTTATATTATATAATCCCTTCTCTTTATGTATATGGTTGAAGACACTGTATTTATTTTAATTAAAAAATAAACAAATCAGAGTACTGTTTTTCATAATCGATATACAGCTGTCATGGGACCTAGCTCTTTCCCATCCCATCTGCAGGGAAAAATTAGTGGGAGAAGCTTCTAGTCACATGTTAAAAAAAAAAAAAAGCCTTTGAAATACAAAGGAAAAATACATAATTAATATCAAATAAATGTTTTACATTGTCATACAAGTATGTATTTGAACTCAAATCTGGTGTGGGCTATCTAGGGGGAGGTTCTGCCAAACACAACCTGTTTCACATCCCTCCATCCTGTGTCTATTGTTTGTATGAGCTTAGACTTACAGGGAGGTAATGCCTCCATCAATCAACATGTAATATTCCACCCCATTGTGTTTAGCTGTTAAGTGGGCGTGGATGAGGAGCAAGGGAGTGGGCTTTCATTTATCTGGAGTGTATATGCCCACTTGTGTGACTCTATAGCCACTTGGGCAGCACAGATTAAAAAAAGGGAGGAAATTAGCAGTTTAGAAGGGGACAGAAACTGGAGCATGCTCAGTAGATGTGGGAAAGGCTGATTTACACAATATGTCTGCAGCGGGGGCACAGATAAAGAGGGAGGAACAGTAAACTGCAGGATCAGCCAGATCTTTTTGTAGAATACAGAAATAAATTCCATATGACTGAGTGAGTATGAACATAATGTAATACAGCATGTGCTGACAGTTTTTAACCACTTCAATACTGGACACATTTACCCCCTTCCTGCCAAAGCCAATTATCAACTTGTAATGCTGTCGCACTTTGAATAACAGTTGCGCAGTCATGCAACACTGTACCCAAACTAAATTTTTATCATTTTGATCACTCAAATAGAGCTTCCTTTTGGTGGTATTTAATCACCACTGGGTTTTTTACTTTTTGGTAAATAAATGATAAAAAACTGAAAATTTTGAAAATAAACGTGTTTTTCTTCGTTTCTGTTATAAAATTTTGCAAATAAATAATCTTTCTTGAAAAATTTAGGTCAGAGTGTATTCTGCTACATAAAAATAACCCAAATCAATGTAGAATATTAGATTATTTAGTCTGTAGCAAAGTTTTATAGAGTCCACTGACGGCCTATCTCATTTCTCGAGGACTGAAAATGCCAGTACAGTACAAATACCCCCAAATGGCCCTTTTTGGAAAATAGAGAGTCCAGGGTATTTAGTAAGAAGCATGGTGAGTTTTTTGAAGTTGTAAGTTTTTGTCAGAATTTTTTGGAAAAGTAAGAAAATAAAAAAAAATCTTTTTTTTAACACATTGTCACCAGTGCAGTAAAGCCTTATCATATAAAGGGTGTGGCGGTGAACAGAGACGCTGTCTGATGACAGTACAAAAAAAAAATCTATTTTTTTATTTCTTACATTTCCTTTTTAAGGAATCTTTTTTTATTTTTTTTATCACACTGTAACCAGAGCAATATAATGTTACCATAGTATCATTCTACTACTCTGGGGAAGTGATCGGGATTCTTTATTTTTTTTTTACACATTATATTTGCATATAACAATGCATTACATTGCTATAAGCAAGCATTTTACTGAATGAAACAGATTCATTCAGTCTGTTTTGATTGGCCAGAGCTAATCACATGGTACAGATGGCCTGTGATTGTCCCTGTCTGTACCATGTGATCACACTGACCAATCATAGCTAGCAACACAGTTATATTCAATGTATGCCATAAAAGGAAGCCATCTATTGTTTACAACTGTCATTTGACCTGCTGTGATGCGGCATGGCGATCACATGGTACTAGCAGCGAGTCGGTACTTCGATTGGTCATCAGTCGTGTCCCGTGGACGCAGCCTGTGGCAGATCGCGCAGATGTGCGATTAGCGCATCCTGACAGGACGTCATGTTACACCCAGTCAGGATAATTGAACCACCGGTCGGCCGTCAATTTGCTATTGGCCTGGTTGGAAGGTGTTAATGATGTGGGTTTACTGACACTTTAAAGCGAACCTAGGGATTGCCCTGGTATGAATAAAGTACATATTTGCTTTAAGCCCCTTCACACCCATGCAATTTGTAATGCAATATGACAGTTCCAAATCGCATGACAAGTCACACCCCAATGTCGACAATGTAACCATTCAAATTGCTGCGACTCTGAAAAAGGTTCCTGCCCTATTTTTTGGTGATTTAATTGCAACTAGCATAGACTTCTGTTAAACGAAGTTGCAAGCCGCAATGAAATCAGAGGTGCAAATTGCACTGATTTTCAACTTTAAAGTAGCGTGATTTCAAAGTTACACCAGTGGGAACCAGTGCTAAATCTCCTAAAGGTCTCCTGTGGTGAGCTACAGTGCCTTGAAAAAGTATTCATACCCCTTGAAATTTTCCACGTTTTGCCACGTTAGCACCAAAAACATAAATGTATTTTATTGGGATTTTATAAAATAGACCAACACAAAGTGGCACATTGTGAAGTGAAAGGGAAATGATAAATGGTTTTCAAAATATTTTACAAATAAATATCTGAAAAGTGTGGCGTGCATTTGTATTCAGCCCCCCTTTACTCTGATACCCCTAACTAAATTCTAGTGGAACCAATTGCCTTTAGAAGTCACCTAATTAGTAAATAGAGTCCACCTGTGTGCAATTTAATCTCAGTATAAATACAGCTGTTCTGTGAAGCCCTCAAAGGTTTGTTTGAGAACCTTAGTGAACAAACAGCATTATGAAGGCCAATGGACACACCAGACAGGTCAGGGATAAAGTTGTGAAGAAGTTTAAAACAGGGTTAGGCTATAAAAAAATATCCCAAACTTTGAACATCTCACGGAGCACTGTTCAATCCATCATTCAAAAATGGAAAGAGTATGGCACAACTGTAAACCCACCAAGACATGGCCGTCCACCTAAACTGACAGGCTGGGAAAGGAGAGCATTCATTAGAGAAGCAGCCAAGAGGCCCATGGTAACTCTGGAGAAGCTGCAGAGATCCACAGCTCAGGTGGGGGAATCTGTCCACAGGACAACTATTAGCTCTGCACTCCACAAATCTGGCCTTTATTGAAGAGTGGCAAGAAGAAAGCCACTGTTGAAAGAAAGCGATAAAAAGTCCAAGCCATGTGGGGGACACCGCAAAAATGTGGAAGAAGGTGCTCTGGCCAAATGAGACAAGAATTTAACTTTTTGTCCTAAAAGAAAAACGCTATGTGTGGTGGAAAACTAACACTGCACATCACCCTGAACACACCATCCCCACTGTGAAACATGGTGGTGGCAGCATCATGTTGTGGGGATGCTTTTCTACAGCAGGGACAGGGAAGCTGGTCAGAGTTGATGGGAAGATGGATGGAGCCAAATACAGGTCAATCTTAGAAGAAAACCTGTTAGGCCGCATACACACGAGCGGACTTTTCGACGAACTGGTCCGACAGACTTTCCAGCGGACTTTCGACGGACGTTTGACGGACTTCCGACAGACTTTTTAACAAACTGACTTGCCTACACACGATCACACCAAAGTCCGACGGATTCGTACGTGATGACGTACACCGGACTAAAATAAGGAAGTTGATAGCCAGTAGCCAATAGCTGCCCTAGTGTCGGTTTTTGTCCGTCGGACTAGCATACAGACGAGCGGATTTCTGGGTCTGGCGGTGTTACGACGTAAAGATTTGAAGCATGTTCCAAATCTAAAGTCCATCAGATTTGCAACTGGAAAAGTCCGCTGAAGGTCCGGTGAAGCCCACACACGACCGGATTGTCCGCCGGATTTGGTCCGTCGGCGTCTGTCGGACAAGTCCGGTCGAAAAGTGTGTACGCTGCATTAGAGTCTGCAAAAGACTTGAGACTGGGGACAACGACCCTAAACATACATCCAGAGCTACAATGGAATGTTTTAGATTAAAGCATATTCATGTGTTAGCATGTCCCAGTCAAAGTCCAGACCTAAATCCAATTGAGAATCTGTGGAAAGACTTGCAAATTGCTGTTCAGAGGCGCTCCATCCAATCTGACAGAGCTTGAGCTATTTTGCAAAGAAGAATGGGCAAAAATGTCACTCTCTAGATGTGCAAAGCTGGTAGAGACATCCCCAAGAAGACTTTCAGCTGTAATTGCAGTGAAAGGTTCTACAAAGTATGGACTCAGGGAGGCTGAATACAAACGCACACCACACTTTTCACATATTTATTTGTAAAAAAATGTAAAAATCATTTTCCTTCCACTTCACAATTATGTGCCACTTTGTGTTGGTCTATCACATAAAATACCAATAGAATACATTTGCGTTTTTAGTTGTAACATGACAAAATGTGGAAAATTTCAAGGGGTGTGAATACTTTTTCAAGGCAATGTATCTATGCCTAACAAAGCTAGGTCAGCACACCTGCAGCAGCAAAGACAAGGGGATCCCACTCTCCCTTTTTTATTTTTGTAACATATTTTACATTGTGGAGATGCAACAGAAGGTGTACAAACACCCCAAGATGAACAGGAAGAAAATTGAACAAAACTTCAACTTGGGCAGATGCTGAATTAAGAGTAATGGCAGACTAAACCAGCACTGGTTCTTTCTGGTAAAAATGGCTTGATGACCAATAAACCATCTCACATACTGACATGATGTTATAGGTCAGAAGCACACGATAAAGAGGACTTTGCCATGCCTCATTTTAGGTGGAAGATCATAAAGTAAAATCTATTTCTGAGTGTCCGGTCTCTGGAGTAACAGGTGTCCCCATCAGATTTGTTCTTGGTACTCTCTCAAAGACATTTTTGCTTTAATGTCATCCTGTTTATTTTGGAGGTTGCCGTTTGCAGATTTTCTTCTTTTACTGCGCCTCTGCATTTTTCAGAACCCCCCCCTGTATCATTGTTTTTGGCAAATCATCCTTGGCTTATGACAGAAGCTACTGTTCCCCTTTTGTGACAGAGGTGAAACTTGAACCTTCCTCCCCTCCTGTCCATTTTTTCCGCGAACAAAACCCCATTGATGCGCGTGGTGTGGCCATTCAGAAACACGAGGCTCACAGTAGCTGACGGCTTTCTGTGCCTGCCAGCATGAGACTCTTATCTCTGCTGGAGACTAGACAGCTATGGATAGATTGCACAAGCTACCTCCATGTCCTGTTCTGAAGGTTTCCATGTCCTGCTTAGCTGGAGAGCTGAAGACTGTGCACACAACACAGCTGCCTTTCCCAAGACTCTTCCCTGTGCCTAACAGCAGTAGTTTGTTTTCTGAACAAAGGGTCAGAGCATCACAGGCAGCAAACTAAGAAATATTTATAGTATAAAAACAGGAAGAAAGAAAGGTCTGGAATTAAAGCCGCGCTTTAAAATAGAAAATTGCAAGTAATGTCAACTAATTCCCGGAGTGAGCTATCTTTGCTGTGCCAGCTGTTGCTGAATTAAACATTCTCAACATGCTGATGGACTTAAAGTGGACCTGTCACCTGTTCACAACAAAAGCAATAAAGAAAACCACTGCTGAGGGAAATTTGGTGTCTGCTATATATTTGACTTCTTCCATGATAGAAATTAGTTTCCTGGCTGTTAAAGTGAACCTGTGCATTTTGGGCAAAGAAACAGGTTCAGTTTTTAAATTTGAACTTAGGGCAGAAAAAATGCATGCAGATATTTGTGCAATAAAATTATGTGAGTGTATTTTAAAAAAAGCAATTTGTGTAAGTTCTTTGAATTTGACCTGGCATCAGGCACTTGCAATCCTTTTTACAGCGGAGCTCAGGCTGGGAGAGGGAGATGCAATCAGAGGCCAATCAGGTGTACTGCAATGCTCATGGTCTAACAAAGAGCATGCTGGTAGGATTAGAGAGTGGAGAGAAGAGCTAATTAGTTTTTTGCTTTTCCTTCACTGACCAATCAGAACCTGCGTTCTGGCACCAGACATAACAATATTATTTCACTGCAAAAGAGAAATGTCAAGTTTTCAAGATGGCTGTACTTTCTGGCAGGGCTGTGTCAATCTGCGCAATTAATGGACAGAAATACAAATCCATTTGTAGGTAATCAGTTCTCAAATCTGTACTTCCATTTGTATTTTAGCTGGTTGTCTGGTGTTCAGCTTTAATATTGCATCCCTCCCAGCAACTTGTGCTTCCCATCTTTTCATATACTTGCCACTGTTTGCCAGAAGAAAAAAAACTGTATAAGCTCCATGTCGATGTGTTTGAAACTTACACAGGGCTAAGGACTTTCTCCCCGCACCACATGACCAAGCTCAGGTCTAAAAATTTGCTACATGATAAGCAAAGTCCTCTCCAGTTTTTTCCTCTTTGGTGGTGGGCGGACCTGAGTACTTCATTGAACAATGCTCAGATTATGATGTGTGACCATCATTCTTTATAGCATTCTCTTGTGAGTCTATACTGCAAGATGACTTACCCCCAGGGGGTGAAGTGTCCATGACGGTCTGGGCTCACAAAAATTCTGGGTTTGTCCAACCTACATAAGGATCAGCTGAGGAGGAAGACACAGAGGGCATTGAGCATGGAGAGGGTGAGTAGTGCTGTGAGAAATGTTATCTTAATCGTACAGTACAGGGCACAGGCAACATATTTATACCCCATGGTATTTCGGCATGTACCTTCAGTTTATTGGACACTGGCAAACTTTTGAGAACACACACACTGGGGCTCCTCCCCTATAGCTTTAACTCCATGAATCTTACGTTTGTGCTAGTGTCTGAAGACGATGCCTTATTCCTTATCTTTTTTTAATTCTTCAATTAACTCTTCACTGTCACCCAGTTCCTAAAGAGTCCTTCAGGGGTGTGCCCATCATGATGGGCAAACCCTGGAAATTGTGATAAGTATGCCAGGGTCACCCTACATCTATGATCATTACTGTAAAAACGGAGCTAAGTTTGGAAAGTATTCACTTCATAGTGCAAACTTGGCACTGTAATTTAAACCACTTAGAGGTTTGTAACACCAGGTGTTACATCATACCACTGGTTGCATACGTTACACTACGTTAATACGTTAATTCCACATAGAGCCTCAGGCACCTCCTCCTACCCTTTTACTATTAGGACTCATTACAGGACAGTCTACACTCGGGTTACCGCATAGTCCTTCCAGACATGCTTACTCTATCTCCCACACTCTACTCTGTGAGTACCCCCGTGGAATACCCTCACTTGAAGCTATGTCTGCATCCAATTCGATCTATATTTTGGGCACGCAACATGTGGCATACCCAACAAAAGCAGAATTTTGATCTTAATACAGCCGTTTTTGTCCAAGGCTCTTAAATGCCATACCTCTTATACTCCTGTTTCTCAATGTGAGTCGGATCACAATATGCCAGAACACAGACACAGAAGAGAATGAAGAGGATATTAAGAAAGGAAGCTGCAAAAGAATTTTCTTCCCAAAATTTGGGTTCTGTTGAAAGGGGAGCTTTAGGCAACATTGAAACATAGAAAAGCAATGGCAGAAAAAGACTAATGCTTGGTAACATTTAAAAGCTGTTTGTCTCTTACCCCTAAAGCCTTGGCATTGTGCAGCCTGACTCTCCTCTGTCTCGTCATGTCCCTTTGGATACAAAGAGACCTGAAAAATCCTGCAGTACATTCCCTGTTCATGAACGGATAGATGTGTAGTCTAAGATGATTGGGTCGAATTCTGAAAGAATTTCCAGTGGAAAAAGTTTGCAAAGAAGTGGGCTATTCCTGTAGTTGATCTTGCCATCTCTATCCTAAACAAACTTCTCAATTTCCCTGTGGAAGATGTTCCTTCTTTCAGAGATTCTGCAGATAGAAAATTGGAGATGCTCCTAAAGAATCTCTTTAACCAGTTAACTGTTTAAACCTCCAAACATTATATATATAGATATATATACATTTTAAGCAGGCTGTTGCATGTTTTTTTATGTCACGCAATATTTGCACAGCGGTTTTTCAAATGCAAATTAAATTACAGAGGAGGTCTGGTGCTAAAATTATTTCCTTTTGCTTTGATGTTCGCAGCGATACCTCACATGTGTGGTGCGATCGACGTTTACATATGCGTGAGGTACCAACCTGCGAGTGTGACTTTGCAGGGGGGTGTTTTAAAATTATGGACCCTCTTGAGGCATTCCATTCTAAAATGTAAAAACTATTCTAATAGCTTTACATAATGCAGCAACCTCCACAAGTCCAAGTAGATCACTCAAAATTAGAGGTGATTTATTCTTCCAAAGCAAATACATTTTTCCAAACTGGTATTGACTAGTATTCCAATGTTTCTCTTCTCCCTCAGTTTTTCTCCATCACTCAGCTAATGTGACCCCAGTGCTAATGGAGAGGGGCGGGGGGGGGTCAAACAAGGATGCTATGCAGGCGACTGTGATACCCCCTATCAACTGATGAAATTAGCATGCCGGCAGCAAGAAGGTTGTAGTGGTGCACAATGAAAACCTGTGACTTAGTGTAACTAAAAGACAGCCTTCATCCACACGCTGGCTTGTATACAATTTTTGGACAATTTGTAGGCATTTTGCCAAGGCACCCTAGTTGAAAAAAGGCTGCCCTAGAACATGCGATTTCCAGAATGGCTCTAATATCCTTTCATGTGCGCAAAATTTTATGGCTTATAGCTTGGACAGTTAAAGTTGCCTGCAAAACACGCCTCACACATATGCCCTTCCGAGGAAGATGCCTTTTTTCATGAGGCACTTGACCAATTTATCAGAGAGGTCATCAGGGGAAAGGTTTTACTTCCAGATTTCTTCAAACTCCATAACTCCACATGAAATCAACAAGGTCAGTAATTGCCTCTCTAAAACAGGGGGAATACCTGGCATCAGTGGATATCCAAGATACCTATCTGCGTGTTCCTTTACCTGCCTCATCAGCACTTTAGCATTTTCTGTACTTTGCAGTGGCAATATCCCAGGCAGTTGTCAGAAAATTCAACTGCTCTGTCCCTCGATCAATCAGAAGAGAGATTCCTGGGAGACCCTTAGCTCTCATGCACATCAATGGATCAGGATAGGGCTCAGGTATTGGGGGGGGGGTGGGGTGGCTGTGGGGAGAGCTACACCCAGAAGGTCGTTTACCTTCATATATAGAATGCATGAAGGTAAAAAAAACCTTCAGCCTTTAAAACCACTTTAACACTAGCAAAGTCCTTCCTATCCTGCCACTAGAAACTTATTACAACATTTATCAGGCTAGGGAGGAGTGTTCCAATCCTTGACAGTTCAAAGAACATGGTCAAAACAGAAAACGGAGTCTCCCCATCAACATCCTGGAGCTGAAGGCAGTCACATTGTCCCTGCAGCACAGGACTCTCCTTCTGAAGGGACAGCTAATCCAGGTGCAGTCAGATAATCCCACTATGGTGGCATATATCAACCACCTAGGGGACATGAGGAGCCTGGCTGCCTTGAAGGAAGCAACCAAGATTCTTCCATGGACAGAAACGCATTGTCCAGCTATTTCTGCAGTCCACAAGAGTGGACGATTGCCAGGCAGATTATCTCAGCCGCTACCACTTGGACCAAGAGGAATGGTCTCTTCGTCCAGATGTGTTCAATCTGATATGTGGACAACCTAACCTCCAGATTCTAGGATAAGCTACCTCTGTTTGTTGCCAGAACCAGGAATCCTCTAGCCCTGGCCTTGGATGCCCTAATAATCCTTTTGGTCATAGTTCGGGCTACTTTATGCCTTACCTCCAGTGTAAATTCTGCCTTACCTGCTCCACAAAATAGGGCAACATAATCCAACTTGTAGCAGACAACATCTGGGCCCCTTCCCAACAGGCCAGATGTGCTAGCTCAGGGTCCAGCAACATGTTGAATCCCAGGTCTTCAAGGATAGAGGGATTTCTCAATCTGTGACTATTACTTTGCTAAAAGCAAGAAAAGCCAATTCCAAGAAGATCTATTATTGTACCTTGTTTCTACAGTGGAAAAGAAGGGGTATAATAAACAGCATGGTAGTGTTGGCAACACAACAAGGAAGGTACCCTTGAGTCTAACAGAAGCTAGTGTTTTTAAAAGACTTGGAAAACCTAATGTAAACAAATCACCAGGGCCAGGTGGCTTACCCCGGTAGTTCTCAAAGAACTTATTTTATTGGTAGACCGTTATTCTACATCTTTAACCACTTCAATACCAGGCACTTAGACACCTTCCTGCCCAAGCCAATTTTCAGCTTTCAGTGCTGTCGCAATTTGAATGACAATTGCGCAGTCATGCTACAATGTACCCAAACAATTTTTTTATCATTTTGTTCCCAGAAATAGAGCTTTCTTTTGGTGGTATTTGATCACCGCTGGGATTTTTATCTTTTGCGCAACAAATAAAAAAAGACCAATTTTTTTTTTTAAAAATACGTTTTTCTTCGTTTCTGTTAAAACATTTTTGTAAATAAGTACGTTTTCTTGTTCAATGATGGGTACTGATATGGCTGCACTAATAAGGTGGCACTGATGGGCACCAATGAGGTGGCACTGATGAGGTGGCATTGACGGGCACTGATAGGCAGCACTGATGGGCACTGATGGGCACTGATGGGCACTGATAGGTGGCACTGATGGGCACTGATAGGTGGCACTGGTATGCGACACTGTTGGGAACTAATAGGCGGCACTGATGGGCACTTGTAGGTGGCACTGATGGGCACTTATGGGTGGCACTGTTGGGTACTTATGGGTGGCATTGATAGGTGGCACTGGTGGGCACTGATGGGCATGGATGGGCACTGACTGGTGGCACTGATGATACTGATGGGTGGCATTGCTGGGCATCACTGATGCCTGTCAGTACATACTGGTGCCAATCTGTGCCCATTTGTGGGCACTGATTGGCACAGATTGGGCATAATTTGCACATGTGGATGGCCATGGGGTACATACCTGGCCATCCACATGTTGCCCACTTCCCTGGTGGTCCTAGTGGCGTCTCTGGTGGTCCAGTGTGGTCATCTGAGGGGGGCTGCGCTAATAAACAATCAGCATAGACCCCTCCTGTCAGGAGAGCTGCCGATCGCCCTCTCCTCTATTCGCGTCTGTCAGACGCAAGTGAGGAAAAGCCAATCAACGGCTCTTCTTATTGTGATTGGACACGTCTGATCACGTGGTAAAGAGCCTCCGCTAGAGGCTCTTTGCCAAGATTGGTGGAGCAGTGTGTCAGACTGACACACCGCTCCACCGATCGCCGCGATGCGCGCCCCCATGAGTGTGTGGCAGCTGTTATCCTGAAGGACGTCATATGATGCCCAGTCAGGATAACTGAACCACCGCCCGGCCGTCATTTTGCTATAGGCCGGGCGGGAAGTGGTTAAAGACAGCTTACTGATTGGAATGGTCCCAGCAGACTGGTGGAAAGCTAACGTGGTACCAATATTCAAAAAAGGGCTGATATATACCTGGTAACTACAGGCCAGTCAGCCTAACATCTATAGTTTGTAAATTATTGGAAGGGGTAATAAGGGAACATATCCAAGAATTTGCTAATGAAAAAATGTATAGTATTAGTAGTACCCATCATGGATTTATGAAAGATCGTTCTTGCCAGACCAACCTATTAACATTCTATGAGGAAGTGAGCTGTAATCTGGGTGGAGGAAGGCCTGTGGATGTAGTGTATCTCATTTTTACCAAAGCATTTGACACGGTGCCCCATAAACGCTTAAATTACAAATTGAGACATCGATTATAGTGTATGTACCTGAAGAGAAAACTGGTTACAGGGGTGCGTCCAAAGGTGGTGATAAATAGTATATCTTCTCTGACCAGCATTCCCACCAGCACCCTAAGTCTGATCTCGATCTAGCGCTGTACCCGAGAGCAGTTGCTCTCTCTGACCTCACTGGACATGGAGGCAGCAGTGGAAGCCAATGGCTTGCTTTGAGGGCACTGGGCAGGGAGGAGGAGTCAGAAGCGGTGGCAGGGGACCCCAGAAGAGCAGGATTGGGCCTGCTCTGTGCAAAACCATTACACAGAGCTGGTAAGTATGACTTTTTTTTTTTTTTAAACACATCCGATCACTTTAAGTGAACTCGTGTTTTGCTCCACTCAGTACAGATTTATTTTAAGAAGCTGTATACAATATAAAAGAGTTATACATTATGAATGTGTTCTTATATTGTTCTCCTCAGGGAGATATCGGACCATTGGGGATTCCTGGAGAACAAGGACTGATAGGCCAGAGAGTGAGTATACCACTCTACTTATTCACCTGCTAACAGAACCAGAATACAGTTTCATTCTGAAAATATAACTGATAAAATATTATATTTGAGGTGCTCTGGTGCTACTTTTTTTTGTACTACAGTTACTACTTTATCTATCTATCTATCTATCTATCTATCTATCTATCTATCTATCTATCTATCTATCTATCTATCTATCTATCTATCTATCTATCTATCTATCTATCTATCGTGAGAGAGAGAGATATATAGATATATATATAGAGAGAGAGAGAGAGCGATAGAGATTTTGTATGTTTGCCCACTTACAAAGAAATAAAGGGTCTATAGTTTTTATCATAGGTGTATTTTGAATGGTAGAGACAGAAAATCAACCAAAATTCAGAAAAAACAAATGATACAAATTTTATAAATTGAGTTACAGTTTAGGGAGTAAAATAAGTATTTGATCCCCAAGCAAAACATGACTTAGTATTTGGTGGAGAAACCCTTGTTGGCAAGCACAGAGGTAGGACTTTTTTGTAGTTAGTGACCAGGTTTGCACACAACTCAGGAGGGATTTTGGTCCATTCTTCTTTACAGATCTTCTCTAAATCCTTAAAGAGGAACTGCAGCCTGCTCACATTATTTGTAATAAAAACACACTTGCCATTCTGAAGCTTCCCTCCAACCACTTTGTATGTTATTATATATATACTGTGATTCTGTACCTGCCAAATATGCTGGAGAAATCTCCCTCCATTCAGTCTGGCTGTATCCATTTTAACCGTGGGCAGCTGAAGCTTCTGCCTGTTCAATTCCTGGATTTACACAGACACACAAAGGCACACCTCTAGCCCTGCAGCTCTCATTGGCCCTCTTATGACTCACCCCCCCTCCCTTCCTGGCAAACTTTCACGAGAGTGAGAGAGTGAGCTGTGCATGATGTCATAAGCCTAGGCTTTTTACCAGACAATAAACAGGAAGTGAGCTGTATAAGGTATTTACTGGCAGGAAAAAAAAAATTTACTATCCAAAGTTAAAACAACAAGGGCAGAAGATGTAATAGATGGAAAGTTGAAAAAAATGACTGAAGGTCTGCTTTAAGGTTTCTTGGCTTTCGCTTGGCAACTTGATGTCTCAGCTCCCTCCATAAATTTTCTATAAGATTTAAGTGTTTTTTACCCTAAAAAAAAAAAGCAGATCCTGTTCCCTTAAAGCATGAATAACACCACAGTGCTTGTGCTGTGTCATTTGGCCCCCTGTATCACCCAAAAAACCTGGCTGACCCTGCCTGGTTCTGCCCCCCCCCTGTAAACTGACCACGGTTTATCATGGCTTCTGAGCCCTGACATCGTGGTCAGTTTACAAGCCTTCGTCATCCACAGCCTGTCAGCTCTGTCCACTCCCCAGCCCTCCCCTTCTGCTGCTATTATAACTACACTATAAACATACAACCCCCTCTGTAAAATAACATTATGTGTCTCAGTGCCTGTGTTATATAAAAAAGATGCTGATCTCTACCTTATATCAGTGTCTCCCGGCGCTCACTTGTCTCCTTAGCTCTCTCTTCTCCCCGGCTGATGTCAGAGGGAGTTCTCGGCCCCTCCCACTATAGCTGTTAGATGGGGAGAGGAGAGAGCAGAGGAGTCACGTGAGCGCCGGGAGAACAGCATCTTTTTTATATAACAGACATTGGAACACATAATGTTATTTTCCAGAGGGGATTGTATGTTTATATTGTAGTGGGTTAACAAGCACTTTAAGGTCTGGAGACTGGCTAGGCCACTCCATGACCTTAATGTGCTTCTTCTTGAGCCGCTCCTTTGTTGCCTTGGCAGTATGTTTTGGGTCATTGTCATGCTTGAAGACCCATCCATGACCCATCTTCAGTGTTCTGGCTGAGGGAAGAAGGTTCTCATCCAAGATTTTACAATACATGGCCCTATCCATTGGCCCCTCAATGCTGCAAAATGGTCTGTACCTTTAGCAGAGAAACAGCCCCAAAGTATAATGTTTCCACCTCTGTGCTTGACTGTAGGGATGGTGTTCTTAAAGTAATAGTCAGCGCTTTTCTTCCTCTAAACATGATGAGTCCCCTCCTCAAGAAGGCACATGTACAGTCATGCCAATGAACATCTAAATGATTCAGAGAAGGATTGGGAGAAAGTGCTGTGATCAGATGAGACCAAAATTGAGCTCTTTGCCATTAACTCGACTAGCCGTGTTTGCAGGAAGTAAAATGCTATTACTCTAAAAACACCATCCCTACAGTCAATCACAAAGGTGTTATGTGTTTATTTTCTGTATTTTGGTTGATATTCTGTCTCTATCATTTAACCACTTCCATACCGGGCCTATTCTTATTCTGGCACTTCTCTTCTACATGTAAAAATCATGATTTTTTTGCTAGAACCCCCAAACATTTATATATATATATATATATATATATATATATATATATATATATATATATATATATATATATATATATATATATTTTTTTTTTAGCAGAGACTCTAGGGAATAAAATGGCGGTAGTTGCAACTTTTTATGTCACGCGGTATTTGCACAACAATTTTTCAAACGCGTTTTTTGGGGGGGAGGAAAAAAAAACGTTTCATGAGTTAAAAAATAACACAGTAAAGTTAGTCCAATTTTTTTGTAAAATGTGAAAGATGATGTTAGCCCTAGTATATAGATACCTAACATGTCATGCTTTAAAATTGTGAACACTTGTGGAATGGTGCCAAACTTTGGTACTTAAAAATCTCCATAGACGACGATTTAAAATTTTTTACAGGTTACCAGTTTAGAGTGACAGAGGAAGTCTAGTGCTAGAATTGTTGCTCTTGCTCTAACGCACACGGCGATACCACGCGCTTACATATGCTGGGGCGACTTGCGCGTGCATTCGCTTTTGTGCGCAAGCACACCGGGACGGGGGCGCTTTAATTTTTTTTTTTTATTGTTTATTTTACTTAAAAATTTTTATTTTTACACTTTCTCTTTAAAAATTTTTTTATCACTTTTATTCCTATTTCAAGGAATGGTGCGTGACAAGTCCTCTTTATGGAGAGACCTGGGGATCTATAAGATCTCCTCTAGGCTGGAAAGATTAAGATTAAAAAAAATATGAACGATCTCTCTCTTTCCAGCTGAGTTCTCAGCTTTGTTCACTTCCGGCCGGAAGTGACGTCATAACATCGTGCCCGGGCCTCCGAAGGTAATAGAGATGACTGGGAACCATCTTGTCACCGGAAATCTCTATGATCAACATTTGGCGGCGGCAGATTCTTTCTCCGGTTCGCCGATCACATGGGCGAGCCTGGAGCAGCAGGCGGCGGGAGAGGTGATGTTCCCTCCCGCCGCCTGTAAGAATGATCAAGCAGCTGAACTGCTGCTATGATTGTTCGGTGCACAGAATCGCCGTCTGTAAAAAATTATAGCTGAATGATGCCTGGGCTGGAAGTGGTTAAAATACACCTATGATAAAATGTATAGACCCTTCATATCTTTGTAAGCGGGCAAACTTACAAAATCTGCAGGGGATTAAATAATTTTTTTCCCCACTATATATATATATATATATATATATATATATATATATATATATATATATATATATATATATATATATATATATATATATATATATACTGTAAACTTTCTTAAAACAAGCATTCTTATTTTTACAGGGGGACACAGGCCTGGAGGGGGACAACGGTATGATGGGCCCTGATGGAATGAAGGTATGTAGCAAGATATGGCATCCAGGTCACTTAAGAAAGGGGTTTTTACTCCGAAACGTTGTGATTTCCACCTCTGCCTGATCTTGAGTGTCTCAATGTCAGCTATAGGTTTTTTGGTATCTATCCATGTGTATTGATGATTGATATTTACTGTACTATTAGCCTGGATCTCCTCCTTGTTCTAATGAAAATGTTGCTTGTAGCTGAGAGATTGTGTTTGTCTAAATAGGAACTGTGGGAGATCCTGTGCATGTACTCTAGTGCACTGTTTTGTCTGTATATGTTGCTTTCTTTCATAAATATATGAAAATCAAAACATACCAATTTTTTGCACCTAATTAATTCCTGAAAAATATTATGGCACATTGGGGCTTCACATGTTAGAGGTTTGTTTATCAATGCTTTCACCTAAGATTCACACATTGTTTACATTAGATTTATATAGTGTGATTCTTGGGTGAAACATTGTTACATAGACCCCATAGTAGAAACTAGGGATGAGCCGAAAACCCCTTGGTTCGGTTCGCACCAGAACATACCGAACAGGCAAAAAATTTGGAAGAACACACGAACACCATTAAAGTCTGTGACACGAACATGAAAAATCAAAAGTGCTCTTTTTAAAGGCTTATATGCAAGTTATTGTCGGGTCTCGGCAATATAGATAAAACTCATTGAAAAAAGGGCATGGGTCCCCCCCCCCAGTCCATTACCAGGCCCTTTGGGTCTTGTATGAATATTAAGGGGAACCCCGAAACAAAAATTTTTAAAAAAATTGGGTGGGGGTCCCCCTAAAATCCATACCAGGCCCTTCAGGTTTGATATGGAAATTAAGGGTAAACCTATGCCAAATTTTAAAAAAATGCCATAGGGGCCCCCCCAAAATCCATACCAGACCCTTCAGGCCACATGCCCTCAACATGGGGAGGGTGCTTTGGAGTAGCCCCCAAAGCACCTTGTCCCCATGTTGATGAGGACAAGAGCCTCATCCCCACAACCCTTGCCTACTGGTTGTGGGGGAATGCGGGTGGGGGGCTTATCGGAATCTGGAAGCCCCCTTTAACAAGGGGACCCCCAGATCCCAGCCCACTATGTGAATTGGTAATGGGGTACATTGTATGTACAATGGTGTGGATTTTGGGGGGACCCCCACACAATTTTTTTTTGGCCCAAAGGGCCTAGTAATGGACTGGGGGGATCCATGCCCTTTTTTTCAATGAGTTTTATCTATATTGCCGAGACCAGACAATACATTACAGCCGCGATCAGTTTTAAATGATAATTTTTCCGGTACTGTTCTAAACACGGGAAAAATGTGCCACTTTACAGACATACTATAGACACCCCCCAGGCACGCTATTTAAAGGAATATTTCAATTTTATCATTTCACTTTAAGCATTAAAAAAATCACCACTCCCGAAAAAACGACCGTTTTTTTTTTAAATTTTTGCATTAATACATTTCACTTTTTATGACAATAACTTGCATAATAACCTTTAAAATTAGCACTTTTGATTTTTAATGTCGGTGTCCCGTAGACTTTAATGGTGTTCCGGGCGGCTTTCGAATTTGCCCCAACACGGCATATTGTTCAGTGTTCACAGAACATCCGAACAACCAAAGTTTGGCCTGAAGTTATGCTCGGGCCGAACCGTTCGCCCATCCCTAGTAGAAACTGCAATTAACAATATTTTATTGTAAAAATGGGTTATAAACATTTTCTGAAGTATTTAGCTGCAAAAGTAAGGAAGTTTACACTAGAATATAGTAAGTGTGTATATTGAAATGTACAGCAATCACCTCTATGGTTACTTCTTAAAGGGGGAAAAGGGGGAACCGGGACCAGATGGGGAGAAAGGAGAAAAGGGTGCATTTGGACTGGTCGGAAAAGATGGGCCCCCAGGTCTCAATGGTCTTCCAGGCGTCAGAGTGAGTATGCATTTTCTTTTATCCTCTTTGACATTACCTGCTGTGTTCCTCATCTATTAAGGGACACCGATATATACAAAGTGGTAAGATAAAATTTATCATTTCAAACTTTCAGAAAAGTGAGATTACTCCATCAGCCAAGGATTACTGTACATCTTTATTTCCACATTGGCAGTAATTGTCATCTTTTTTCCCATTATTGTCTTTTTCCAGCATAGATAAGACCATTAAATTCCCTGACTGGTGATAGATTAATGGTCGTATTTATCTATTGTGGACTGTGCTGTAACTACAACAGTATAGGTCCAGGGGCAGCACTGACCTTTGCAGGAAATCCTCTTCCCTAAGAGGCCACTTTATATATATTACTGACATCCATGTTGTTATTGTATATTGTGTTGTTAAATCATCTCATGCTATACAATCTTCTGCCCCCAAATTTGATGTATGGCCCTAAGAAATAAGCTGGTAAAGGCCCAATGGAAAGGACAGTTCTTGGAAATTTTATTCTAACTATTTGTTATAAATTGTTGAGGATATTTGCTGCATGCCCTACTTGATTTCATATATTTTTACTTGTGGTGGGATTGTGCAGTACAACCCTATTCATGTCTATGGTCCTGCTTTCTCTCAGTATTATCTTATTTCATTTAAATAGTGAAATCATCCAGCAATAGTTCAATTCTGCAATTACTGCAGATTTTACTCTAATCTGAGTTGACAGAGTACCGCAATTAGATTTCACACATCTCCTCATATGTTCATTGAGAATGTCTGTTCCCTGATGTCGGTGCTCTGCAATCTACTCACTTTCTATTTGCTCCATCATCGGTCAGATTCAGACTTCAAGGCAAATATTAGTTACATAGGTTGAAAAAAGACACAAGTCCATCTAGTTAATCTGATTTGATTGGTAAAGATTAGAAACTTCTTAGGACTGACACATTTATTATGCCCCGTACACACGGTTGGAATTTCCGACAGAAAAAGTCCGATGGGAGCTTTTCATCGTATATTCCGACCGTGTGTATGCCCCATCGGACTTTTTACGTTGAATATTTTTCCGACTGAACAAATTCCTATTGGGAAAACCGCTTGTCTGTATGCTGTTCCGACGTACCAAAAATGACACCTGCTCTGAAGCAAGTACGAGACGTCGTACATGTTGTCCCGTCGTACGTGTTATATGTCACCGCATTCTTGACAGTTGTAATTTGGTGTGACCGTGTGTATGCAAGACAGCCTGAGCGGAATTCCGTCGGAAAAACCTTCAGAGTGTATTCCGACGGCAAAACCAATCGTGTGTACAGGGCATTACACTATTGTTGACAAATATCAACACTGCGTTTGTATATATTGACGTACAGCCTCAGCTCATCCACCCAATCCTGGGTTACCAAATAAAACAAAAGTACTCCCAGCAACCACAGTTTTAATTACACACAAATACCCTTCAGATTCAACACTCATCAGAAACACCAGACCCGCATTTCTTGCCTTCTTGTGTTTTTGCCTCCCGATGATCAGTTCTCTAGGTAATCATCTGTAGAACAGCATTTGCCCCATTGTATCTTCCTTCCTAGTTCTTTGGTCACTCTCAAACTCCAGAACAACACAGCTAAACGGGATTGCAGCTTCAAGTCACCTGGGACTTTCCACCTCTCCTCCAGTATATTGGGCAGGGACATGATACACAGCATAGTGTAAACATAACCATAATAAAAAAACAACATAAACATAACTTGCTGAAAAAACAAGTTCATGCATTAAAAAAAAGAAACAGTAAAGTTAACCCAATTTTTTTGTTGAAAGATGAAAGATGATGTTACGCCGAGCAAAGAGATACCTAACATGTCACGCTTCAAAATTGCACACGCTAGTTGAATGGTGTCAAACTTCGGTACTTAACCACTTCCCGCCCGGCCTATAGCAAAATGATGGGCTGGAAGTGGTTCTGTTATACTGACTGGGCATCATATGACGTCCAGCAAGATAACATGCCGGCAGGTCCACAGGAGCGCGCGGCGATCGAGAGTGTGGCGTGTCAGTGTGACATGCCGCATCTCCGATCGTGATTTGGAGCCTCTGCCAGAGACTTCTTACCACGTGATCAGCTGTAACCAATTACAGCTGATCATCGCGTGAACCAGGTAGTACCGGTAAACAGCATTCCTCAATTCGTGCTGACAGGGAGAGCTGATCGGCAGCTCTCCCTGTCGGAAGGGGGGTCTGTGCTGATAATCAGCACATTGTCACATCTGATGGGGCTGTGCTGATAATCAATCAGCTGCCAATCAGTGCCCAGCAGTGCACCAATAATAAAGTCTGCCAGAGCCCACAACAGAACCAATCAGTGCCCAGCAGTAACACCTGTCAGTACCTTATTATCAGTGCTGCCCATAAGTGCCGCCTGCCAGTTCCCATCACAGCCGCCTGCCAGTTCCCATCACAGCCGCCTGCCAGTGCCCATCACAGCCACCTGCCAGTGCCCATCACAGCCACCTGTCAGTGCCCATCACAGCCGCCTGTCAGTGCCTATCACAGCCGCCTGTCAGTGTCCATCAGTGCTGCATATCAGTGCCCCCTATTGGTGCCCATTGGTGTTGCATATCAGTACCGCCTATCAGTGCCCATTTCTACATATCTGTGCCTCCTCATCATTGCCCATCAGTTCCACCTTGACAGTGCCAACTCATCTGTGCTTATTAGAGCCACCTCATCAGTGCCCATCAGAGCCGCCTCATCAATGCCCATCAGGGCCCGTCAGTGAAGGGGATAACAAAATTTTATTAAAGAAACTAAGAAAAACGTTTTTTTTTTTCAAAAATGTTGGTCTTTTTTAGTTTAGCAAACAATAAAAACCCCAGAGTTGATCAAATACCACCAAAAGCAAGCTCTATCTGTAGGAAGAAAATTATAAAAATGTAGTTTGGGTACAGGCTTCCCAGCTGAGGCAGCGCCATTTTTTCCCGAATGCATAGACAGGGCATGATAACATCGCGCCGGCCTCCGAATAACCATAGAGACTCCGGGTACCATCTGGTCCACCAGAAATCTCTATCGGCAGCATCTAGCGCCAGCTGTTCCCTTCTCTGACTCACCGATGGCAGGGGTGAGTCAGTAGAAGCACCGGAGGGCGGCGGGGGGGGGGGGGAATGGTCCCCTCTCGCCACCTGTAAGAACGATCAAGCGGCTGAACAGCTGCTATAATTATTCTTATGGTGTAGGGAATCGCCGGCTGAGAAAGAAAATATCTGAATGATGTCTGTAGCTGCGGGCATCATTCAGATATCACCGCTCAAACTCGACGATGTCATATGCGGTGGTCGGGAAGCGGTTAATAAGCCTTTTACACTGGAATTTAGCCGCCCAGGTTTGTCTTTATTTTATGTTTGCTGCCAAATAGAATACACCGGCTAATGCTCCTAATTAATATATTCTTTGAGAACTCCCACTTTTCTTCTATGGTTTTTGTGTCCAGAATATCCTCCCATCTAATATAATGAAGTATGGAGCGCAGTTTGGTAAAATTGGCTTTTTTGTCCTAGCCTCGTGTCTCCTTTTTCTTTGATTTACGGTGAAGATAACTACCCTGAGATCACTATTACTCAAGGTACCCCTGTGCTGTTTGTTATTAGTAGATCAAGCAGAGGTGTATTTCTAGTTGGGGCATCTACCAACTGAAACATGTCAAATTGTCCCGCAAGACGTTCAGGAAATGACGAGCCATAGATGACTGAGCAATTCCATCTGCCCAATCAGTACCTGGATAATTGAAGTCCCTCATGATAACATTGCACTGCCTCACCCCCATTTCATTCTTCAGGTTAGGGGGCCTGTAGCATAAACCCACTAATCTTTATCTATTTGTTTTTTCTCTTGAAGCTCCAGCCACAAGGATTCTTCCTCTTCCCTTGTAATGTCATCAAATCACTCCTGACATACATGCCCACCCCTCCCCCTGTTCTACCTACCCTGTTTCTTTAAAACAGGGAATACAGTTAAAACGTTGCAATATGAGCTACCAAACCAGGTTTCTGTTAGACCCCTTTCACACCAAAGGTGCTTTACAGGTGTTTTAAAATAGCGCCTGTAAACTAACTTCCCTGTCACCCCAGTGTGCATGCATTTGCCTAACTTCCCCAGTGTCCCTTCAGACGTGCTCAGGCTGCATGCTAAACTCCCTGGGGTCACATGCAGACCACGGGAAACCACTGATGTAGTGAAAGGGCCTGCCTGATTGGATAGATGGTGTGTCTTTAACTGAAAAAGAAACTGCTGTGTAGGGGGCTTAAAACTGTGTGAGGAACAGCCAAAGTCTGCTATAAAGGTGAGGTTGTGGAAGACCGTTTTATGTCACAAGTCATACACCATCTCTCCCAGGCAAAGATTTCTATGATGTCATAACATCAGAAAGGCGTATGATTGGCCCAAACTTATTCTGATGCAGGACAATGACCCCAACATACATGCAAATTTATTAGGATCTATCTTCAGTGTGAAGAAGAACAAGAAGTCCTGGAAGTGATGGTTTGGCCCCCACGGAGCCCTGATCTCAACATTGAGATTGTCTGGAATTACATGAAGAGACAGGAGGATTTGAGGTAGCCTACAGCCGCAGAAGATGCACTATATTGTCAAAAGTATTGGGACACCTGCGTTTACACGCACATGAACTTTAATGGCATTGCAGTCATGTTGGAACAAGAAGGGGCCATCCCCAAGCTGTCCCCACAAAGTTGGGAGCATGAATTTATCCAAAATGTATTGGTATGCTGACATCTTAAGAGTTCCCTTCACTGTAACTAAGAGCCCAAGCCCAACCCCTGAAAAACAAACCCAAACCATAATTCCCCCCCCCCCCTCCACCACATGATTTGGACCAGTGCACAAAGCAAGGTCCATAAAGGCAAGGATGAGCCCATTTGGAGTGGAGGAACTTGACTGGCCTGCACAGAGTCCTGACCTTAACCCGATAGAACACCATAGCGATGAATTTAAGCAGAGACTGCGAGCCAGGCCTTCTTGTCCAACATCAGTGCCTAACCACACAAGTGCGCTTCTGGAAGAATGGTGAAACATTCCCATAGACACACTCCTAAACCTTGTGGACAGCCTTCCCAGAAGAGTTGAAGCTGTTACAACTGCAATGGGTGGGCCAACTCAATATTGAAGCCTACGGACTAAGACTGGGATGCCATTAAAGTTCATGTAAGGGCAGGTGTCCCAATACTTTTGACAATATAGTGTATATCTCGGCTCTTTTTTGAATATCGGTACCGCATTTGCCTTTCACCAGTCTGTTGGTACCATTGCAGTCAGTAAGGTTGCCTTTAAAAATTGGGAACGGTCTGGCAATAATATCACTAAGCTCCTTGAGGACTCTCGGATATCATCTGGTCTTGATGAGAAGAATGTATTCTTCTCCATGTCAGTTTTGACCAACTTCCCCTGATTTATCTTTTATGGGGTCACAATGCACTGACCTAGCCTTTTTACTATTAATAGGTTTGAAAAAAAAATTTTTTTTTACTCTCTTCAGCAATGTGTTTCTCAATTTGTTTTACCTGCCCTTGTGTTTTGCATTCTTTTTAGTATTGAAATTCCAATATATTTTACAGGATCACTTTTTCTTATGTATATGCCTTTTTAGCTTAGTATTTGGCCACCCATCTTTAACTTCTGTTTCTTATATTTGTTGCCCAATGAACCCACCTGTGTCTCTTTCCTATCATTTACGTCAAACATGATTACTCTGTTATCACTGTTACCTAAGTCACCTGTAACTTCCACTAACGCATTTTGTTCTGTGGTGTTTGAAATTAGCAAGTCCAGTGGAGCATTATTTCTACTTGGAGCTTCGATTACTAAACTCAGTTGACCTGAAATGGGTTCAAGAAATGACTAGCCTTACTTAATTGTGCAGTTCCATCTGCCCAATTACTGTCAGGATAGTGCTCGTCCCCCATGATTATAACATTGGCCTGCCTCCCTGCCATTTCTAACTTTGAAAGTAGATGTGTTCTGACGTTTCTGATCTGCATGCTTGTTTTAGCGTACTGTATTAGAAGGCTTTGCAGCCAGAGATGGGCAACTAGCATTTTCAGAAGGAGCTAAGCAATGTGAGCCTTCATATTAATCTCATAACAGGTTTCTTTTAAATGAGCGAGTGGGTTTTTTCCTCATGTCACCCAGAAGCATTGAGTAGTGTGGTTTCAGCCATATACAGAAATCCTTCAGTTTTTTTATTCATCTCCTCCCTGGAACTATAAATGTCACTGAACAGGAGAATCTGCTCTCTAGCAACTCTAAGTGAAAATCTGGAACACCATTAATGATTTTAGGAAGAATAGACAGTCCAATAACTGTACTATGGGGTTTCATTAAGAGTCATATTGCTGACAGACAAGTACCATCTGAATGAGACATCAGAAGCGCATCACAGCTGTACTGATATTGCATAAGATATAAGAAAACAGCTGGTTTCCCCCCATGCTCCCCTTCTTCCTCCAGCATCTGCATGCCTCTAGCCCAGCCCTCTGTGTCCAGCTCACTGTCCATTGCACGCAGCCATTCACACGCTTAAGCTCTGTAAACTAGCAAATTAAAAAGTAGTTTAACTTGGCAGGAGTTCATGATGATCTAAATCAGCTTAACCCATAGTAGATTGCTGTAAAACTGCAGAGAAGCTGGTTGTAGCTTAGTGATGTTTTCTAAAAGATGTTTATGGTCAACTAATAACGGTTTAGAATTAGTGTCAAAACTGGAGACAAATTCAATTTTTTCATACTGTACTAGATGCATACAGCATTAACTGCGTTGTACTGAGGAGAAGCTCTCTATCAGGGGTACAAATGTTGCAACTGTCTCAAGGCCCATGTAGTTAGGTGGCCCAGCCTTAACCACTGTCCTCTTATTTACCAGGCCCATGTCGTCACAATCTGTGCCAAAGTCTTTGAAAATTTAGTAAATGCAGCTCTGTAATTATTATTATATCATTAAGTCCTAACTCCAGGAATTAGAAATAAATGTACCCTTTCAGTTTTCCGTCCTGCTATTAAGCAAAATTGCTTGATCATCTCTCTGCCTTCAGTAGATGATTGGGCTATAAAGGAGTAGCAGACTAATATTTTATGTTTAATCTGTATTTATTAAAAGTTATTGTACATACAAACAGTACAAAATATAGCATATCAATTTAAAAGATGGATTACACGAGATATGTAATGACCTATCTAGCCAATATTATGTATCCAAATCAAGGAAAAGGAACACAGGGTATGTGTAAACAAAATGCAACATTTGAAATCGATGATAAATACAATGCCACAAAATTAGAAACATAGTAATCCAAACTGTAAAGGCGAAATGGGACATATCCTGAACATTAGGGGTTACTAGACTAGGCCTAACTCATAAGGGAGAATAATGAAGAACCAAACTTAGGATAATTGAAAGGCCTCCAAAAGAGTTATGGTATATAGTTTTTTGAGGGAAATCGTCTGCCACTGCAATATAAGGCCAATTACATCCTCATGCGTCTAGACAATGGTAAGCAAGCAAATGATGGATATGAAGGAAAGGAGGAAAGAGGAGAGGATAGGATATAAACAGTTGGGTGATAGTAGAATAGAGAAGGGCTCTTAAGAAAAGTAAAGTGGTGAATTCTGAGGAATATCTAAGATAATTCCACACAGTCCACATAATACTGTAGGTGCCTGATTCATGCTGCGGTTAAAAAGTGGTGGAGTAAGCAATTTTTCTTCTGCTTATAGGACCCCAGGCATCATGAATAACCGTGTAATCAGAGGGTCATTAGGAATCCGATCTCCGATCAGTTTATGATACAGTTGAAGGATTTTTTCCCAACTTAGTATAGAGACATCAATGTTATGCAGGACCGAAGGGTGTCAACACCATCTGGATAAAATCTTATAATTACACTCCTGATCTCTGGTAGATATGGAGGCTTTGTGAGTAAACACTAGTATCTTATCCCAGTCTCTGATCCTCAGTAAGAGCAAGGTCCTCTTGCCACTTAGAGAAAAAGTGAGGGTTCAACGGATGTTTCATTCAGGAGAAGTTGCAGACTAATATTTTGATAAATGAAAGGCTTAGTGTTACAGAGAATGTTACACATGAATGCTGGGACAAGCAATAATATTTGGAGAGTTATACTCTAGCCTAGAGGTCCTGCAGCAGCTTTCATTGCCTCTGCCATGCCTAAATGACGGGATATGCCAATCAAACAAAGCTTCAGAACTCCAGGTGATGCCAAAGCTTGCCCACTTTTTCCCACCTCCCACAAATTCCTATTGGCCACTGAGGCCTATCACAGTAATGAGACAATAGGAATATGGAGCAGACAAGCTCTGACACTACCTGAAGGTGCCTTTTAGATCTGTTATCAGCTTTTTTTTTTTTTTTTGCAACAGAATCATAATAACAAAGTTTTTCATTTCTATGACTAAGCTAGTTGAGTTGTTTGTGGAATAAAGCTGTGAATGTTGTGACGTTATCAGAGTGCAGCTGCTCATTCTTTCGACAACACACAATAATGGTCTGTTTTCAGGAGATCCCTTTTAAAGGTACAGTGGAACCTCGGATTACGAGCATAATCCGTTCCAGGAGTATGCTCGTAATCCAAAGTACTTGTATATCAAAGCGAGTTTTCCCATTGAAGTCAATGGAAACAAAAAATAATTAGTTCCGCATTGACTTCAATGGGATGCAATACCACATGCGGCCAGAGGCGGGGGGCGCCGGAGAGCCTCGGAAACAGTCGAAAAGGCCTGTGCACACTTCGGATGACCGGCAAACCTCAGAAAGACTCCGTTCACGAGCCTTTCTGAGGTTTGCCGAGGTCAGCCGCACTGTCCTCGGGCCTTTCCGTGCATTTCCGAACGCCAATGATCGGCGCTGTTCGGCTCCGGTGCCCCCCACCTCAGGCCAAAAGCGGTACTGCACACACTGCTCGTTTTGCGAGACAACACTCGCAAACCAAGTTAGGATTTTTAGAAATACAGTGCTCGGTTTGCGAAACCCTTGTTAACCGCGTTACTCGCAAACCAAGGTTTCACTATAAAGGTAAAAAATATAATAACTGAAAGTACCATGCCTCCCTATTAGGAGATGCACTGATACAGCAAGCTTATTCTATCTATGCTTGTCTAGCTTTTGAAGATTCACAAGCTCCCCAGTAATCTGCAATTGCTATGTATATGGCACACTGCAATGACTGTGCCATTGCATTTAAAAGGTTTGCACTCAGTAATTTCTCCATCATTCCTGTATTCTTTGTCTGTGGTACTCACAGTGCTGATGAAACGTCTACCTAGAAGTCCTCTTAAAACAAGAATCTGCAGTTTAAAGCCTTGCATGATGTCATCTGACCTTTCCTAACCACAAGAATTATTTCTAATCTCATACAGTTTAATAAGAGATGTTACAGGCTGCTGTGATTTAATGCAGACACCAAGAATGTACAAGAAAAACTTCACACAGACCCCAGTGGATGTGCAGCTGTAATTACTGTGGTTTGTTTATAGCTAATTGACCATGTGTTACCCCAGCACCCTTTACACACAAAAAGATACGATTGCTGGGTTGTGGATGTCAGTAAGGCTTTAGGTCTACAGTTAATGTGCACACCTACCATGCCCATTGCGTATCAATGATCTGTTAGCAGCAAGGTGTGTTTTGATTGGAGTTTAAAATGAAGCACTCAGAGCTTCTGTTGAAGAGTCAAGTGTTGGTAATGAGTAGACGATAGTGAGAAGTATCCAATGGTACTTGCTCGGCAAAACCGCTGGACTTGGCACCATCTGCTTGGTGCTTTTTCACTCAGATTAGGAAAATTAGGCATTTATAGGGAAAATACGGTATTTAAGAGGCTAGGTGAGGGTTGAGGTTAGGGTAACATTTTTATACGCCTGGGTAAAATGATAAAAGAATAACCACAAAAAGTACTGCATATCTCGGCATAATATGCACATAGTCTACATTACAGGACAAAGGGTCTTTAAGTCTTGTATAGCTGCCTATAGGTAGGTATGTACACTGGTGAACTGAGCTGTAAAGAAAACCCTTTTGTAACCCCTCCCACTCTTAGCAAGCCTCAGTTTTTGCTAGTGTCCTTTGGTGAACAGATGTCTTCTCTCTGCTTTGTGAGGAACGCCACCTAATGTTCCCTTTTTATGCGTTTTGTCTTTCTTCTCAAGATATTCTTCTAGCAAGATTTCTTTGCTACAGAGCCACTTCAACTTCTCTTGCAGCTTCAAGACTGGTTGACTCTTAGGCACAGCCTGGAGAGGGACAGAACCCAGATGGTAGTGTGTCAGGGCTTTATACCTATTTGGAACCCAGTGTGCTGTCACTCCAGTCACTGACGGGTTAACATGTGGAGCACCCAACAATGGGAACAGTTTGGCCACACCACTATTTAAACTTGGCACATTTTTTCCACAAGCCACTTGGACTCGGGTCGAGAGAAATATAGCACCTGCACAGCCTCATTTCCATAGTGCACAGGCCAGTTCATCTGATTCTACCTACAGTAGAGCAATCTTCCTTAAAGTGCCTGTGTATCCACTGTCTATTGTGCCTAATCACAGAAAGCTTAACCACTTAAGGACTAAGCCTCTTTCTGAGATTTTTGTTCACAAGTTAAAAATAGTTTTTTTTGCTAGAAAATTACTTAGAACCCCCAAACATTATACATTTTTTTCCTAACACCCTAGAGAATAATTTGGCGGTCATTGCAATACTTTCTGTCACACCGTATTTGCGCAGTGGTCTTACAAGCGCACTTTTTTGGAAAAAATACACTTCTTTTTAATTAAGAAATAAGACAACAGTAAACTTAGCCCATTTTTTTTATATTGTGAAAGATATTCATATTACATAGTGATCTCAATTGCTTTAATCCAGGGCGCTGAGCGGTGCTTTCATAGGTGGGCCATTTAAAGCATCTTTTGTATATTTTGTAATTCTAATTTCTCGGGTTCTATGGATGCTTTGAGGTTTCTGAGTAGTAGAAACATAGATGTTAATAGTCTATTCATGAACAATGAACCAACCACCACTCAGGTGAATTTTAATGGAGCTATGTCAGAACTAGGTGACGTTTTGGAGAAGCAGGTGAGGGACCTGGTGGGATATATACACTTTAGAACGATATATCAAAGAAAAGATAATTATTAGACGTTTAAGATGGGAAGTGATACCACAGGATGGGTTGGATGATCCGGGTTCCATCCTGGAATGGTTTGACTTCTATAATGGGGTGGGATTTAAGTTGTAGGAGTTGATTCTTAGGAGGAAAAAGCGTTAAAAGGCTATTCTGGAATTAAGGATCAATGACTTGCAACAACACCTTAACCCCATTAAGGATAGTCAACAAATTATTGATTTTAACACGAGAGTCAAAAAGAGGTTGGAAAAAGTCGATAAGGATACACAAAAAAAGAAGATTAAAAAATATCACAGAGATATGGAAGATTTCAAAGACAATTTATGCCTGGCAACAAGCATTACCTAATAATAAAAATTTAGTAGAAAAACCTTTATCTACACAACCGTTATCTACACAACCTGTGAGAAACCAGAACCTTTTGGCTCTCTCTAGTTTGGCTTGTGAATATGCCAATGAGGATGGTGATGAATTAACACAACTAAATTCCCCGGCACTGTTCTCCACCCCTATTAAAAGGGGTTATGAAGTCACACCCCCCCCTCGTCCTTTTTTAGGGAGAGGAAGGGGAGGCCAGAGGAGAGGTCAAGGTTACCCACCTCGCAGAGAGAAGACACACACATACCCTCAACCTTTGCCCTATCACAGAGATCAAACATGGGAAGATCAACAACCCCAGTGGGAGAAGAACCATGTACAATACCAACGTCCAAGGACAGAAGATTAGGAAGTTAAATATTAAGAAACATTTCTTGGGATGTAAATCTCATGTTCATACTGTGACCAACACTGATAACTCTTCGAAGGCAGTGGATAGTGGTTTAAATCTTTGTTTAATTCTATTAATAATACCAATCACCAAGTGGAGATGTGTAAGGGTTTGGTTCTATGTGACTTAGACCACCTTAAACCAAAAAAAGATGTGAACCTGAGGCATATACAGGAAGGCATTGAAATGCTGGAAAAAACGCAAAGATATCATAATAAGGCCAGCCGATAAAGGAGGAGGAGTGGTGGTGCTCTCGAAGGATTTTTATCATAGTCAGATCAGTGAGATGTTGTCTGATGATGGGACCTACGGACTACTGGATAAGGACCCCACTCAACCTTATAGAGATCAATTGGAAACCTTGGTGGACATGGGATTCCGGACAGGAGGTTTCTGGTACCTACAAGCAGTCGTATTCCAACTATATACACTCTGCCCAAGGTCCATAAGGATCTGATTAAACCTCCTGCTAGACCTATAGTGAACAGTATAGATTCGGTTTCCTCAAGAATGGGACAATATTTGGACCATTTTTTGCAAAAAAGTGTGATTAAAACCCAATCCTATCTGAGAGACACAAAGAATTTTTTGAATTGTCTACAGAATGTCGATTTGGCAGGAAAACCACATGTCCTCCTTGTAACAGCAGATGTGGCATCATTGTATTCTATAATACAGCATGATGATGCCCTTCTGGCCTTAAATTGGGCTCTCGGTCAAAGAGATGATCTTCCTCATAATCAAAAAATATTCCTTGGACACGCTTTAGACTATTGTCTATCCCACAACTACTTCTGGTATGGCAATAAGTTTTATTCGCAGCAAAGAGGAGTTGCTATGGGCGTGAAATTCGTGCCCAGCATAGCAAATTTTATTCATGGCAGAATGGGAAGACAAGGTCATTTTTAAAGATAAGCGTGAGGAATTGATTTTTTATAGATGCTTTATAGATGATCTCTTTTTTTTTTATCTGGGCAGGACCTGCGGAATCTTTACTGCAATTTTTACAGGTATTGAACAACAACAATAACAAAGTTAACCTCCCATTGGCATACTGAAGAAATTAACTTCCTAGATGTAAGTGTTTATCATCTAAATGATAGACAAAAGTCTATTTTAAAGCAACAGACAGGAACAGTTATCTCCTTACTTCCAGTGGCCACCATCCCCTTTGGCTTAAAAATATTCCAAAGGGGCAGATTATGAGGGTCAGAAGAAAAATTGCTCTGAGGACACCAATTTCATTCTACTGAAAACCCTGACTGAGAGGTTTGAAGCCAGGGGATATGATCCCCAATATCTGGAAAAGGTGATTGAAGAAGTGGGCTCTGCCTCAAGTATATGAGAAAGGGATTCTCATCCCACCCTTGAATTGAATAAGAATAAAGAATGGGGGTTATTTTGTGGTTCCATGCCCAATATAAAGAAGTTGAGTCAATCTTCAAGCAACATTGGCATGTCCTTCTTTTGGGCAAGAAATTGAGCACTGCACTACCATCTGCACCTCCGTTCATATACAGAAAAACACCTAGTTTCAGATATCGGGTTTTTAAAAAAAGTTTTGGACCCCCCCAAAGCGACTTCTATCTTTTTGGGACTAAAATGGCTTCTTTTCTTGTAGAAGGTGTAATGCCTGCAGGGAGGTCTCAAGACCAATCAGGGAACTAGAAACATTTAGTTCTTCTGCAAATAATAGGAGTTTTGACATTAAACAATTTATTACGTGTAACAGTACACATGTGGTCTACGTTTTAAAATGCCCATGTGGCCTGTTATATATAGGGCGTACCAGGTGGATGCTGAGCATAAGGATAGCTGAACACATCCACAATATAAAGATAGGGTTCAAGGACCATAATGTGTCCCTTAATTTTAAACTAAAACACAACCAGGATCCGACAGGTCTGGAATTCTGAGGGGTTGAGCATTTAGAGCCACATTGGAGGAGAGACTCTAGCATGGTTCGCGAGTTGTCAAGACGAGAAACTCAGTGGATATATCTAGCAGATGTGCTATCCCCCAAAGGTCTGAACATCGAACTAGACATTAACAGTTTTATTAGTGATAGATGATATGATCTTTCATTATTCTGATTTTAAGTATAGCTGTATTGGGCATTGGATCTGCATGCCAATACACTGTCATATAAATGCCCAATCAGTAGATTTTATTAGACTCATTGGGTTACCTAAAAACACCTCTGTCCGATTTTAGCATTTTTAATGTGATATTTTTAATGTGATATTATTATGATTATTATATTCTCATGAATTTGATTGTTGCAATTTTAATTATGCAGCAAGATGGATTTATCAATTTGTTTGCTGTAATTCTTTGTGCGCTGCTATATATATGTATACATTTTTTTCTGCAGTTATAGATATATATTTTTTGCAGCTGTTTCGCTCTGCCCATGCCAGCGTGATAGCCAGGGGTGGGTAGAGTGACCTTTTAATTATAAGTCCCATACTCCTATATGAGGATTCACGTTTTGTCGTCATATAAGTGCACTTTATTAATCTATGGTTATAAGTTTGCCGCTTTTGTCCATTGGTTTTAACGAATTTGATCATGTTTATGAATAGTTTGAAATGTAATTGTGCCTATATTACTGTTACTGATTGGTGTTACACTCTGTTTGCTCTACGGCTGTATTGATCTAAATTTTGTCTGTTTACATGTCAGTGCATTGGTTGTGCGCGGAGTGGGTGTCACATGATTCCTAACAGCACTCAGGGTTGAGACATTGACTTCACATAAAAGCCGGTAATCACAACACGAGATCACGCCCTCAGACAAAGTCAGGAAGTGACGAAACGCATCAGAAACATGATCTCCGTGGTTTACCGGAAGTGACGTGTGCGTGTCACGGGCTGCCGAGGTATCAGGAAGTAGGATTGAACTGTTGATGTTCCTCTCACCATTACCGGCTACCGAGTGATTTTCTTGCACAGGCACTTTACATTGCTTGAGATTTATTGATTTTTAGTACGTATATCTTGTAAGGAGATAATTGGGTTTAATAAATACTTACTGACAGTATTACGCTATGTGGACAATTTGTTTTTTCACATGGACATACTGGATCCTTGCATGATGATACGGCTTTAAGTTTGGTGGAAGTTCTATCAGAGCGGTGGAGAATAAGTGGTTGATTAAAGGCGCATTTTATCTGCATATGTGGTGAGTGCATTCCCAAAGGGGAGTTTATCTCATGTGGTCTGGTGGAAGGTGTTCTCTTCACGATCAATTTTACTATAAGATATCACTGCACTGCACCGCAATATTATTCCATATATGAACATTATACGGAAGCTTGCCATTTTGAATATGACATGAGCGCTGCTACAATATCATAAAGGACTCTGCTGCTTAGAGTGTTTTTAGTATTATTTTTACAAAGATAATGTTACGCTGAGTAAATTGATACCCAACATGTCACGCATCAATATTGCGCCCGCTTGTGGAATGGTGACAAACTTTTACCCTCAAAAATCCCCATAGGCGACGTTTGAAAATTTGTACAGGTTGCATGTTTTAAGTTACGGAGGAGATCTAGGGCTAGAATTATTGCTCTCGCTCTACCGATTGCGGCGATACCTCACGTGTGGTTTGAACACCGTTTTCATATGTGGGTGCTAGTCACGAATGCGTTCGCTTCTGCACGCAAGCTCGTCAGGACAGGGTGGTTTAAAAAATTTTTTTTTTTCTTATTTTACCTTTTTTTTTTTACATTTTTTTTTTTTTTTTAAATCGTGTCACTTTTATTCATATTACAAGGAATGTAAACATCCCTTGTTATAGAAAAAAAGCATGACAGGACCTCTTAAATATGAGATCTGGGGTCAAAAAGACCTCAGATCTCATATTTACATTAAAATGCAATAAAAATTTGGGCTATGGGCGAAAGTGACGTTTTGATGTCTCTTCCACCCTGCAATGATATGGAGACGGGTTGGGGCCATCTTCCCCTCACTCATCTCCATGTCAGCCCATGAGAAGGATCCGATCGCCTCCGCCGCTAGGGGGGGCCCTCTCCCACCACCGATAAGTGATCTTGCGAGGAATCCGCTGCAGAGACCACTTTTATCTTAAACTGGACCGCTCACAGAAGAGGATACCGGGGTTATGGCAGCTAGCTTCTGCCATAACAACGATACCCTCCTTCAAAGTACCGACGTATAACGATGGTGGGCAGTCTGGAAGTGGTTAACCTATGCTGCTCTACTTTTGACCGCCATGCACATCCCAGGTGTGGAAAATTGGCAGACGGACTTGACTTCCTCAGTCATCAATGTCTGGACTCTGGAGAATGGTCCAACTTTCTGTTGCAGATGGGAGATGCCAGATATGGACTTCCTGGTTTCCAGAGTGGACAGCAAACTAGACAAATTTGTTGCCAGGACCAGGCATCCACGGGCCTTCTCATTGGATGCTCTAATGACTCCATGGGATCAGTCAACCTGAACTATGCTTTTTCACTTGGTGAAGCTCCTTACTCAACTGCTCGGCAGGATCGAAATGAAGGGCATTCCTTCGGCAGTCCTCATTGATCCAGGAAGATGTGGTCCTCAGACATAGCTTCCTGGTAGACTCTTTGTGGGCTCACTCAGACTGTCTGGATCTTCTGTCCCAAGGACAGATTTACCATCCTGCTTTGGGGTTGCTGGCTTTAACAGCTTGGCAGCTGCACCCAAGCTCCTGAGGAACAGAAGCTTTTATTGAACTTGGCCATGTCTTTCCTCTAAAAGGCTAAGAAATCAACTTCTCGAAGTCTACCAATCACACTTTGAAAGTTTACTTTTCCTGATGCGAAGCCAGCAACTTCCATCCTAGGAAGTTCTTCCCTCAGTAATGAATTCTGTTTTCTCCAGCCTAGTCTAGACCAGCATTTGGCCTTAAGTAATTTCAAAGGTCAGATTTTGGTACTAGCAATTCTATTCCAAAAACCCATTTGCCTCTCATTCTATGGTGAAAGCATTCTTACAGGGTGTTGCTTACATCACTTCCCCTGTGCGTTTCCCAGTGACACTGTGGAATGTGAGCCTGGTTTTGTCCATTTTGCAAAGGCCACCCTTTGAACCTATCAGGGATATCCCTTTTGTCTACCCTCGGTTATAAGTTTGCCTCTTTCATTGCTATCTTAGTGGGGTCTCAACCTGGTTCTTTCGACTTTCCAAACACCACCCTTTCAACCTATCAACTATACCCCCTTGTCCCCTTGTTATCTATCCCCTTACTTATAAAATTGCCTTTCTCACTGCCACCACCTCTGCTAGGTGAATGTCTGCGTTAGCAGCCTTATCCTGGAAAAAGTCCTTTCTTGTGTTACACAGGGATAAGGTTGTATTTGCGGCCTAAGGCCCCATTTCTTCCTAAGGTGGTTTCTTCCTTCCACCTAACCAGCACATTGTACTTCTCTCTCTATGTCCTGCTTCCAAACATCATAGGGAGATTCTCTGCACTGTCTTGATGTGCTGTATGCTGTTTAAGGAAGTCTTACAGCTTCTTTTAGGTAATCAGCTTCACTCTTTGTCACTCTTGAAGGTCCCGCGCAGGAGACACCTTGCCACTATTTCAAGGTGGCTTCTCATCTTTTGAGCATTATGTGTAAAAATGAATGTTCTATCCTTACCTGTCAATGCTCATTCCTCAAGATATGTGATTGCTTTATGTGCTTTTCAGCATTGGGTATCGGTTTCCCAGTTTAGCAAGGTGGTCACCTGGTCTTCTGTTCACACAGTTAAGGTTGTAAAGTGGTCCCTGAGCTTCTTTGTGCCCTTCCTTGACCCATTTGATATGTGGGCCTGTTGATATTAGTTTTCTGTGGTGCCCACCCTTCAGTTGGTCTTCCTTTGCGCATCCCAATAATCTAAGACTTGTTGAAAACTGTGTCCCATAGTAAAAAATTGGATTTTTGTCTGTAAAATCCTTTCCGTGGAGTACATTACAGGACATGGTTCCCTCACTGTTTCTTAGAATCTACTCCTATTGTTACTTGCTAAAAAATTGAGACATGCATGATGTTGGAGTTGTTATATAGGGCTTTTCTTGCAACTACATTTGCCAGTGTCAAATCACCTGAAAGCAGATACATAATAAAAGGTCTAAGATTCAGAGAGCCTGTTTTCTGTAATGTATTCAAAGAAAAGGATTTTCCAGGTGAGGAAAAAATCATATTTCCTAATGTACCCCTTGCAAAGGCTGTAATTACAATAAGATAACTGTTGATCTTCCAGAAACCCATTGTGTGCCCAACTTCCTGTTTGAGCTGCTGAAGAGAACAGGGCAGAGCTGCCAACACTGTATGGGATATCAGTGCAGCAGTGGCAGAGTTTTCAGCTCAAACAAAAACACAAAAAAAAGTTTCTGTGCTTGAAGTGTGTGTTTTTTTTTACAGACAAAATATGGGGAAATATACATGTGTTACAGAGATGTACTGAATATGCTTTTTTATGCCCAGGCATACACTTTGAGGGGTCTGTTTATAATTTGTATACAGTATCTTACAAAAGTGAGTACACTCCTCACATTTTTGTAAATATTTTATTATATCTTTTCATGTGACAACATTGAAGAAACTATACTTTGCTACAATGTAAAGTAGTGAGTGTACAACTTGTATAACAGTGTAAATTTGCTGTCCCCTCAAAATAACTCAACACACAGCCATTAATGTCTAAACTGCTGGCAACAAAAGTGAGTACACCCCTAAGTTAAAATATCCAAATTGGTCTCAAAGTGTCAATATTTTGTGTGGCCACCATTATTTTCCAGCACTGCCTTAACCCTCTTGGGCATGGAGTTCCCCAGAGCTTCACAGGTTTCAACTCGAGTCCTCTTCCACTCCTCCATGACGACATCACGGAGTTGGTGGATGTAGTGCCTCGTTTCCACTGAGTGGATTGGTTCGGGTCGGTACAGTTTGGAAGGCCTAAAATGGTCCGGCCTATTCAGGTGAGCGTTTCCACTACAAGTCGGACCGCCAGGGGCCATATGTGGGTTTAGAAAAAATGCCTAGCATGGCGTCACACATCCGCCAATCAGTGGAATGAATCGTAGCTCCGCCCTAACCGAACCGTACCATTTTCAATGGCCCCACATCTGAAGCAGGACCCTGAATGGTGCGGTTCGGTTTTATGAGCCACTTCCATAATGGAAACACTCAAAATAGCGTAATGTACCGATCCGCTCAGTGGAAACGAGGCATTAGAGACCTTGCGCTCCTCCACCTTCCATTTGAGGATGCTCCACAGATGCTCAATAGGGCTTAGGTTATGACAGAAGTACAGTTAAATCACACTTGTCTAATAATAAAAGTAAAACAAACGTAGTCAAAAGCCAAAGTTCAGTAACCAGAACGGATAGTCAGCCAAGCCAGAAGTCGGTGATCCAAGTAGTGGAACAGCAAGCAGGATCTGGAGCCAGAAGGGATGTCAGCAAAGCCAATCTTTAAACAGGAACCCAGGGGATAGTTTCTTGTGATGTGACCAAGGCGAAGGCAGAGCTTCTCTGGACTGGACGGCTTAAGTAGGCAGGACTGACGAGCAGGATCATCAACAGCTGAGTAACTGTGGGGAGAGATGGGAGCTAAAAATTAGCCGACAGCTGAGTGGTCATCTCAGAGAAGGAAGGGCTGAGCTCAGCCCTGACACTTTGCACTCCTCACCTGGTTGCTGCCACGCACGCTTGACACCATCTGAACTAAATAAGTTTATCGTGATCTCATCAGACCATAGGACATGGTTCCAGTAATCCATGTCCTTAATCTGCTTGTCTTCAGCAAACTGTTTGCAGGCTTTCTTGTGCATCATCTTTTTTTTTTAATATTTTTTTGTTATTATTAATTATTTATGACATTTTTATAGATCAGACAAAGAAAAAAGTTGGACATTTCAACATAAACGGAGTATCACATGCACATGTTTCAGTCACACATATGTACTACACCATACCATACAGTACAACAGAATTCAAACTTTAAAGAAAATAAAGCATTCAAAAAGGGAAAACATTGGAAAAAGAAAAAAGCTCAGAGGGGGGAAAGGGAAGACGGTCACAAACATTATCGAACCATAGTGTGAGCTGTATACTGGACTTTTAATTAAGGCACCGAATAGCTCGGTTACAGAGAGAACCCAGATTCATCCCATGCCTTCCAGATCTTAAAGAACTTAGTTAATGAACCGTCAATCAATGCAGTCAGGTGTTCCATGTTTCATATATCTGTCACTGTAACTAAAAATTGTGGGAAGGTAGGGGGAGATGTGGACGACCAGCATCTAGGTATGTCCTGCTTTGTAGCCAATAAAATAAAGGACCTAAGTCTCCCTGAGGCTATAGGGATACCTGATAGAATAAGACCCAATAGGTAATGTATAGGGTTGAGAGGTGTGGGGGCTTGTGCATCATCTTTAGAAGAGGCTTCCTTCTGGGATGACAGCCATGCGCAGACCAATTTGATGCAGTGTGCGGCATATGGTCTGAGCACTTGACAGGCTGACCCCCCACCCCTTCAACCTCTGCAGCAATGCTGGCAGCACTCATACATCTATTGACCAAAGACAACCTCTGCATATGATGCTGAGCATGTGCACTCAAATTTTGGTCGACCATGGCGAGGCCTGTTCTGAATGGAACCTGTCGACGGTATGGTCTTGGACACCATACTGCAGCTCAGTTTCAGGGTCTTGGCAATCTTCTTATAGCCTAGGCCATCTTTATGTAGAGCAACAATTTTTCCAGATCCTCAGAGAGTTCTTTGCCATGAGGTGCCATGTTTAACGTCTAGTGACCAGAACGAGAGAGTAAGAGCGATAAAACCAAATGTAACACACCTTCTCCCCATTCACACCTGAGACCTTGTAACACTAACGAGTCACATGACACCAGGGAGGAAAAATTACTAATTGGGCCCAATTTGGACATTTTTACTTAGGGGTGTACTTAGGGGTGTACTCAATTTTGTTGCCAGTGGTTTAGACATTAATGGCTGTGTGTCGAGTTGTTTTGAGGGGACAACAAATTTACACTGTTACACAAGCTGTACACTCACTACTTTACATTGTAGCAAAGTGCAATTTCCTTAGTGTTGTCACATGAAAAGATATAATAAAATATTTACAAAAATGTGAGGGGTGTACTCACTTTTGTGAGATACTGTGTGTGTGTGTGTGTGTGTATATATATATATATATATATATATATATATATATATATATATATATATATATATATACACACATATACAATATCTCACAAAAGTGAGTACACCCCTCACATTTTTGTAAATATTTTATTATATCTTTTCATGTGACAACACTGAAGAAATGACACTTTGTTACAATGTAAAGTAGTGAGTGTACAGCTTGTATAACAGTGTAAATTTGCTGTCCCCTCAAAATAACTTAACACACAGCCATTAATGTCTAAACCGCTGGCAACAAAAGTGAGTACACCCCTAAGTGAAAATGCCCAAAGTGTCAATATTTAGTGTGGCCACCATTATTTTTCAACACTGCCTTAACCCTCTTGGGCATGGAGTTCACCAGACGTGCACATGTTGCCACTGGGGTCCTCTTCCACTCCTCCATGATTACAGCAATCTTCTTATAGCCTAGGCCATCTTTATGTAGAGCAACAATTATTTTTTTCAGACCCTCAAAGAGTTCTTTGCCATGAGGTGCCATGTTTAATCGCTTCACTCCCGGAAGAATTTACCGCCTTACTGACCAGAGCACTTTTTGCGATTCGGTACTGCGTCGCTTTAACTGACAATTGCGCGGTCGTGCGACGTGGCTCCCAAACAAAATTGATGTCCTTTTTTTTCCCACAAATAGAGCTTTCTTTTGGTGGTATTTAATCACCTCTGCGATTTTTATTTTTTGCGCTATAAACAAAATAAGAGCGACAATTTTGAAAAAAATGCATTATTTTTTACATTTTGCTATAATAAATATCCCCCAAAAATATATAAAAAAATTTTTTTTTCCTCAGTTTAGGTCGATACGTATTCTTCTACATATTTTTGGTAAAAAAAAATCGCAATAAGTGTTTATTGATTGGTTTGCACAAAAGTTCTAGCGTTTTCTAAATAGGGGATAGTTTATGGCATTTTTATTAATAATTTTTTTTCTTACTAGTAATGGTGGCGATCAGCGATTTTTATTGTGACTGCGACGTTATGGCGGACATGTCGGACATTTTTGACACATTTTTGGGACCATTGTCATTTACGTATACAGCGATCAGTGCGATTAAAAATGCACTGATTACTGTGTAAATGACACTGGCAGTGAAGGGGTTAACCACTAGGGGCGGGGAGGGGTTTTCTAACTGTAGGGGGGTTGGGCTGTGTGTGTCACTAGACTGATCACTGCTCCCGATGACAGGGAGCAGGGAGCAGTGATCAGTGACACTTGTCACTAGGCAGAACAGGGAGATGCTGTTTACATTAGCATCTCCCCGTTCGTCCTCTCCGTGAGGCGATCGCAGGTATCCCCGCAGCGATCGAGTCCGCGTGACCCGCGACCCGACTCACGGAGCTCCCAGCGGCGTGCACGCAATGGCACGGCGGGGAATTTAAATGGACGTACAGGTACGACCATTTGACCAGCCGTGCCATTCTGCCGACGTACATCGTCGTGCGCCGGTCGGGAACCGGTTAACTTCCAGTGACCAGTATGAGAGAGCGAGAACACCAAATTTAACACACCTGCTCCCTAGACACACCTAGACCACTAATTAGTCACATGACACCAGGGAGGGAAAATAGCTAATTGGGTCCATTTTGGACATTTTCACTTACTCACTTTTTTTGCCAGCAGTTTAGACATTATTGGCTGTGTATTGAGTTATTTTGAGGGGACAGTGAATTTACACTGTTCACACTGATATACAAGCTTCACACTGTTCTTCACACTGTTATACAAGCTGTACACTCACTACTTTACATTGTAACAAAGTGTCATTTCTTCAGTGTTGTTACATGAAAAGATATAATAAAATACTGTTTGTATATATATATATATATATATATATATATATATATATATATATATATATATATATATATATATATATATATCGTATTTATCGGCGTATAACACGCACCGGCGTATAACACGCACCCCAATTTAGGAGGGAATTTTAAGGAAAAAAAACTTTTAGGAGGGAAGTTGAAGGAAAAAAAACTTACATTTAAATGCCCATCATTGCAGCCTTCTCAGTGCAGCCATGTCAGTGCAGCCTTCCCCAGTGCAGCCTTGTTAGTGCAGCCTTGTCAGTGCAGCCTTTCCCAGTGCAGCCTTTCCCAGTGCAGCCTTTCCCAGTGCAGCCTTCCCCAGTGCAGCCTTCCCCAGTGCAGCCTTCCCCAGTGCAGCCTTCCCCAGTGCAGCCTTCCCCAGTGCAGCCTTCCCCAGTGCAGCCATTCCCAGTGCAGCCATTCCCAGTGCAGCCATTCCCAGTGCAGCCATTCCCAGTGCAGCCTTTCCCAGTGCAGCCTTTCCCAGTGCAGCCTTTCCCAGTGCAGCCTTCCCCAGTGCAGCCTTTCCCAGTGCAGCCTTCCCCAGTGCAGCCTTCGCTTCGATCCCCTGTCCTGAGCTTTAAAATCGCCGACCGCGATTTGAAAATGGCGCCGCCGGCGCCGAAATACACCGAGCCGGTCCTCGGCTCTTTCCGGCGGCTCTCGTTCATTTTCGGCTCCACTCGTAGTCCCGAGCGGAGCTATCCTAACCTAGCCGAGTAGGTTCGGATAGCTCCGCTCGGGACTACGAGCGGAGCCGAAAGTAAACGAGAGCCGCCGGAAAGAGCCGAGGATCGGCTCGGTGTATTTCGGCGCCGGCGGCGCCATTTTCAAATCGCGGTCGGCGATTTTAAGATTGTGACAGCTCGGGATCGCATGGTATCGGCGTATAACACGCACCTGCGACTTTCCCCTGATTTTAAGGGGAAAAAAGTGCGTGTTATACGCCGATAAATACGGTATATATATATATATATATATATATATATATATACAGTCCCTGACAAAAGTCTTGTCACTTCTCTATTTTGTAGAAACTCCTGCTATTAACTTGACTTTTAATTAATCAATTGGTGTTAGAAATAGCTCATATGAAAAGCTAAAGCCCTCCCAAATGATGTTTAATGCACTGAAATAAATTAGTTTCACTGAAAAAAGATTTATCATTTAATCAAGACAGACAGGTCAAATTTTGGCAAGACAAAAGTTTTGTCGCCTATACAGAAATTGAACAACTTTACTGAAAATCCAAAAATATGTCAGCAAATTAAGTAGTTGTGCTGTGAGATCCAAATTTAATATCTTGTATGACTCCCATGAGCTTTAAGGACAGCATCCATGCGGTTTGGCAAGGATTCATACAATTTATTGATGAAGACATCAGGAATAGCAAAGAAAACAGTCTTGCATGCCTCCCAGAGTTCATCAATATTCTTTGGTTTTGTCTTCCATGCTTCATCTTTCATCCTACACCACATATGCTCAATGATGTTCATGTCTGGTGACTGGGCTGGCCAATCCTGGAGCATTTTGATCTTCTTTGATGTGGAACTTTGATGTGGAGATGGAAGTATGCGATGGAGCACCATCCTGCTGCAAAATTTGGCCTTTTTTATGGTTGGGGATATAAGAGGTAGCTAAGATTGCTTGGTATTTTAGACTATTGATGTTGCCTTCCACCCTGCAGATCCCTCGCACACCCCCATACTGGATGTAACCCCAGACCAAGATTTTGCCTCCACCAAACTTCACTGTTTTCTGGGTAAATCTCGGCTCCATGCGGGCTCCAGTAGGTCTCCTGCAATATTTGCGGCGACTGTGGTGTAATTCAACAGAAGATTCATCTGAAAAATCCACCTTCTGCCACTTTTCCAGAGTCCATCCTTTTAGCAGGCTGTGGCCCTTGGCAAATGCCACACGGTTTTTAAATTGTCTTTTGTTTAGTGCTGGCTTATGGGCACTGATTCGACCATGGAGGCCATTTCGAGACAGAATCCGACAAACTGTTCTGGTTGACACAGGGACTTCAGGTGACCAGGTCTCGTGGAGCTCTGCTGCAGTGGAAAATGGGCTGGCCTTGGATTTTCAAGCCAACAAACGGTGCTCTCGAGCAGTTGTCCTGCGGGGTCGACCTGACCTGGCGTTGTCCAAAACATCTCCAGTCTCTTCAAATCTTTTTTTTATCCTCTAAACTTGACGCTGAGACACATTGAAGGTGTCTGCCACATCAGCATTGGATCTGGTCTTCAGCTTCTTGATAATCAACACTTTAGTCTCCGGGTGAATCTTAGGCATGTTTGCAGAGGTCTAGTTGCAGTTGAAGAGGTCTAGTGTACTGGTGTTCTTTTTATACACGCCTGAGACCTAATTGATCCATTATTAGTCACAGGTGAAGCTCATATAACAAGGCGACAACACTTATGTCTTGGCAAAAATTGACTCAATGGGCTTTACCAAGCTGTGAATATTAGAATACTTTTTTGTCAGTTTCGTTTTGCACTGAAACATTATTACAAAAGCTGTTGGGATTAAAATGACCCATTTCTTATAACAAAATCTTGATTAGAAATATATTTTCGCCACACTTCAGGTCAATTTTTACACAAGCGACAAGACTTTTGTCAGGGACTGTATATACAGGGGGGACGGAAAGTATTGAGACCCCCTTAAATTTTTCACTCTTTGTTTTATTGCAGCCATTTGCTAAAATCATTTAAGTTCATTTTTTCCCCTCATTAATGTACACACAGCAGCCCATATTGACAGAATTGTTGACATTTTTGCAGATTTATTAAAAAAAAAAAAAAAAAACTGAAATATCGTATGGTCCTAAGTATTCAGACCCTTTGCTCAGTATTTAGTAGAAGCACCCTTTTGATCTAATATAGCCACGAGTCTTTTTGGGAAAGATGCAACAAGTTTTTCACACCTGGATTTGGGGATCCTCTGCCATTCCTCCTTGCAGATCCTCTCCAGTTCTGTCAGGTTGGATGGTAAACGTTGGTGGACAGCCATTTTTAGGTCTCTCCAGAGATGCTCAATTGGGTTTAAGTAAGGGCTCTGGCTGGGCCATTCAAGAACAGTCACAGAGTTGTTGTGAAGCCACTCCTTCGTTATTTTAACTGTGTGCTTAGGGTCATTGTCTTGTTGGAAGGTAAACCTTCGGCCCAGTCTGAGGTCCTGAGCACTCTGGAGAAGGTTTTCATCCAGGATATCCCTGTACTTGGCCGCATTCATCTTTCCCTTGATTGCAACAAGTCGTACTGTCCCTGCAGCTGAAAAACACCCCCATTGCATGATGCTGCCACCACCATGCTTCACTGTTGGGACTGTATTGGACAGGTGATGGGAAATGCCTGGTTTTCTCCACACATACCGCTTAGAATTAATGCCAAAAAGTTCTATCTTGGTCTCATCAGACCAGAGAATCTTATTTCTCACCATCTTGGAGTCCTTCAGGTGTTTTTTTTAGCAAACTCCATGCGGGCTTTCATGTGTCTTGCACTGAGGAGAGGCTTCAGTCGGGCCACTCTGCCATAAAGCCCTGACTGGTGGAGGGCTGCGGTGATGGTTGACTTTCTACAACTTTCTCCCATCTCCAGACTGCATCTCTGGAGCTCAGCCACAGTGATCTTTGGGTTCTTATTTACCTCTCTCACCAAGGCTCTTCTCCCCCGATAGCTCAGTTTGGCCGGACGGCCAACTCTTTCAAGGCTTCTGGTCTTCCATTTAAGGATTATGGAGGCCACTGTGCTCTTAGGAATCTTAAGTGCAGCAAAAAAATTTTTGTAACCTTGGCCAGATCTGTGCCTTGCCACAATTCTGTCTCTGAGCTCTTCAGGCAGTTCCTTTTACCTCATGATTCTCATTTGCTCTGAGATGCACTGTGAGCTCTAAGGTCTTATATAGACAGCTGTGTGGCTTTCCTAATCAAGTCCAATTAGTATAATTAAACACAACTGGACTCTAATGAAGGTGTAGAACCATCTCAAGGATGATCATAAGAAATGGACAGCACCTGAGTTAAATATATGAGTGTCACAGCAAAGGGTCTGAATACTTAGGACCATGTGATGTTTCAGTTTTTTCAGGATGTTGGCTCAAACTTGTCTTGCATACACACGGTCACACAAATATCGGAAATTCCGAACGTCAAGAACGCGGTGACATACAACACGTACGACAACTGAGAAAAATTAAGTTCTATAGCCAGTGCGGGTCTTCTACTTGATTCCCAGCATGCGTAGACTTTTGTGCATTGGACTTATGTACACACGATCGGAATTTCCAACAACAAGTTTTCTTGTCTGAAAATTTGAGAACCTGCTCTCAAACATTTGTTGGCGGAAATTCCGCCAACAAATGTTCTATGGAGCATACACACGGTCGGACTTTCCGACAACAAGCCCACATCCATCATTTGTTGTCTGAAAATCCTATCCTGTGTACAGGGCATAAGGCTCCGCGCACACTGGGCTTAAAGGAAGAAAACTAGTTCCATTGGCAGAAAAACACTCATAGTAGTTTCTGTACACAGTTTAGGGAGTTTAACATTTTTTTTCTGCCAGAAAGTGCCAATCAAACCCAAACCAGAAGGGTTTTTTGCTAACAAACACTAGACCTAAAATATGCCTCTAAACGTCCAAATGTGCATGGACACATAGGATAACATTGAGCTGCTTCTACAGGCAGAACACAAAACTGTAGAAGCAACGCTTTTTAAGCCAGTGTGCATGGATCCTAAGTTTTTTTTTCACAAACCCTCGTAGATAGTATTTTCTTAACCACTGTATAAACTAGGGTTGTCGCAATACCAATACTAGTATCAGTACCGGGACCGATACCGAACACTGTGCGAGTACTTGTACTCGCACAAATGCTCCCGATACCTAATCCGATACCTGCAACCGGATAGTCGGCGGGCGGAGCGGAGATCGGTCTGGCAGCAGTGGAACTAGGGGTAAGCTGGCCGGGACAGGGATGCAGGGCGCTGCCGCATATTCTGTCCAAAACAGTGACCGGAGCTGTCACATTCAGTACAGGAAGTGATTTTCTGTGTCTCTGTCGGAGGGTAAACATCACAACGCCCATCTTGGTATACCCTGCACTCGGCTGCAGTAAGCTAGCAGCGGACATCTTGTTACACCCAGCCCATATATTTCGGGCTGGGTGTAACAAGATGTCCGCTGCTGGCTCACTGCAGCCGAGTGCAAGGTGTACCTATATGGGCATCGCAGCATACTTACTATATGTTAAATGACATGAATGATGAGAGGCAAGGAAGGATTTTACAATGCTATATGCCATATAGTATTGCAAAATCCTTCCTTTGCTCTCATCATTACATAGTTACATAGTTACATAGTAGGTGAGGTTGAAAAAAGACACAAGTCCATCAAGTCCAACCTATGTGTGTGATTATGTGTCAGTATTACATTACATATCCCTGTATATTGTGGTCATTCAGGTGATTATCTAATAGTTTCTTGAAGCTATCAATGCTCCCCGCTGAGACCACCGCCTGTGGAAGGGAATTCCACATCCTTGCCGCTCTTACAGTAAAGAACCCTCTACGTAGTTTAAGGTTAAACCTCTTTTCTTCTAATTGTAATGAGTGGCCACGAGTCTTATTAAACTCTCTTCTGCGAAAAAGTTTTATCCCTATTGTGGGGTCACCAGTACAGTATTTGTAAATTGAAATCATATCCCCTCTCAAGCGTCTCTTCTCCAGAGAGAATAAGTTCAGTGCTCGCAACCTTTCCTCATAACTAAGATCCTCCAGACCCTTTATTAGCTTTGTTGCCCTTCTTTGTACTCGCTCCATTTCCAGTACGTCCCTCCTGAGGACTGGTGCCCAGAACTGGACAGCATACTCCAGGTGCGGCCGGACCAGAGTCTTGTCATTCACGTCATTTATTCTGCAATTGCCAATCAGTGCTACATTTCAGTGCCCATCAGTGCCGCCTGTCAGTGCCATCTATCAGTGCCCATAACTGCCACCTATCATTTCCCTTAAGTGCCGCCTATCAGTGCCCATCAGTCAGTGCCAGCCATCACTGCCAGCCACCTGTCAGTGCTGCTTATCAGTGCCCATAAGTGCCACCTATCAGTGCCCATAAGTGCCGCCAGTCAGTGCCATCTATCAGTGCCCATAAGTCCCGCCTATCAGTGCCCATAAGTGCTGCCTTAGTTCCATCCATCAGTACCAGCCATCAGTGCCGATAAGTGCTGTCCATCAGTGCCATCTATCAGTCCCCTTAAGTTCCGCCTATCAGTGCCAGCCATCAGTCAGTGCCACCTATCAGTGCCCATCAGTCAAACTGTCACATGTTATTAAAAAAAAGTATCTGTATCGGCGAGTACTTGAAAAAAGTATCGGTACTTGTACTCAGTCTGAAAAAAGTGGTATCGGGACAACCCTAGTAAAAACAAAACAAAAAGCTTGAACAAACCATTTTTCACACGTTTTCACATGTTTTTGAGCTCTTTGGAGCACTAGCTCCTCTCAAAAAATGTGAATTTGGTGGGGGGGTTTTTCTGCCTGTAGGATCATAAGCCTGAAAACACCTGAAAAAGCTCTAGAGTGTATGGACACATTGGCTAACGTGAAGGGGAGTTTTCATGCAGAAAAAAATAAGAGCTCCAATGCAATACAAGTAAAAACTCTTGGGTTGAAATCTATTAATATATTGTAGGTGTTGCATAAAAAGTTATCAGAGTTCAATATCATTTATTGCAATTATGACCATGTACATCTGATAATTCTGCAATACGTGCATTTGAGCAATTTTATTGAAGGTCCACGATTTATGACAAAGCTTTTAAAAGTTTTTTGCTTGTAATTCGAGGCAATTTTTTATATTACCCATGGAGAACTTAAACAGGTTTTTACGCATGTGTCCAACTAAACATTACTCTCATAAGTTGGAGGAGAATGGCTATTATAGAGTTAAGCGGCCGTCTGGATTGCCTGCAGCAGAGCCAGCTGGCGTTGAGTCCTGAGCTCAGATCCAGCATCTCTACAGAGTAAATTTTTGGTCTCACGACAAGCCAGAGATTGGGTATCCGCTCCAGGAAAGTCATCCTAGAGTGTGTGAGAAACCCGAGCCCGCATTATGGAATCCCTCTCGTTACAACCAGATCATGGCCAGCATCTCATATTAGAGGTACCTAGAGGGGGAAGGCTCGCACACACCTTGTGCTTTGTGCTTGTTACCCATATAGTACATTATTTCAACTTCCATTGAAGATCAACATGTTTGCTGCCAGAAAACGTCAATTACTTGGCCATGAGTGACCTCTCTAGCTTTCTAAGAATTGAATTGTTTACTTCAGAGACTTTCAATATTCAATTACTGCAGAGAGAAAACAAACAATGTTACAGGGAGGACTGATGAGCTTAGGTCATTATTGGAACGTTGGAAGCATTATTACTGATTGTAGGCAGTGTGAGATAATCACTCAGGGATATTTAGTGACAGTAGACTTCTATTATATAAAGCAATGAAAAAGCTGTTGCTGTTTTTTAGAGTAGGTTTAATAGAAAAATGAGAGAGGCTGTCTGTTGCATGTAGATGTTTTTACCTAAAGGGTATGTTCAGGTATTTCCCAAATTTACTTCTTGACCTCCCTCTTTCCCTCTAGAAAATAGCAGTGATTTTTTTTTCTTTTTACGTTGTTCCTTGTGTTATTAGTCCAAAGAGAAAGTTGGAAGCTCACTGGATTTTTGCCAGACCAAATATGTCAAGTTTTTCTTTGTACTTCATGCATTTTAAAGGGATAAAACCTGAGAAGCTATGCATGTATTGCAGAGCTGTACTGAATATATTTTTTATTATTTTTCAAAGACATACACTTTGATAATCATTCTTGTTTTATGGGTAGCACAGGATGGTTAGCCATCTTGATTCTGGGATCAATTCCCAACAATGATGCTGTCTTCATGAGGTGACTCTGTTAGTTTATGCCTGTGTTAGGGATAGTAAATGATGCATGTATTGAGAAAAATACAGGTACACTGTCATTGCTGACCTTCTAAAAATTCTAGAAGTCTTCTATTCATGTTTATCCTCTGGGTGCTTATCTAATTCAAAAGTTCTGTTATAAGTAAATGCATGCTTGTTCCAGGCCAGTGTCTCATAGGGGTTGATTTACTAAATCTGGAGCGTGGAAAATCTGGTACAGCTCTGCATAGAAACCAATCAGCTTACATGTTTTATTGTCAAAGCTTAATTAGACAAGCTGAAGTTAGAAGCTGATTGGCTACCATGGACAGCTGCATCAGATTTTGCACTCTCCAGTTTTAGTAAATCAACCCCATAGTAATAAAGTCAGAGACTGCTAGCCAGCTAGTATTTTCAGATAGTGGTCCGCTTTTTCTCTCATTACAGGGCTCCTTTAAAACCAGCATGGTAAAGATCGGGCTTGCCAAGTAATGGGAACTGTGCAATTTATTTTTTTTTGCTAGCATTTGGCTAGATAACTATTTTTGGATTAGCTGTGCATCATTGGATTATGTGTTGTCAGAAAATGAGCACAGCTACATTTTTTTTTTTTTGAAGAGATATTACAACTCTGCTAAGACTATAAAAGACATAAAAATGTCTGCATTGATTGAGGCCTATGAGTAGGAGGCTGAGGATACATTTACTCCAGATGTGCATGTCTTAAGACAGGTTTTACACACATTGTAAAAGGCACCTTTCAATTGGCTTTAGTAGGAAAAGGGACATTAATAGATATATATTTGTGAGTGTGTATAATATATATAAAAGGCTTTGTTCATATGGGCTTCAGCCTGTATAAGAGCAATGTGTGCGCAAACTTAAAGCAGGTTTGTTGAATCCATTAAAGCACCTTATAGTTCGTTGAGGTTAAGCACAGATCTTTAAGGTAGTGCTGACTGACACTTTAAAGCTAAACTCCAGCTTTGCCAAAAACAGAAGATAACGGGCAACAGCATCTTAACAAAAAAATTAGAAATCATAAGCTCCAACTGCCTTACTAGCCTGATCTCCAGACATGTTCCTCACAGGCTTACCAATCCAACAATGCAACAATTCTGCTCTTCTGGTTTGAATGAGACCCAGCATCAGTCAGCTTGCTTACTGGAGCCCAGGTTGTTAAGGGCCAACCCCCTGCCCTTGAATCACAGTAAAATGTTCAAAATTTTCAGGACTTCTATACAAAACTGTTCACTTGTCCAAATGGGGCATGTCAACACCTCACTCCAGGTGCAAAAATTTTACATGGAACCAGTCAGGTCAGTCGTTGCTTCCTTCCACCTGAGTGATTTTCTGACCTCCGTTAACATCAAGGATACTTACAGTGGATATAAAAAGTCTACACACCCCTGTTAAAATCTCAGGTTTCTGTGATGTAAAAAAATGAAACAAAGATAAATAATTTCAGAACTTTTTCCACCTTAAATGTGACTTATAAACTGTACAACTCAATTGAAAAACAAACTAAAATTTTTTACGGGGGGGGGGGGGGGAGTATAAAACTAAAATGTGGTTGCATAAGTGTACTCATCCTCTTATAACTGGGGATGTAGCTGTGTTCAGAGTTAAGCAATCACATTCAAACTCATGTTAAATAGGAGTCAGTATACACCTGCCATCATTTAAAGTGCCTCGGCTTAACCCCAAATAAAGTTCAGCTGTTCTAGTAGTCTTTCCGGACATTTTCTTAGTTGCATCCTACAGCAAAAGCCATGGTCCACAGAGAGTTTCCAAAGCATCAGAGGGATCTCATTTTTTAAAAAGCTTTAAGTCGAGAGAAGGCTACAAAAGAGTTTACAAGGCATTAGATAAACCATGGAAGACAGTCATCATCAAGTGGAGAAAATATGGCACAACAATGACTACCAAGAACGGGATGTCCCTCAAAAATTGATGAAAAGACGAGAAAAAAATGGGTCTGGGAGGCTGCCAAGAGGCCTACAGCAACATTAAAGGAGCTGCAGAAATATCTGGCAAGTACTGGCTGTGTGGTAGAGTGGCAAGACAGGAGCCTTTTCTTTCAAAGAAAAACAACCAAGCCCGGCTACATTTTGCAAAAACACATCTGAAGTCTCCCAAAAGCATGTGGGAAAATGTTATGATCTGATGAAACCAAGGTTGAACTTTTTGGCCATAATTCCAAAAGATATGTCTGGCACAAAAACAACACTGTACATCATCAAAAGAACACCATACCCACCATAAAGCATGGTGGTGGCAGAATCATGCTTTGGGGCTGTTGTTCTTCAGCTGGAGCAGAGGCCTTAGAGGGAATTATGAACAGTTCCAAATACCTGTCAATATTGGCACAAAACCTTCAGGCTTCTGCTATTAAACTGAACATGAAGAAGAACTTTATCTTTCAGCATGACAACTATCCAAAGCATACATCCAAATCAATAAATGAATGGCTTCACCAGAAGAAGATTCAAGTTTTGGAATGGCCCAGCCAGAGCCCAGATCTGAATCTGATTGAAAATCTGTGGGGTGATCTGTAGAGGGCTATGCACAGGAGATGCCCTCGCAATTTGACAAATTTGGAGTGTTTTTACAAAGAAGAGTGGACAAATATTGCCAAGTCAAGATGTGCCATGCTGATAGACTCATACCCAAAAAGACAGAGTGCTGTAATAAAATCAAAAGGTGCTTCAACAAAGTATTAGTTTAAGGGTGTGCATACTTATGCAACCATATTATTTTATTTCTTTTATTTTTACTTCCCTCCACCTAAAAGATTTCAGTTTGTTGTTCAACTGAGTTGTACAGTTTATAGGTCACCTTAAAGGTGGAAAACGTTCTGAAATGATTTATCTTTGTCTCATTTTTTTACATCACAGAAACCTGACATTTTAACAGGAGTGCGTAGACTTTTTATATCCACTGTATCTGCTTCTCTGCACATGAATGCTACCTGCTGTTTTGCTGTGAAAAATGCAAATTTGATTCTGGCCTGGGGAGAACTGCACTTTCTAGCCCCGTCCATTGCACTCATCCCAGGTGTAGAAAATTGGCAGCCGGACTTGCTCAGTCATCAATGTCTGGACTCAAGCGAATGGTCTTTTCACCCTGAAGTTTTAAGAACTCTGTCGCAAGTGGTCCACATCGACCTCCTAGTTTCCAGGTTCAACAACAAGCTAAGCAGGTTTGTCTCCAGGGCCAAAGATCCACTAGCTTTTGCGGTGGATTCTCTGGTGACTCCATGAGATCAGTACAACATGATCTATGCCTTTCTTTCTCTGACATTCTTTCCTTGGCTACTCCCCAGGATTGAGCTAAAATGGCATTTAGGTGATTCTTATCACACCAAACTGGCCTATAGAAATGTGGTACCTTATCAGGCTCCTGGCAGAATCTCTGTGGGCCCTCCCAGATTGACCAGATCTTCTGTTCCAAGGACCACCACTCTGCTTCTTCTGCTTGCCTTTCTCGTCAGCATCCCTTCTGTAAGGGTTAGTCTCTGAGTTGGTGGTTTTAACTACACAACGGTTTTTCAAAGTCCAAGTCCTCTTTTCTTCCCAGTGTGGTTTCTTCCTTTTACCTTAACAAGGGTATTGTTCTATTATCCCTCTATCAAGCTTTGAAGCATCCTAAGGAGATTTCTGGATGTGGTACACGCTGTTCGAGTCCATCTCTCAGCGACATCTCCCTTTCGACAGTCTAGTTGTTTGTCATTCTGAAAGTCCCCATAGGGGTTAAGCTGCTTCACGCACCATTATTGCCAAGTGGGTTCAACCATTTCTGTTTCTAAGCCTATAATCTCAAGTGCCATGCTTCACCTTTCCCTGTCAAAGAGCGCTCCACCAGGTCATTTAGTGCTTCTTGGGCTTTTCAGATTTAGGCATTTGTTTTTCAGATTTGCTGCCACCCGATCTGTGCACCCCAGGTGAATGTTCAGGCCTCAATTGATGCCGACTTTGGTCATAAGGCTCTGTAGGCTCTGTTGAGCCCTCTCTGTTAACCTATTGTTTTTTGTGGGTCTGTTAGCCCTTCCTTTGCTTTGTTGCTTACCGCTCAGTTGGACTGCTTTTCGATGTCCCAAGGTACCTGAATGCTGCGTCTTGTGTTCCGTGCTGTACAATTAAGAAAATAGGATTTTGACTTGCCATATATTCCTTTTCATATTCATGCAGTACATTTAGGGACAAAGACCCTCTCCCCAGCCCTTGTTCCTTTGATCTACTCCTACTATTACTTGCTGCAGCACTGTAGACGGCTGGGAATGGGAGGAATTATACTGGGCTGTCCTCCCAATGTACCTGAATACTTCATCCTGTGTCTCCTAAGCAGCCAATAGATGAGTCTTTTTTTTTTTTTTCTTTTTTCGTTTAACAGTTTGAATGAAAGAATTACTAGATTCCCCCATCCACATATTCAATGTGGATGCGGGAATCCTCCCCACCGAGCCTTTGTATTCTGACAACAGAGAGACTTCCTCACTATCAGAATACACTGATCAGCACTGCCGCCATAGCTAATTGAGCGGGGAAAATCTGACAGGCTAGTTGTGCAGAAGTCGATCAGTAGATGGACTTCTGTAGAACTAGCCTGTCCATACACGCATCAAAATTCTGCCAGTCCCTGCTGAACCAACCAAATTTTGATTCATGTATGGCCATCTTTAATGTGTCAAAGAAAAGGATTTTACAGTAAGTCAGTAATCCTATTTTTCAGTGCAGCCAGTATAAGTACCTACATTTGCAGTTTTGTGAACTGACAGTTCAGGAAGGGAAAGGGGTGGCCAAATTAGCAAGAAGGCCATATGTAACCCTGAAACTCTAGAGGTAAGATATTACTACAGGACTTCCTAAAGTGGGGGTTTTATATACAGCGGGTTTTATATACAGCGGGTAAAATAAGTATTGAACACGTCACCATTTTTCTAGGTAAATATTTTTCTAAATGTGCTATTGACATGAAAGTTTCACCACATGTCAGTAACAACCCAAGCAATCCATACATACAAAGAAACCAAAACAAATATGTTCAGAACTGAAGTTATGTGTAATAAAAATGGAATGAAACAGGGAAAAAGTATTGAACACATGAAGAATGAGGGGTGCAAAAAGGCAGCGAAAGCCAAGACGCCAGCTGAAGTGCAATTAGAAAGCAATCCTGCCCCTTGTCAGTGCAAAGTATAGTCCGCTGGTTCAGTCTCAACTGATGGCCTATAAAAAGGTGACTCGTTACCAAGGTGTCACACAAGAAACGTCTCATGATGGGTAAAAGCAAAGAGCTCTCTCAAGACCTCCGCAACCTTATTGTTGCAAAACATACTGATGGCATTGGTTACAGAAGGATTTCTAAACTTCTGAATGTTCCAGTGAGCATTGTTGGGGCCATAATCCGGAAGTGGAAAGAACATAAATTCACAATAAAGTGGCCACGACCAGGTGCTCCTCTCAAAATTTCTGACAGAGGAGTGAGAAGAATTATCAGAAGAGTTGTCCAAAAGCCAAGGACCACTTGCAGAGAGCTTCAGAAAGACCTGGAATTAACAGGTAAAATAGTTTCAAAGGAAACAATAGGTAATGCACTCAACCGCCATGGCCTGCTCACCACACAAGACTCCATTGGTGAAGAAAAAGCACGTTGAAGCTTGTTTAAAGTTTGCTGCACAAAATTTAAAGAAGCCTGTGAAATACTGGGAGAATATAGACTGGTCAGATGAGACCAAATTTGAACTCTTCGGATACTCTTTGGACTTGTGTCTTTTTTCAGGACTTGTGTCTTTTTTCAACCTTGCCTGCTACAGTATGTAACTATTTGTTTCAAGAAACTATTAGATGAGCACCTGAACGACCACAACATACAGGGATATACAAGGTAATACTGACATATAATCACACATAGGTTCGGCTTGATGGACTTGTGTCTTTTTTCAACTTCGCCTGCTATGTAACATAATACACACCATGTATGGAGGTAAAATGGCACTGCACATCACCCCAAAAACACCATGCCAACAGTGAAGTTTGGAGATGGGAACATCATGGTGTGGAGCTGTTATTTAGCATACGGTAATGGCAAACTTCATATCATTGAAGGAAGGATGAATGGAAATATGTACCAAGACATTCTTGCTAAAAATCTGCTGCCATCTACCAGGATGATGAAGATGAAACGAGGGTGGACATCACATTTCAGCAAGACAATGATCCCAAACACAAAGCAAAGGAAACTCTCACTTGCTTTCAAAGAAAGACAATAAAGCTGCCAGAATGGCGCAGCCAATCACCCGACTTGAATCCCATAGAAAATCTATGGAAAGGACTAAAGATCAGAGTTCGTAGAAGAGGCCAACAGAACCGTCAAGACTGTGTGGAAGAATGGGCCATAATCACACCTGAGCAATGCATGTGACTAGTTAATCCATACAGGAGGCGTCTTGAAGCTGTCATTACCAACAAAGGATTTTGTACAAAGTATTAAATACATTTCAGTTAGCGTGTTCAATACTTTTCCCCTGTGTCATTCAATTTAATTACACATACCGTATTTATCGGCGTATAACACGCGCCGGCGTATAACACGCACCCCAAGTTTAGGAGGGAATTTTAAGGAAAAAAACTTTTAGGAGGGAAGTTTAAGGAAAAAAAACTTACATTTAAATGCCCATCAATGCAGCCTCATCAGTGTTCATCTGCAGCCTTTCCCCAGTGTCCAGTGCAGCCTTGTCAGTGCAGCTTTGCCCCAGTGCAGCCTTGTCAGTGCAGCTTTGCCCCAGTGCAGCCTTGTCAGTGCAGCCTTGTCAGTGCAGCCTTGTCAGTGCAGCTTTGCCCCAGTGCAGCCTTGTCAGTGCAGCTTTGCCCCAGTGCAGCCTTGTCCCCAGTGCAGCTTTGCCCCAGTGCAGCCTTGTCTCCAGTGCAGCTTTGCCCCAGTGCAGCCTTGTCCCCAGTGCAGCTTTGCCCCAGTTCAGCTTTGCCCCAGTGCAGCCTTGTCCCCAGTGGTCCATGCAGCCTTGTCGCCACCGACATACAAACGTTTCATTTGTATTTTTAAACATGGCGCCGCGGAGTTCGGAGGGACTCGGGGGCGCTCGTTCAGCTGAACGAGCGCCGCCGAGGACACAGTGACTGGGCGGAGCCGAGATACACATAGCCGAGGCTTCTCGGCTATTCTCGGCGCCGTCCCTATGATGGACATAACACAGGTCCAATGGCGGGACTGGGCGTGACTGTGAACGGCGCCGAGAATAGCCGAGAAGCCTCGGCTATGTGTATCTCGGCTCCGCCCAGTCACTGTGTCCTCGGCGGCGCTCGTTCAGCTGAACGAGCGCCCCCGAGTCCCTCCGAACTCCGCGGCGCCATGTTTAAAAATCCAAGCTATGTGACCTGTCGGAGCGATCGCCGCGATCGCTCCGACAGATCACAAAATAGCGGGGATCGGCGTATAACACGCACCCACGATTTTCCCCTTATTTTAAGGGGAAAAAAGTGCGTGTTATTTGTTTTGGTTTGTTTGTATGTATGGTTTGCTTTGGTTGTTACCGACATGTTGTGAAAATTTCATGTCAATAGCACCTTTAGGAATATATTTACCTAGAAAAATGATGACGTGTTCAATACTTATTACACTTGCTGTATATGTTTATTAGGGATGCACCAATACTTGTTTTTCATTTGCAAGTAGGAGTACCGGCCTCTGATACACGTTGTGATTCGACACAGCATCCTGGGCATCTGACAGCTCCTGTGTCAGATAGAGTCCCCTGATTTCTGTTGCCACTGCCAGGCCTCCCCGGCACTCTCCTTCATATCTGGTGGGCCTGTCCCCCCATTCCGAAATTTTGGGACTCTGTTCGTCTTTGCAACCTCCTTACTCAGGAAATCGGTCTCCAATACCCCTGAACTCACCCTTATAACCCTTTTACCTCTGTGGCTATCTCAAGCAAAAAACTCTTCTTCTTCGACACTGGAAATCCTCTACCATCCCTTTGTTTCCTGAATGGATTGAGACTCTCAACAACATTAGGCACATGGCAGAATTGGTAGCCAAAAATCATGAGAAATTTAAACAGGTCTGGCTGGCTTGGATAATGTTAAAGAACCATCTTCAGCAACATAACTTTTTGGAGGACCTTTGCTGAAGTCCACTGTTCGTTGATTTCCCACTTCTGTCTCAGCAATTCATGCCCCCCTAACACCCTCATCAATACATGAGTGCCACTGCCAACCCTATCTACGGATCTATGATCCTTTTACTCTTGCTGTTCATTCCCCTTCCTCTCTCATCTTTTTCTTTCTCTCTATCTTCTTCTTTCAGCCTCATCACTCAGGGAGTATGGTACTCCCCTAAACAGAGATACATGAGACATTCATTCCCTTCCATTCCTCCAGCTTGCGCTAATGTATTCAAGTAATCAAGATGTCTCATTCCTGATATTGCGATTTCTATTTTATACTGGTATACTTTCTCTAAAGTTTGTAATTGGATTACCCTCCTACAGAGATATGGTTTATTATCTTTGTTTTCCATTGTCTTTTTTGAAAAAGTATTTAAAATATGTTTGTCTAACTTACTCTAGGCAATTTTAAAATCAAAATAAAGGTTCAGTTGTATGAATGTTTTCCAATAGGAAATGGTGGGAACCGCATAAAGAAAAAAATATAATATCATTCAGTTTTCCAGGCCTCGTGGCTTCATTTGTTTTCTTTTTTTAGGATGATTTTTCTTTTATTTTCAACTGGTAACCTAACCCATTCATAGCATGATGTTAGGTGTTCTGTAATTCATAGAGCTGACCAGTGTAGGACTGATAACACTGCTTGAGATAAGACAGCAGAGCTCACAGGACACCACTGGATTTCAAGAAGATTAATGGGTATTTATTGCACTTATCAAACACATATAATAACATGTTTTCAATAGCATTTAATGAAAAAAAGTGATGAAAAAGGAAAAGTTAATTGTTAGGGTTTAAATGCACCTATACATTGCCACTATAAGAGAAAATATGTTATGTACACATTTATACAGGAGTGTATATAACATATGCTCATAATTTTGGTAGGAATTACCCTTGCTGTGTTAATTGTATCACAAATGTTGGCCTTACTCTTAATAATATAATTGTTATAATAATTTTGATGAAGAGATTGTGTGTCCAAATAATAAACTACGCTAGGTAATAATTTGCATTTTTTCCATCAAAAAGGGATTACCCATCCCGGCAGAAAATCCAGTTGTTTTTTTTTTATTTGTATCAAATAATCAATTTTCAATCAAAACAATCTTGAAAGATGTGAGGCGATCAAATCATTGATCTCTCATTCATTTATTACAATAAAAACTTAAAGTGGTTGTAAAGCCACTGTATCATAAACATACTGTACAATCCCCTCTGTTAGACAACATATGCCCCAGTGTCTGTGCTTTATTAAAAAAATGCAGATTTCTACCTTATTTCACAGCATTTTCCGGCACTTACATGACTGTATGGCTCTCTCCTCTCCCTGGCTGACTACAGCGGGAGGGCCTGAGAACTCCCACTGATGTCAACTGGTAGGAGAGGAGATAATAAGGTAGAAATCAGCATCTTTTTTAATATAGCACAGACACTGAGAGACATAATGTTAGCTAACTGAGGGGATGGTATGATTATGATACAAGTATTATAGCAGCAAGAAGGGAAGAGGCGGGAGCAGAGCGGCAAAGACTAGCTTACAGGAAGGGAGGTGGGGGAGAGAGGACGGGGCAGAGAGGACAGAGGAGTGCTGCGGCTGATGTAGGCACGTATACTGACCACAGTGTCAGGGCTCAGCAGCCATGAAGAACCAGGTAGGATCAGCCAGGTTTTTTTAGGTTAAACAAGGGGCCAAATCACGCAGCACTGTGCGGTCATGCATGCTTTAAGGGAACAGGATCAATTTTTTTTTTTTTTTTTTTTGGAGTTACAAAAACTTCAAGAAAAGGACATATTCTAAACATATTCATGAGACTCGAATCCATGTCCGAAGAATTTTCTCTTTCACTAAATTTGTATGTCCATGGGTTTACCACCACCTATTCCTCCTTTAAGTGATCCCATTTGTTTAGTCAAACTGGGAGGTGTTAATAATTTGCTTAAATTATTCTTGTGTTACCAGAGCAACAGCATCAAACAGCTAATACAGCATGTCTGTAGAAAAACCACATTACCTGCTAGATATACCACATCACATGACTTTATATTTTCTTTGGAGAGAATGTTTCAACATGGTTCCATGGCAGAGTCATTTGGCTTGGAGCGCAGACAAGTAAATTGCATCTCTTTGCAGTTTTATGCTATTGGTAGTTGGGGGATTCTGCTGTGTCACACTGCATGTCAATTCATCTCACGCCAATCCGCAGTCACTCATAACCCCCCTATTTAGCCGCAGACAGCAGTTTTCTCTTTTCTCATCTCTGTTCACTGGGCACACCAATGAATATGGATTGTATAATTTTTATGAGCTGGGAGTTCAAGAACAGCCATGGTAATCCTTCAAATTTCCTGCAGCCCTGCTCCTTGCCTGATGCATGTTGGTGCACAAGTCAATGTTTAATACATGGAGACACTTCTGTGTCTGCGGTAAGAAATGTTCTGTGGTTTCATCTGCTTGTCTTATTCCAGGAACTCTGCTCCTAATCAGACTCCAGCTGCAGTCAAATCACAGCATAAGATATTTGCCTTCTATAGATAGTCTAGCAATGCTTACATATGTGTATGCAAATGATTCCTGTAAACCATAAAAGTTGTTGATACTTGAAAAAAAAAAACCTCAGTTTTTTAGCTACTTTAGCTACTTTTAGCTAGTAGGAAACTACTTGTCAAAAGTCTTATTATTGGCATGACTTTTGGTGTTCACGAGATTATGCTTTGGATCTCCTTCATTTGTACAGGCTCAGGCCCAGTAGTGATTGATCGCTCGGTATCCTTTGGCTTCTTGGGCGAGCACCAGCTCTTGCACCAGTTCCTTGCTTTTCCTCTTCCCATTTCTTTTTTTTTCACACTCGTTCCTCCCTGTTCCCCATCTATGTCCTCATTTAGGTTTTATAGATAAGAAAAAGAAACCACGCTCTTATGGCTTAAGCTTGCATGGGTCGGACCCCTGTTTACACACTAGTATTATATGTTCTTGCATTGTATGTTCTAGGGGCCTTGTTTGGAACTAACATTTTCCATGTAATTGGATCCCCAATGGTCATAGAATAAAACAAGATGACACGGTTCCAAATGTGAATTGACATATTTCATGGTTTATTACTGGTAACTGCTTTATGAAGGTTTCTGATCCACCATGTTTGGCACACTATTTTTTTGTTGTGTCGTACTGTACTACATGCTTTGCTGAAGAACAAAATAAAGAATTATAAATGAAAAAAAAAAGTCTTACCCAGTACTTGCAGTTTTCAGCTTTCAATGCTACTGGCTTCTCTCTGTACTGTTCCCTTGAACTTCTAGTCTTCACAGGTAAAAGTTATGCCGCGTACACACGGTCGGACTTTTCATCTACAAAAGTCCGACAGCCTGTCCAACAGACTTCCGGAGGACTTTCGGCAGACTTGCGGCGGACTTGTGGCAGACTTTCTAACGAACGGACTTGCCTACACACGACCACACAAAAGTCCGATGGATTCGTACGTGATGACGTACACCAGACTAAAATAAGGAAGTTCATAGCCAGTAGCCAATAGCTGCCCTAGCGTGGGTTTTTGTCCGTCGGACTAGCACACAGACGAGCGGATTTCGGGGTCCGTCGTAGTTACGACGTAAAGATTTGAAGCATGTTTCAAATCTAAAGTACGTCGGATTTGAGGCTAAAAAAGTACGTTGAAAGTCCGGAGAAGCCCACACACGATCGGATTACCAGCCAGCTTTAGTCCGTCAGCGTCCGTTGGACTTTTGTAGACGAAAAATCCGACCGTGTGTACGCGGCTTTAGTGGTTCTAAAGGTTGCACAATTTTTACCTTAATGCCTTCCCTACATTAAGGTAAAAATGTCCCTGTATTTGTTTCACCTCCCCTGCATACTAGGGACGTGCAGTGAGGTCAGTGTAGCAGCGCACAGCAAATTTTTTTTTTTTTTTCAGTAATACATTAAATTCATTACCTCTGTACAATGCAAGGTAATTGTTATGCATTTATGTAGTATACACTATACATATATTTTGTGATTAAATAACATTTCTAATCATATGGAGTTAATCACAAGAGTCCCCCTTTATGTCAGAGTCAACAAAGTTGACACTCTTGTTTTACAATTGCAGTGAGCAACCCTGCTGGGTAGCCACAGTCTGGGCCAGGGGTGGACTGATAACTCATGGGGCCTCCGGGCAATTGAAGATCATGGGTCGCCCAGGTTTAAAGATAGCTGTCTCATGGGAGCCAACATTAATGTGGCAGACTGAAGCAACACGCAGAGTGGCAGAAGGAGTGTGGTGGGTATGATGGGGGCAGTATGTACAAGAGAGGAGTGTGGAGGGTATGATGGGGGTAGTATGTATAGGAGAGGAGTGCGGAGGGGATGGTGGGGGTTACATGTATAGGAGAGGAGTGCGGAGGGGATGGTGGGGGTAGTATGTATAGGAGAGGAGTGCGGAGGGGATGGTGGGGGTAGTATGTATAGGAGAGGAGTGCGGAGGGGATGGTGGGGGTAGTATGTACAGGAGAGGAGTGCGGAGGGGATGGTGGGGGTAGTATGTATAGGAGAGGAGTGCGGAAGGGATGATGCCAGCTGGATATATGAAGTGGTCTGGGGGTGATGCACCTGGGGGGAGTTGGGGGCTGAGAAATAGTGATGTATATAAAAACAAAAGCTATTGTACTCATCCACTAATATTTACAACAGTACAACAATGAAAACTGCCAGCTCCTAGCACTCTGTATGTACAGATGATGTGAATGTAATGTGTGACCATTCATATATCCCTGTGTTATCCAAGCTCTGTACAATCAGAAGTTTACACTCTCCACATAAATACAGGGTTAATGAATTGTCATAAATGACTGCACATTATCTGGACGAGGTTGGGGGATTTTTGTTATAGACAGAGGTGTGAGGCTTGGAAGATATCGTTCAGACACACTTCAGACCGATCCTCCTGTCACCTTAACCCTTCACAGCAACTCCTGCAAAACAAATCCTGTCAGCTTTCCACCCTAGGAGACTCAGACAAAAACTCCCAGCTCACCTATTCCCTGCATGTAGTGTGAGCAGCACCAGCCCGACATTATCTACTCCTCCCGACATGATCTCCTCCTCAGCCCCGCCTCCCGGGTTCTCTAAGCACACCGCACTAGTGATCGGAGGGGGGGAGTTAAGTCATTGATAAGAGAGACCCTGCAGAAGCCTGGAGGGGGGGATGACAGGAATGAGCTTTGGATTCTAACAAACACACCAGCGCATTGTATTCATGGAGAAGCAGTGACACTGCTGCTGTCTCCACAGTGACAAATATGCTAATGGAGCTCCCCCTGCCTGAATGGTCTGTCCGGGTTTCAGAGAGTCTGAAAACCAGGCAGAAGATTCAGAACCCGAACTGTCCGGGTGAATCCCGTACAGGTGGCAACCCTAGATCAGTGGCTGGTGAGGCACTGGCTAGTACCAGAGCCAGATACACACAGGTTACACACTCCGCGATCCTTAGAGCGAGAGCAATAATTCTTGCACTAGACCTCCTCTGTAACTGTAAAAAATTTATGGAGGTTTTTAAGTACTGAATTTGGCATCATTCCACAAGTGTGTGCGATTTTAAAGTGTGACATGTGAGGTATCTATTTTCTCGGAGTAACATCATCTTTCACATTATACAAAAAAAATTAAAAATCGGGCTAACTTTAGTGTTCTTTTTTTTTTTTTTAATTCATTAAACAGTTTCTTTCCAAATGTGTTTGAAAAATTGCTGCGCAAACACCGTGTAACATAAAAAGTTACAAGGGCAACTATTTTATTCCCTAGGGTGTCTGCTAAAAAAAATATATAATATTTGAGGGTTCTGAGTAATTTTCTAGCAAAAAAAATATGATTTTTATATGTAGAGAAGAATAGTGTCAGAATTGGCCTGGGTGGCAAGTGGTTAATTACCATAAGTAAGTAATATACAAATAATTATTATATATTGTTTTTAAGGTAATTTACTATATTTTCAAAAACTGTACTCAACCAGGTGACTTAACAGACAAATTACTGAACCTTTGAAGTTATAACTTCAAACCAGTAATTTCACAGTAAATAGATAAATAATAAATTATTATACTACAGTATATGCTATAACGTAATAATATGATTTAGCTTGATTAAAACAGTACCTTTTCAGCAGCAAAAGATTCTCATTCTCCCTCTTAACTGTGAGAAAAACATGGAATTATGGGTACATCTTATACCCATTAACCCATGTTTTTTCCTTCTTAAGAGGGTTGGGAGGGAGCATTTGTCTTTTAGATACATGCCCCCTTCTAGGACACTGAAGTGAGAGGATAGCCTCCACTGCAGCATTTTTATTGGACAGCTTGGACCAATGGTACTTTACCATTGGTCCAAGCTCAAGAAACAATGGGCAGAAGTTTTGAGGCAACTTTGGACTTTCATGGTATGGTAAAGACTTACAAATTTTTTAATTTTTTTTAAAATATAAATTTATTAAGACATAACATGTTTAAAAAAAAACCTTCAGGGGGGAAGACAATACAAATACTAGAATTTAAATAGCTCTGAAATGAACTGGAAAGAATTAACGCGCATCCATCCAGGAGAGGGATTAGATATTTGTCACTTGCGACCTCTACATGTTTCGTGGTGAACCCGCTTCTTCAGGAGTATAGTTTAGAGTTTATCTCTATAAAAAAATAGACATATACATAAATAATCTTAAAGCGGAGGTTTGCTGAAAAAAAAATATCAAAAGCCAGCAGCTACAAATACTGCAGCTACTGACTTTTAATATATGGACACTTACCTGTCCAGAGAGCCCACCTTCGGCTCTCGGTTGCTGCCGCCGCCATCCTTGGTAAGGGAATAAGGAAGTGAAGCCGTGCGGCTTCACTCCCTGGTTCCCTACTGCGCATGTGCGAGTCGCGCTGTGCGTCCTCTCAGGTCCCTGCTGTATTCTGTGTCTCACAGAGTTCAGCGGGGGAGGACGGGGTAGGCGGCGGAAGTATCATAGGTCACCGCAATCACCGCGGTGATCTATGCCAGGAAGTGGGAGCAAATACCTGTATTAGACAGGTATCTGCTCCCTCCTCCCCCCTGAAAGGTGCCAAATGTGACACCGGAGGGGAGGAGGAATCCAAAAAGTGGAAGTTCCATTTTTGGGTGGAACTCCACTTTAACGTAATGAAACCAAATAGACAAATTAGGATTGCAAAATTTTGGGAAAAGGAAATGGACCACCTATTGACTGCCATAGAGGTGGGACATCCCATATGCCTATATATATTTTTTCTTTCCCCTTTTTTCTGTTTTTCCCTTATTCCCCTTTTTTTCCTCCCCTATTGAAGTCCAGGTGGCCACTGAGTGGACATTTCTGCCACGAGTTGGTCATTCATAGTCTCTTCTGAGGCTTGATAAATGTTCTTTGCCTTGGTTCTAGAAGATATATTGGCACTATGTATATAATTTAAAAAACGTTTTCTCTATGCAACTACATTACCTGTTCTAGTTTAGCTTTACATTAGTTATGTTTTGTTGTACTGTGTTTCCCCTTTGTTATTGTTTTCATTCATCTAAGCTGGGCTGCTTGCTTTCCTGCAGCGCTGTCATCTGTGTGGATTCATATTAATTCCTTCCAGTTCTTTTCAGAGCTATTGAAATTCTAGTATTTGTATTGTCTCTTTCCCTCCAAAGGTTTATTTTTAACCATGTTATGTTCTAATAAATTTATATATATTTTTTTTTTAATTATTTTTTGTGAGTCTTTACTGTACCATGAAAGTCCAAAGTTGCCTTAAATCTTCTGCCCATTGTTTCTTGAACTGATAGGACGACAGTACATCATTATATATATATATATTTGATCAGTAGTGATAATCAAGTCTCCAAGCTGTCCATTGATCTCAGTGCCTCTGACAAGAAATGAGAGGCACTGTGAGCTCATCCTCTGTTTGCTGCAAACAGTATGTGCCAGCTTGTATTTAAACTGGCCGCTCTGTATGTATCTTCTGACAGGCTGCATGAGGAGCCCCATATCTCCGGAACCATAGGTCCTAGGAGCCCCAAATTTTGACCAGTGGTGGGGTAGGACTGCGGCTACCCCACCAGTCATCAAGCTATGACTCTCGAAGCTTGATCGTTTTTTTTGTATTTGTTTTTTTTTCATGGCTCTGCCTCACCTGCCTACCCTGACTGCATGTCCCTGCTGTATACTGAGCCTGATCTTGATCCAGCACTGTTCCCATATGCAGCAGCTCTCTCCTCTCTCTCTCTTTGCTCACAGAGGCAGCAAATCGAACAATCGATTTCTGCTGCTGTCAATCAAATCTTGTGAGCAGAGAGTGGGAGTCGGGGCTGAGCCATAATGTGTGTGTCAATAGTTGCTCGGGAGCAAGCCTGCAGGTGCACACCCATAGAGAGTGGCTTCTATGGTGGCACACTAAGAAGAGGAGGAGCCCAGAGTGCCAGCGGGTGAACCCAAGAAGAGGAGGTTTAGGGCCACTCTGTGCAACACCATTGTGTTGTCACCAACAGTGGCAAACGCTATCTGGAGGCAGTCTGTTAGCTCGGAGAAAGGGGAGGAAGAGAGTGCATTGCCTTCCTAGCCTGTGTGCCTGTGTGTTTCTTTGATGCACACAGTGTAGGGAGAGACAATCTATCCCTGCATACATGGGTTGGCTCCATAGGTTGCTGCAAGAGAAAGGAGGCACACTGAAATAGAAAACTGTGGGCAGTAGTCATTGCACCAGTTTACACAGGAACATAGGCACAGATTAAAAGATAAAGAAGCTGCATGCTCAGTAAGTGAGGGAATCAGCTTCTGAAAGAGGGTTTAATATCACTTTAGCCTAGTGATAGACATTTCTCAGTTGTGTGTACCCAAAAGTGGGTAAAACATGTCTACGATTAACTTTATTAGCCAAAAACACTCCTGTTAACACTCCTCTGAAACTGGTTTCTCTTTGTGCCTGACTTCAGTGTTAAAAGAGAAGTGAAGAAGTCCCCCACTGTCTCCAGATCTCCGACAGTAATTGCATGTAGAAAAATCTGACAGCCTGGTTTTACCCAAGTCAATCGATGGATCAACTTGGGTACAATCAGCCTGCCTCCCTGGGTTACAAACAAGATGTAGGTTTGTTCTTAAGTTGAATCTGTTTGTAAGTCGGAACAGGTACATTTTGTAAGTGTAGCTCCAGCCAAAAAAAAATATTTTTAAGCTTTTTGGTTAGCTTAGGGAAGGGTTAACACCCCTATAACATGTGTTTTGCTGTGTGTGCTCAGAAGCTTTCACCTCACTTTCTGTCCTTATGACAATTGGATTTAGAAAATTTTGGGTTGTTGTGGAAACAAGCCTTGGTGATAAAGCATCAGTGGAGGTACCTTTTTCCCATAATAACTCTTATGCCCCGTACACACGGTCGGATTTTCCGATGGAAAATGTCCGATCGGAGCGTGTTGTCGGAAATTCCGACCGTGTGTGGGCTCCATCGGACATTTTCCATCGGAATTTCCGACACACAAAGTTGGACAGCAGGAGATAAAATTTTCCGACAACAAAATCCGTTTTCGGAAATTCCGATCGTGTGTACACAAATCCGACGGACAAAGTGGCACGCATGCTCAGAATAAATAAAGAGATGAAAGCTATTGGCCACTGCCCCGTTTATAGTCCCGACGTACGTGTTTTACGTCACCGCGTTTAGAATGATCAGATTTTCCGACAACTTTGTGTGACCGTGTGTATGCAAGACAAGTTTGAGCCAACATCCGACGGAAAAAATCCTAGGATTTTGTTGTCGGAATGTCCGAACAAAGTCCGACCGTGTGTACGGGGCATTACAAGAGTGAATTTTCGTTTGTAAGTTTGTTGTTTGTAAGTCGGATGTTTGTAACTAGGGGACCGCCAAATTTCAAACCATGTATGGTCTGCTTTAGTTTGCAAACATTCAGCTTATTTTTAAAAAGATACAATAGGTGTAATTTTTTTAAATGTAAAAGATATTGTGGTATTGCCTAAGAAATTCAAAATTACCTATAACTACCTAGCAGATTTAACATTTTTAGATTCAACTGGGACTTGGTATGTAAAGCTGGTGAATCTTCCTGGTGGCTATGGGAACCAATTTTTTTTATTCAAAGTAAACACGCAATTATAAAAAAACTACGCTAAGAAGGATGAAGAAGTGCTACACTTTGCGAAACGTGCAGAATTCTGTTATTCAAGCCTTGTTTCTTTGTGAAGCCCCTGGATTCCAGGGCCATGCTTTTCACATGACTTCAGCTTTTGCCCTTGTCACTTTTAAACCCTGCTTGTCCGGGTACTATGACCAGAGTCCTTCAGCATTGACATGGTAGAACTTCTGTGTCAGGAGAGGCTCCAGCATTGGTAAAAAACAGGGCTTTGCCTTCTGATATCAGAATTGCCCTCCCTGAAGAGTAGTAATCTGATGGCTGGTAGGGCAGTGATTAAGAAGCATAAGGAGAGGTGGAGAAAGCACAGAACCACAAAATGAATAAGCATAAGCAGGCAGATGCTTGCACTGCAGGTCCTCAGATATAGTTTAATCTCCAGTAAGGAGAACAGTGGATAGCACAGTAGTGACACGGCTAAATCTTACTACAGATCATCTTGGACTAGCAGTCAGAGGCAGCATTGCTATATGATCTCACATTGCAGATATTCAGCTATGAAACTACAGCACAACATTGCATTTGCCTAGGCACTGTCACACGCTAGAATGTGCATTACTATTTTTCAAGAGGAACTTAAGGCAAAAAGTGATTTTTTTTCAGGGCACTACTTAACCACATTTACCATTTCAAGATGTTCCCTATAATGTAGCAAACCTTCACATTTTTGATATAGGTCCACTTTAACTATACCCTGACATGCTTGCCTTAATAGAATAAGGCCCACTGCCTTTCCTTTATCACTTCCTTCTGTGCATCTTGGACATGAATTAATTTGTATAAGCAGATGTGTTTCTGTTGCTTGAAATATAGCTTTAGGCTAGTCTTTGGACACAAAAGAATCTCGGCACAGCAGTGCAAGGCTGAACCACATTCTTTTTCAGCATGAAAGGTACAGATTGAAGCTCTAAAAACATGAGGTACATTAAAACTGTACAAACACAGGTGCAAACCAACCGGAAAAAGTCATCTGCAGGTAGAAATGGGTTTATATCTGGACCACGTGCACCGTGAAAGGCTCAATATTTTTATTTATTGATTAATAGGCAATCCCACATGCACAAGTCATGTTACCCAGGTTTTGTAGATTATGCTCTTAAAAGTTCATCTATAGCCAACAACAACAAGCCAACAACATTTTTTTTGTTTTATATAAAGTAGAAAATAAAAGCCCATCAGTTTTTGTTTTTTTGTTACGTGTGTCCCCTTGGCGATATTTACCCTCACTTTTTTCGCTAAAACACACCAGGAAAGTATAGGAAATCTGTCCAGTGAGAGGAAGTTCTCCTTTAGATAGCTATCACATCAAGATAGATATCTTCATTGGAGGATCTCTTTCATCTCTTCTTACAAGGTCACCTGTAACATTTTGGATTTGGCATCAATTTCCATTTGAGTGACAATGGTCACTAGGAAGAATAAAGAAAGTGAATATTCCCATAAGAAGCACAGCCAAGAAAAATACATAGTTTGTAAAAGAAAACTATAACAATTTCCTTGCCCTAAAAATATATTTTAAATGCGTAATGCCATGCATATGCCGTTTAGCGGCATAGGAAGGCTTGGCCAACCCCAGGTAGGTTTGATTGTTCCAGATAGGGCTATAATGAGTGAAACCAGTCACCCCCTGCATTTGTAAGTAGGGAAAAGTCAGTTAGATTTAGCAGAGTATTGGGCTTCTAATCCTTCAGAGAGACAGGGTGCATTTGTATGGTGTAATAGAATGGTCAGAGAAGATTTGCAGATTGTCCCCTCATTCTCCACCCGAGCCATATATGCCACATATGCTGCAACTGAGCAGCCAAAAAGTATATCCAGGCATTCAGGAATGCAATCCTCCCTGCACTTTTTGGGCACTGAAGTTGTTCCAAACTGATTCTGGGTGAGTTCTGCTTCCACAACAGGTGTCAGAAGATAGAGTTAATTGTGCAAAAAATAAAGCAACTTGGGCATCATAATCATTTTCACCAGGTTCTCCTGTCCTACCATAGTAAGCAAAAGTTTATGCCAAAGTTTTGTTTTGTCACGAAACTTAGCTAGCAGTGTAGATATATTTAAATGGGAGTAGTCTGTAATAACCCGGGAAATCACCACCCCTAAGTATCTAAAGGGGTCAACCATGAGAACTAGACAAAAAGGAGGAAAGGCCAGAGTTGGGCACCCAAAAGTTATTTTAAAGGCTGACTGTTTGGATTTAATTAAACAAGATTTTCAAAGATATTCCTCTAATTTAAAAACATATCACTTTTTACTTTAATTCATAGGGCAGGGAAGGAAAACCAGGAAAACAAGGCGAGAAGGGCAAGCCAGGACGAAAGGTAAGGTCAGGCATCTGTGGTTCACTATGTCTTGTTCCTGGATGACACTTTAACTTGTCTTAATCATTTATTCTGTGGGCTGTTTAATAGGGAAACAAAGGTTTTGAAGGGCATCTTGGGGAGACAGGATCTCCAGGCCAAACAGGACCCACAGGAAATCAAGGACCAAAGGGAAGCAGAGGCACTCTTGGACCAGTGGTAGGTACACAGTTGCCATGCATACGTTCTCAAAATTATGTATTCTAAACCCACAGTTTATGGTTGAAAGTCCAAATGTAGTCAAAACTGTTTTAATATAGAGAAGGGGAGCCCCAAAACCTCTGTATAGTTGTTATTGCTCTCTGTTTCCCCAGTACAGCGATTTACCCTCAATTCTTAGTAACCTCCCAGGAAGTGAGAATTATCTCTTTAGTGGAAACACAGAAAACCATTAAAAAAAAAACACCCTTCGCCTCTCTATTAAGCATTGTCTGCATTACTATTGGGTAGATTCTACTCACTTTCTGTCCTGGTGATACAAACCACACTAAAAGCCTGACCGAGAACATGGGGTTTTCGTAGCACAGTGCAACTCTCTGTACTATTTCAGAAATATTTAACTGATATGACATTGTGTAATTTTAAAAGAATCATTTAGAAAAGAGCATTTGTACTAATCTCAAATCTTTAAGGGTATCTGAATTTCAAAACAAAAATAAAATATACTGCAGCTTACCTATCTTTAGTCATGGTGCATTGCTTTTTTTCAGCCTTCCTGCTTTATTTTCCCTGGTAATCCTTCAAATAACACAATTCCTGTCCTAGAATGGTTACTTTTACTCACTATGGAGTATTGTTACATTGTTAGACTGAAAAAAAGTCTGTCTAGTTCAACCAATAAAAAAAGAAAACCAAAGGAGAAGGCCTTCAAAAAATATAAGGCTGAGGGTTCATCATCAGCATTCCAAGTTTACAAAGTATGCAATAAGAAATGTAAGGGTGCAATCAGGTCCGGCTAAGAGAGAACACGAAAGGCACACAGCAGAGGAGAGTAAAAAAAATCCCAAGAAATTCTTTAAGTATATAAATGGTAAAAGAGGGAGGTCAGGTCATATTGGCCCCATAAAGAATGATGAAGGGAATCTGGTTAGAAAGTATGGAGAGATGGCGAAGGTATTGAATTTATTCTTCTCCTCAGTCTTCACGAGGGAAACGGGGGAGCTTCAGTAACCAAAACTGCAAGGTTTATCCTCATGACAGGTCACAGGAAGCACCCTCGTAGCTAACAGAGGATTAGGAATAGACTTGAAAAATGTAACATTAATAAGTCACCAGGACCAGATGGCTTGAACCCGAGGGTCCTTAAGGAACTCAGTCAAGTAATTGCCAGACCATTGTTCCTAATTATTACGTACAGTCTACTGACTGGAATGGTACCAACTGATTGGAGAAAAGCCAATGTAGCACCATTGTTTAAAAAAAGGACCAAGATATATCCCTGGGAACTACAGACCAGTTAGCCTAACATCAATAGTTTGTAAGCTCTAGGAGGGGATGATAAGGGACTATATACAAGATTTTAGTAATGAAAATGGTATCATTAACAGTAAACAGCATGGATTCATGAAAAATCATTCTTGCCAAACCAACCTTCTATGAGGAGGTGAGCTGCCCTCTAGGTAAAGGAAAGCCTGTAGACGTAGTGTATCTGGATTTTGCAAAGGCATTTGATACAGTTCCCAATAAACGTTTACTGTGCAAACTAAGGTCTGTCAGCATGGACCATAGGGTGAGTACATGGATTGAAAACTGGCTACAGAGGCGAGTTCAGAGGGTAATGATAAATGGGGAGTATTCTGAATGGTCCGGTGTGGAAAGTGGGGTCCCCCAGGGTTCTGTCCTGGGACCAATTCTATTTAATTTATTTATAAACGACCTGAAGGATGGGATAAGCAGCTCAATCTCAGTATTTGCGGACAACACTAAGCTAAGCAGGGCAATCCTTTCTCCACAGGATGTGGAAACCTTGCAAGAAGATCTGAACAAATTAATGGGGCGAGCAAATACATGGCAAATGAGGTTTAATGTAGACAAATTTAAAATAATGCATATGGGTGGCAAAAAATATGAATGCAATCTACTCATTAGGGGGAGAACCTCTGGGGAATCTAGGATAGAAAAGGACCTGGAAGTCCTAGTAGATGACAGGCCCAGCAATGGCATGTAATGCCAAGCTGCTGCAAGCAAAGCCAACAGAATATTGGCATGCATTAGATTAACTCCAGAGATAAAACAATAATTCTCCCACTCTACAAGACTCTGGTCCGGCGGCACCTGGAGTATGCTGTCCAGTTCTGGGCACCAGTCCTCAGGAAGGATGTGCTGGAACTGGAGAGAGTCCAGAAAAGGGCAACAAACCCAATAAAGTGACTGAAGGACCTTAGATATGAGGAAAGATTATGAGCATTGAACTTATTCTTTCTGGAGATGAGACGCTTGAAAGGGGACATGATTTCAATGTACAAATACCGTACAGGTGACCCCACAACAGAGATAAAACTTTTCTGTGAAAGGGAAATTAAAAAGTCAGGTGGCCATTCACTAAAACTAGAAGAGAGGCAGTTTAACCTTAAACTCCTTAGAAGGTTCTTTACTGTCATGCCCCGTACACACGATCGGATTTTCCGACAACAAAGCCATGGATTTTTTTCCGAAGCGGTGATGCACAAGAAGTACAATGAGCTGAGAAAAAAAGTTCAATAGCCAGTGTGGCTCCTTCTGCTTGATTCCAGGCATGTGTGAACTTTTGTGCGACAGACTAGTGTACACACGATCGGAAATTCCGACAAGTTTTGTTGACGAAAAATTTGAGAACCTGCTCTCAAACATTTGTGGGTGGAAATTCCGACAGCAAATGTTTGACGGAGCATACACACGGTTGGACTTTCCTACAACAAGCTCACATCCAACATTTGTCAGAAAATCGGATCGTGTGTACGGGGCATAAGAGTGATAAAAATGTGGAACTCTCTTCCACAAGGAGTGGTTTCAGCAGGGAGCATAGATCATTTTAAAAAACAATTATATAGGCACCTGCGCGACCATAACCTACAGGGATATACAATGTAATACTGACATAAAAGCACACACATACTGTAGGTTGGACTTGATGGACTTGTCTTTTTTTCAACCTCACCAACTATGTAACTATGTATATACACAACCTGCGTGCCGCATTTGTTTGGGAAGCGATGTTGGGATGTGATTTTCCATATTGCATCAGTTATTGGGTTGTGGTGCTGTTGTCGGATGAGTAGAGAGGATTTATGAATATTTGAGGCAATCTCCCTTGGAGGATCCTCTTTCCAAATTATGTGTTTCATGCATATTTTCCTGTCACTGATGTCTGTCCTGCGTCACCTAGTCTCCCATCCTCATAGGTATTTGTCAATGACCCTGGCTTTTAGGACCTGATCACATAAAATCTCCATGAACACCCCTCTCCTGAAGAAGCTAATCTGCAAAACGTGTTGAGATAGAGATATTGGAACCCCTCCACAGCTCAATTGTATTAGAATTACAATATATATGAGTGTATATTTGTACTTTAATTGTTATATATCTGGTGGGCCTATAATTTGACCTCTTCTGGATCAGACATAGTGACGCAAGGTGGGAGGGAAAGGGAGAAAAGAGAGGGTTAGAGGAGGGACCAAAACGCGGGCAAATGTGGAGAAAGGCTGTTTCTACAATGAGGAGAGGAATTTGTTAGAAAAAACAAAACAGGTTCCAGTAGAGACAGCATGTATTGTGCTCCTCTGTTTTGTTCCTGAGGGCAGGTGTCAGATGTTCCATGTGTTCAATATTGTTCATCCTGGCAAACCGTTGGGGCACGATGGGAGGGGTCTGTTGTTTCCACATACAGGGGATGCACGGCCTGGTGGCATTCAATAGACGATTCAGTAGCGATTTTCGGTATCTTTTACTAGACATTGGAGTCAAATTAAGAAGCACTGGGGCAGGGTTGTCAAAGAGAGAGAGAGACATCTGTAAGTTTGTGCACTATTTGCAAGACTTGTTGCCAAAAAGGGTGGATATTAGGGCAGTCCCAGAAAATGTTGAATATTGTGCCGACCTGTGTACCACATCTCACACAGAGGGCTGTGATGAGGAAACGATGAAGCCAACATGGAGGGTGTTCAGTACCATTGCTTTATAGTTTTATTGGTGGTGTCTTGATATTTGCTACATAAGGAAGATTTGTGGGCAAAGAAGCATATGCGGTTCTTTTGATCATCAGAGAGTGTTGTGTGGGGGTCCCTCTCCCATTTTTCTAAATACGGGGGGGGGGAGAAGAAAGACCTTTACGAATGGGTCCTTCACCAATGCAGAGGTCTTCAACCTGGGTAAGGGGGTCTACAGAAGTGTGTATGTTCCAGAAGGGATGTTTGTTCCCTTGGTTGGAAACCATTATCAGTTTATACACTTTTTTGGGATGTGTTGCTATACTGCTCTTTATACAGCCCTTAGCTTATTATTGACTCTTGATAAGGACTACAAACACATAATTCTCTCTTCATCTCCATTACATGGGGCAGGAAAGTTGGTAGTTTACAGAAGACCGCTTGGAAGGAAGAAGATAGGAATGTTCGTACTTTTAGTTTAATTCACAGGAAGTGCCAAGGACACAAGTGTTGTCTACACTGATGTTTGTTTGTATGAAAAATTAAAACTAATGAAACCTCCATTAACAGTTGGTAATATGCAATATATACATTTTTTGTTCTTGGGTTTAGATATCCTTTAAAGCAACCTTGTTCCTATTTCTGGTGGCCAATGTCTTTGCACTCTGATCTCCAGCTGCTGCAAGTTTCTGACATTTACATGTATGTCAAATACCTGCTCTGCCACCACTCTCTATGGTCAATCCTGCGAGCTACTACATTACTACAGGATGTAGGACTATAGAGAATCTACTTGCTACCATTGTCCTTCCTTATGGTATCTATGCTATATTTCTCAGAAAAGGATTGTGAAGTTCTTATAGCTCATGAGGCCTCAAGTCTAAATATATATAAATGTTTATGTTATTAGCTAAACCACAGGCTTAGTTTAGGAATCACTTCGGGGACTGAAAATTGACTGGCGATCCTTTGTTTCCGTAGGGATCTCCGGGCAGGATGGGGGCACAGGGAGAACCAGGAATACCTGGCTATCAGGTAATATGTTCCTTTTCATTCTATCACAAAATGGCTTTAATTGTGTTTTTAAATTACTTGTTTATACAGCAGCTTTTGTGCCCTAGGGCTAATCAGTGTATTCTTTTATAGCCTTGCTGTTATTTCTACCGTGTGTTATGTGGGAGGCATAAATGGTTCTTTATGAATATTGAAGTCTAAGGGATTACTCAACCCAAAGCTAATATTTCACCCATTGAACCAGCTTTGTGTATCTCATAAACTTCTAAGTGACTTTGTGTAGGTCTGCAATTTCAGTGTCTGTTAATTGATAGACTTTTTGTTAATCAGAAGTTGACCGTTTTTGAATAAGTCAGTTCAGTAAAGACAGCCTGTACTAAGAGAAATATGCTAACCTCCATATAAAAATGTTGCTTCCCTTGCTACTATAGTGACATACTCGCTTCAGTATTTTGAGTTACTGACCTTGTGCAACTCTGCAGATCATGAGGGTAATAGTAAAGTAAAATGTCCATATCTGCATGCTTGAAGCATGTTAGTCCTCATTTACACAGGCATGTTTTTTTATGCATTCACAGAGCATTTCTAAAAGTAATGATTTCAAATAGTATAATTTATACTGTGTGCATTTGCATGCATTCAGTTTAGCTGCGTTTAGAAAAAATAGAACTATGTGCTTCCAGCGGTAAATTAACAATTCTAAACCTGTCTAAAGCACATCTAAATCCAAGTACATATACATGCTAGAGAAAAAAAATGAGCATTTATTATTTTTTTGCAAATGAATCTGCAAAGCATTGCAATTGCGATCACAGGTTTGATGCACAGGCTACAAACTCTTCCTCCAGCTTCTTGTCTGTACCGAGGTACGGACTTTCAGTTGGACAACTGGAAGAAGTGCCAATATACTGTGAGTGAGGTAATCACTGCACTTGTGTTCCATTGATAACTACAAGTCCATCTGCTGCAGTGGAAGTTCAACTCTCTTGAAATAAATGATGCAGCTATGCCGGTAGAGCTGAAATTTAAGACTGACAGCTGCTGCCAGGAAGAAGAGCCTCTATGCGCTGTCAATTGTCTTCGCACCATGTTACATGATGCACCCTAAATATGAGTGTAAAAAGTGTCTAAAAGATGCCAGTATGTGGCAAGTAAGTAAAACCCAAATTCCAAATAAGTTGGGACGCTGTGTAAAATCTACATAAAACAGAATGCAATGATTGCAAATCTCCTAAAATCATATTTTATTCACAATAGAAGATATATTACATGTTTAAACTGAGGAAATGTACTATTTTAAGAAAAAAATAATGTACTGTAATTTTGAAATGAATGCCATCAACACGTCTCAAAAAAGTTGGGACAGGGCAATGTTTACTATGGTATAGCATGGCCTCTTCTTTTAACAACTTTGTGAACATTTGGGAAATGAGGAGACCAGCTGCTGGCGTTTTTGGGAGAGGAATGTTGTCCCATTCTTGTCTGATATAGGATTCCAACTGCCCAACAGTCCTGGGTCTTCTTTCTCGTATTTTTCATTTTAAGATGCACCAAATATTTGCAGTTGGTGGAAGGTATGGACTGCAGGCAGGCCACATAAGCACCCGGACTCATCTACTACGAAGCCATACTGTTGTCATAGATGCAGTTATGCGTTTTAGCATTGCCCTGCTGAAATAATCACTTGACTGATGATGCCTTTCAGTTTCAAGATGTACAAGCTGTCCATGCAGGCTTTTGAACTGAGTGCTGATAAGAAGCCGGAAGTTCCCTCTCCACTTTAGTCTGGAGGACACGGCGCCCATGTCAAAGGATGTAATATTTTGTTTCGTCTGACCACAGAACAGTTTTCCACTTTGCAGCAGACCATTTTACAGGAGCTTTTGCCCAGAGAAGACAGCAGTGTTTCTGGGTCATGTTCAGATAAGGCTTTATCTTACAATAGAGCTTTACCTTGCATATTAGTGAACTGTGCTCACAGACAGGGATTTTAAGAAGCAGTGATTTAGGAAGCACAGAGATTTCCCCTGATTTTCTTAATCTTTTGATAATATTATGTACTATGGATGATGATCTATTTAAAGTCTTTGCAAATTTTTTAAGGAACATTATTTTGAAAATGTTTGATGCAGCTTTTCACAGATTGGTGAACCTCTGTCCATCTTTACTTCTGAGATGCTCTGACTCTCTTGGATGCTGTTTTTATACCCAAATATGTTACTGACCTGTTTATTAACCTAATTAGTTGCAAAATGTTCTTCCAGCTTTTCCTTGCTAGTACCACTTACTTTTCCAGCTTTTTGTTGCCCTGTCCCAACTTTTTTTTTGAGAAGTGCTGCTGCCATCAATTTTAAAATTACCTTATTTTTTTTCTTAAAATAGTACATTCTCTCAGTTTAAATATTTCATATGTTTTCTGTTTTCTATTGTGAATAAAATGTGGGTTTATGAGATTTGCAAATCATTGCATTCTGTTTTTATGTAGATATTACACAGCGTCCCAACTTTTATGGAATTGGGGTTGTAGGTAATTAGCATTTTGCAGAGTGGTGTAGGGACCAGAGAGGGATTACTTTGGCACAGTTGGCCAGCTTAACACCTTCCCACCCAGCCTATAGCAAAATGACAGAGGTTTAATTGTTCTGAATGGGTGTCATATGATGTCCTTCAGAACAAGCCACTCGTACGCTCCCTCGGGGGCACGCAGGGCGACAATCGGTGGTGCGGTGTGTCGCTCGGACACACCACATCTCCGATCATGTAGGCTCTTTACCGTGTGATCAGCTGTGTCCAATGCTGGTTATCGGCATTTCTCTAATGCCGACAGCATGTGAGTAGAGGAGAGTCGATAAGTGGCTTTTCTGACAGGCGGGATCTGCATTGATAATCAGTGCATAAGTAGTCCCACCAGTTGATGCCAATCAATGATGCTGTTCAGTGCCCATCAGTGATGCCTGTCAGTGCCCATCAGTCCTCATCAGTAGTGCTCATCGGTGCCGCTTATCAGCGCCCATCAGTATTGCCCATCTTTGCCACTCAGTGCCCATAAAGGCTGCCTCATCAGTGCCCATCAGTGCTGCATATCAGTGCCACCTATCAGTGTCCGTCAATGCTGCATATTGACGCCTCCTCATCAGTGCCACCCCATCAGTGCCATCTTATCCATGATCATCAGTGCAGCTTAATCAGTGCACATCCATGAAAAAGAAAAATGACTTATTTACCAAATTTTGTAACAGAAAACTAAAACTTTTTTTCCCCAAAATGTTCTGTCTTTTTTCATTTGTTTAGCATAAAATAAAAAACTCAGTGGTGATTAAATACCACCAAAAGAAAGCTCTGCCTGTCTCCAAAAAAAAAAAATGAAATTAAAATTTTGTTTGAGTACAGCATTGCATGACCGCGCAATTGTCATTCAAAGGGTGATAACTCAGAAAGCTGACAATTGGCCTAGGCAGGAAGGGGGTGAAAGTGCCCGGTATTGAAGTGGTTAAACATGTATTGCAATATATGTCAACTATCTCTGCTTTTATGCAAGGTTTGCTAGAAATGTGTAATGGTGTATATCAGTGTTATTAATTTTGATTTTTTGGTATTTATGTGGTCACACCCCCTTAGCACCTGATGATAAATGTGTAAAGCTATTTGGATTTGAGCATAGACCTTATTTTTTTGTAGGGGGGGGGGGGCAAAAGTGGCAGTATTCACCATGGCAACCAGTTTTGATGCCACGTCTTTTAAAAAATGCTTGAATCTGACTTGTTATGAGTAACACTTTCCTTCCTCAAGTTTTTGTGAACTGGCCTCCTATTATATATTAACCTTTCTTTGGTGACCAGGTTATGGTTTTTGGTTACAAATTAAATATGACATCCAACCTTGCCTGGTAAATGTAAAGAGAGGAATAATAATTGTGAATGATCCAAATGTCATATAAATGAAAATGTTTTCTGTCTCACAACAGGGACACGCAGGCCCCCCAGGACCCATTGGAACGCCTGGAGTAAAAGGCGAAAAGGTATGTCAGTTAACTTTGCAGCATGTGAAGATTAACAAAGGAATACATTTTAGAAACTGACATGCTATTGACACATAACCAAACATGGCTTCTAAGGACACATGGATCGTTCATACTTGCATGTTGACATTTCAAAAACATAATCACATCAAAAGTACATAGATAATTGTGTGTCCTGTACTTTCTGCTTCAGGAACGCATTTATGCATTTTGATGCAATGCAGTTTGTAACAGTCCTGCTTCCTGTGTCTCATCAGGTTATCACTCGCTTCATATAGCATCAAGCTGCTTTCTTGTTTAGCAACTTTTTCTTTAATACACAATAATTCTCCCTCTCTACAAGACTCTGGTCTGGCCGCACCTGGAGTATGCCGTCCAGTTCTGGGCACCAGTCCTCGGGAAGGATGTACTGGAACTGGAGAGAGTCCAGAGAAGGGCAACAAAACGAATAAAGGGACTGGAGGACCTTAGTTATGAGGAAAGGTTACAAGCATTGAACTTGTTCTCTCTGGCGAAGAGACGCTTGAAAGGGGATAAGATTTCAATGTACAAATACTATACTGGTGACCCCACAATAGGGATAAAACTTTTCCACGAAAGGGAATTTAATAAGACATGTGGCTATTCACTAAAACTAGAAGAAAAGAGGTTTAACCTTAAACTGCATAGAGTGTTCTTTACTATAAAAGCAGTTAGGATGTGGAATTCTCTTCCACAGGCAGTGTTTTCAGCGTGGATAATTTGAAAAAACTATTAGATAAGCACCTGAACGACCACAACATACAGGGATATACAATGTAATGCTGACATAAAATCACACACATAGGTTGGACTTGATGGACTTGTCTTTTTTCAACCTCACCTACTGTGTAACTGGACCAAAGTTTTAGTGCTTTTCCACACTATGCAAACTAAATGCAACTAAAAAGGCAAACTTCAGCCAAAATGTTTTGTTGTGTTTTAGATAGAGAAAGGAAGGGTTAAAAGCTCTGTCTAACCTGGTGTAGACAAATGGCAGCTGGAAAGTTATTAATCACTTTGTGCAACTCAAATACTTTCCCTTCCTGAGATTGTATACAGGCGGCTGAATATATCACAGGGGCCAGCAATCCGGTTGTCACGCAGGCAGTAAGCAATGTCGGAACCTATCTCAACAACAGTATATTTCACAGATGGGTTCCAGATCATTCCATACAGTGATGTGAATTGTAAACTTATAACATCCATTGGGGTTGATTTACTAAAGGCAAATCCTCTGTGCACTACAAGTGCACTCGCTGTAGATCTGAGGAAAAGATCTGAAATGAGGGGAAGCTCTGCTGATTGCTGTCATCCAAACATGTGCAAGCAAAAATGCTGTTTTTTTTTTTCCTTGCATGTCCCCCTCAGATCTACAGCGACTGCATTTCCAAGTGCACTTGTAGTGTACAGTGGATTTGCCTTTAGTAAAAAAAAAAAAAAAAACATTGTTTCTCTAAGTTTTGTGGTACTTTAGGCTGACTCCATGTAATATGTCCATTTGGGTGTACAGCAGTCTTGTGGTAAACTCAGAGTCTAACAAGCACAGTCTGCATTAGTGACTCACTCCTATAATTCATATAATGTGCTGATCTAATGATGTCAGGGATAGTAATGACTCCTTTGGGTTTAGCTGTCTCTTCCCATCACTGTATTTCAACCTATTTGTGGGTCTAGTCACCTGGGCATTGTCTGGCCTGGTAATAGTTAGATACACATTCTTCTAAAAAGCTTCTCAGTAAGCAGTCTGTCACATGACCATGCCTGGAGGAACATATTTGAATAATGGAAACTTCAGCATAATAAGGGATGGAGTGACCCAGACTAATGCATTTCTATAGCTCACCTTAAAGGAAACTTGTCAGATCTATACCTGACTCGCCCAAAGTGCCTATTGAGTGCTGAAGGTCGTCAGTCGCCCCATCAGAACAGTGCAGGTTCCATGGCAAGCTGAGGTGAGGCTTTACAGGTGTGCATTGCCCAGGAACTAGCATCACTTTAGCATAGTACGAGAGAATGACCCAGATAAGTGCACTTCTTTACCTCAACTTGAAGGAAACTTGTCAGTTCTATACCTGACTGATACCTATTTTGGCACCTATTTTGTGCTGAAGGTCGCCAGTTGTCCAATCATTGGAGCAGTACTAATTCCATAAAAGAGCACAGGTGAGGCTACACAGTTACGCATTGCTCTAAAACTAGCATCACTTCAACATAACAAGAAACAACGTGACCCAGACAAATGCACTATTATAGTTCACCTTAAAGGAATTTTGTCAGCTCCCTGGCATGGTAAGGTGGCTCACGGGCAGCAAGGGCAACCTTTCATTGAGTGCCTAAGAGCATCACTCAGAGCCGAAACGAGCAGAAGGAGCCAAATTCATTGGCCATTTTTGGTTCACAAAATGGCAACATGTTTCGGAGGCAAAACATGCTCTTCCTTCATCAGGGCTACAAGACAAATTTTTAAAAAATACATAAAAAAATTATGGGATAAATATCCACTTACACATAGTGTCTAAAACCAGCATATCACAAACAAGACAACAAAATGTCTTTCCTAGAAGTACTAAATTAAAGGGTAAGTTCATCTTTGATAACTGTCATGAACAGGTGTGACCAGACTGTGTGGACTGCAAAGAGGAAACCAAAACGCATGTAAGGTGAATAATATAAAGTTTATTAAAGATAAGTAGTAAACACTCCAAATACAAATAGTGCTCAACTAAATGAACAGAAACCCACAGATAACAGATAATTTATACAGCCAAAGGGAAGTACCAAAATCAAACACGTTAGCCAGGCCAGGGTCATACACAGAAAATCAGCAGATAACAAAGGGCAGTTCCGGAATTACAAATGTTAGCCAGGCCAGGGTCATACACAGCAGGTCAGCAAATGAACAAGGGCAGGACAGGAGAGGGAGATGATGGATGGGATCAGGCTACAAGGGAACAGGAACACAGGAGGGACAAGATCAGGATGGGATCGGGTACAGGCCCAGGTACAGGTTCACATTACAGGCTAACAGGTCAGGGTGAAAGGACGATACCAGGGCAAGCGTGTGAATGCTTGCCTGGTATTTATATGCACACCTGCAATTAGCCTCAGGTGACACCTGGTCACAGGAGGTGTTGTCTGCTCCACGCTGCCAGGATCCATCTGCTGGTGGGTGCCAGTACTGCGGCCAAAAGATGACACAACACCAGCAGGGGAAAGCGCTCCTGACAGTTCCAAACTGCCAGGAGACACCTGCTGGTGGACCTCAGTACTGCACGCCAAATAATAGATATTACCAGCGGATGGAACCTTTCCTGACAATAACATGTTACATGTTCTACCCATTTTTATGGTGGAACATGTAACATGTTCCCAATCCTGAAGCCACTGCCCGCTCCACTGCCTTTAGTGACAGCAAGCTGTGGATCTTATCCCCCTCTGGCTGTCACTATTTTACAAAAAAGACAGCCCTGCCGGGATCCGCCCACCTGGCCACATCATTCATTCACAGAGTTCTGTAAATGGGGAACTACAAGTACTGACATCCTTAGCGACTGAATGAATGAGGTATGAGCAGACAGATACACTGACATGTCTGCAGGAGTCCTGCATGGCACCCATGATTTGCTGATCGCAGGTGTAATGCTAATATTTTTTTACCTGCAAAAAGATGTGCATTCAATATTTTTTATTAAAAAGGTAAACTTATTCTTTAGGCTAGGTTCACACATGTCCAGTGCAAATTTCCCTTCACAAATTTCCAAAGCAGCGGTTCAGATGCAAATTTTTGGAGCCGGCAGCCACCGACATTTTTAACACTACCTGTTTTTTAAAGAATGGGCCAGGAAGCCGGGCGCTGCATCCTTAACAGCGGATGACTCATTAGCTGTCAGCCGCGTTTCTGCTGACAGCTGAATGTAAAAAAATCATTGCCGGCAATAAAAAATTGTGAAAAAACAGCTTAGGGGTCCCCCCCCCAATCCAAACCAGGCCCTTTCGGGTCTGGTATGGATTTTAAGGGGAACCCCATGCCAAAAAAAAATTGCATGGGATCCCCCCTCAAATCCATGCCAGACCCTTAGGTCTGGTATGGACTTTGAGGGAAACTCCCATGCCAAAATTTAAAACAAAATGTTGTGGGGTCCTCCCCAATCCACACCAGACCCTTAGCCGAGCGCCCCCCTCCTTAACCATACCAGGCCACATGCCCCCAACCCCATAGCGGGAAAAAAAAGCTCCACTTGCGCCGAAGGCTCCCACCATCTGCCTGCACCTCCGTCTGCCAGTTCTTAATAAGCTAAGGGGCAGGGCTACCCAGCGATTTTACCTGGTGGCACTGCCCCTTATGACATCACTGACCCAGCGTGCATCGGTCTATGACGTAACAAGGAGGCGGTACCACCAGGTGACGTCACTGGGTGGCCTGCCCCTTAGCTATTTAAAGAACTGGCAGATGGCGAAAGCAGAGCATTTCTCTTTTTTTCATGTCATTGTGGGGTGGCGTGATTGACGATGGATCTACACCAGGGGACATTGGGCTTTATTTACTAAAGACAAACCCACTTTGCACTGCAAGTGCACTTGGAAGTGCAGTCGCTGTAGATCCGAGGGGGACAGGAAAGGAGAATAAAAAACAGCATTTTTGCTTGTACATGATTGGATGATAAAATCAGGCGAACTTCCCCTGATTTTAGATCTTTCCCTCAGATTTACAGCGACTGCACTTCCAAGTGCACTTTCAAGTACACTTGCAGTGCACTTGTAGTGCAGAGTGGATTTGCCCTTAGTAAATCAACCCCATTGTGTTTGTTTTTTAATAAAAGGAATTTTTAAAAACTGTCTGTGTTTTTATTTCTTTTTGACATTTTTTGTGGTGAATGAGTAGATGTACAATGTACCCCATACTCATTTACATGGGGGGGGTGAATCTGGGGGGCTTTCAGATTCCGATAAATATCCTGCCCGCAGACCCCCATAACCACCGGCCAGGGTTGTGGGGAAGAGACCCTTGTCTTGCTAAGGGCTTCCATTTTGTTCAAGCCCAGAGCAGTCACTTCCTTACTGAGAACTCCCCCCTCTCTTTGGTCTCAAAACTTTGTCACTTTCTTCAATTAAAATATGTAATTTTTCAAAAAATATGTACATTTCCGGCCTTGATTGTATGTCTGGGGCGAAGTTCACCACTTCATGCAAAATCACGTACCTTTACGTCATCTGCTTGAAGTGGTTATACCTGGGTGATGCCTGCAGTTGCAGACATCACCTGGTATCATTTTTTTAGAGCCAACGGTTGGCTATCTCATAGTAACCGATGTAAAAACGCGGCAGCGACGTCACAATGTCGCTTCCAGTTTACTCAGCTCCCAATGACGCCAATCTTAGAAAAAAATTACAGTATTCCAGAAATGCAGATTTTTGCGTTTTGAATACTTTGAAGTGCAGAGGGATTTGGGGTCTTTTCGCTCCATAAAGAGTACCTGTCACTGCCTATTACTATCACAAGGGATGTTTATATTCCTTGTGACAGCAATACAAGTGACCAGATTTATTTTTTTTTTTAAAAGGGCAGTGTTCAATTAAAAAAAAAGTTTATAAAATAAATAAGGAAAAAAAATGTTAAAGCGCCCCCGTCCCCGCTATCTCATGCACCAAAGAAAACGCGCCAGCAAATGTAAACGGTGTTCAAATCACACATGTGAGGTATCGCCATGATTGTTGGCATGAGAGCAATGATTCTAGCAAAAGACCTCCTCTGTAACTCTAAACAGGTGCCCGTTACATTTTTTTAAAAACGTGCTTATGGAGATTTTTAAGTACCGTATTTTATCGCAATTCCACAAGTGTATATAATTTTAAAGCGTAACATATTAGGTATCTATTTACTCAGCGTAACATCATCTTTCACAATATGCAAAAAAATTGGGCCAACTTTTTACTGTTTTCTTTTTTTTGAATTCAAAAAAGCATATTTAAAAAAAAAAGAAGGGCTTTAAAACGTGTGACATAAAATATTGCAATGACCGCCATGTTATTTTCTACGGTCTTTGCTAAAAAATCTATATATAATGTTTGGGGGTTCTAAGTAATTCTCTAGCAAAAAATACGGATTTTAAATTGTAAGCAACAAGTGCTAGAAATAGGCTTGGTCCAGAAGCGGTTAAAGAGGAAGGCGGACAGAAGCTTTATAGTGCTGCCGTTCAAAGGCTGCTGCTGAGGGAGAAAGGGGACAGAATCGGGAAATAAGATAAGACACTATCCTTGCAAGTTTAACACTTTTGTGTCACCCTTGAAGCAGAGTTCGTCCTGTCACCTCTCCTGCTTTTTTTTTCTCCTTCCCCAATCTGTGTTCCCTCCTGTCTTTCCTGTTGCTTTCTTCCCCCTTCAGCAACAATAAATCTTAAAGTGATCAGCTAGCATCTCTCATTTGAGGCACAGTGTGAAGACTAGAGAGCAGCTGAGCATGTGCTGAGCAGAGTGAGACAGTGCATTACTGGATTTTAAACAGTAAAGGCACTTATTTCTGTTGTTTTACATAGCTATACCTGCAAGAGCGGCAAGTCTGAAGTAATCCACCAGGACTTATTTTTCTAACTAAAATTCCCCTTTTAGGCCTCATGTACACTGCTGCTGGTAAACAGACGTTCAGAGGCAGTTGGCTGCTTTTTTTAGCTGCCCCTGAACTCATCCAATGTTATTTTATGTGTACATGTACACAGGTTTAATGTCATTTTTAGGCAGTTGAGTTTAGAGGCCTTTTTTGGAAAGCAAAAAAATTAGTTCAGATGCTGAGTTTAGAGGCATTTCAAGTGCCAAACGCTTCTAAACGCGGTAACTCGCGTTTAGTTTACAGGCGTTTTTCATTTTTGGCTGTTTTGAAAAAAAAAAAATGTTTTCAAATGCTTTTAAATGCAAATGCGGCATGTAAACGCGCCAAAACGGACGTTTTAAACGTGGGTTACTATCTGTCAAGTTAAATCGTTCAGGAGAGGTCTTGTTTAAATACCTCAATTTGGCTTGTTATCCCCTATAAATCAGCTCTCAGACTTAGAGAGGATGGGCAGCACATCAGCCCAACTAGGTGTCATGCTTTGTAATGTGCTGGTAAGGAACATACTGACAAGAAGGAAGTAGCAGGGGGATGACCTCATTTGACCTCATTAGAAAAGAGGTTTAACCTTAAACTACGTAGAGGGTTCTTTACTGTAAGAGCGGCAAGGATGTGGAATTCCCTTCCACAGGTGGTGGTCTCAGCGGGGAGCATTGATAGCTTCAAGAAACTATTAGATAATCACCTGAATGACCGCAACATACAGGGATATGTAATGTAATACTGACACATAATCACACACACAGGTTGGACTTGATGGACGTGTGTCTTTTTTCAACCTCACCTACTATGTTTGTTGTTTTTTCACTGGATGGGGTGTGGTGGTGACCAAGCTGCATTGCTTAACTGCAGTAGAGAAAAGTCAGGTCACCAGGCTGGCTGTGCTTTATGGCAGGTCTGCATAACTCTCAGGTCTGGGTGGTGAGAAATAAATCCTTTGACAGCTAGAACAGCTCCCATATATGTATTGTAATAGTGTATTTATCAACGTAATGGCATTGTAATGACTCCCCTAGCTGTCAGGGGAATGACTCTTCCAGTGAGGGTGGGAGTAAAGCCAAGGCAAAGAAAAGACAGATTCTGGTGGTAGGGGACTCAATTATTAGAAGGACAGAGAGAGTAATCTGTCACAAAGACCTGAAGCGCCAAACTGTATGTTATCTACCGGGCGCTCAGGTTCGGCACATCACGGATCTGGTGGACAGATTACTAGGAGGGGCTGGGTAAGGCTAGGCTGTCATGGTGCACGTTGGCACCAATGACAAAGTCAGAGGAAGATGGAGTGTCCTAAAAAACAATTTTAGGGAGCAAAATTGAGGAAAAGGACCTCCAAGGTAGTATTCTCAGAAATACTACCGGTACCTCGAGCCACACCAGAAAGGCAGAGGGAGATTAGGGAACTAAACAAGTGGCTGAGGAGCTGGTGTAGTAAGGAGGGGTTTGGGTTCCTGGAGAACTGGGCCAGCTTCTCAGTCGCTCACCAGCTCTTTAGAAGGGACGGAATTCACCTAAAGGAGGAGGGTGCAAATCTGTTGGGAGTGAAGATGGCCAGAAAAGTTAGAGGGGCTTTTAAACTAGGCGACGGGGGGGAGGGTCCAAAGGTAGAGATAGTCAGCACGGAACATATTCCAGAGGGTAGTATTGGGGGTATTAGTGGTAGGTTGACTAAAGAACCTAAACCCGAGGTAAGTTTAGTAACAAGTCCTATTTGCAACCTCGGAACACCCAATAAGGAGATAGTATGCGACCAGTCTAAACTACGCGGCATGTCCACCACTGCCAAGAGTCTGGTGGACAAGATGGGAAAACTAGAGCTACTGTTGCTCATGGAGAATTTAGATTTTGTAGGAATTTCAGAGACTTCGTTCAACAGCTCTCATGATTGGCTGGAAACCATTCAAGGGTATTCCCTATATCGGGATAGAGAGGGTAAAAAAGCGGGAGGGGTATGCTGGGGTATGCTGTATATCAAAAATGATGTACAAGTGAATGAGAGAGATGACCTCATTAAGGGAGCAAGCGAGGAGGTGGAATCCTTATGGATAGAGCTTCAAAGGGATGAAACTAAGGGAAAAGTTATACTTGGAGTATGCTATAGGCCCCCTAACCAGAGGGAGGAGGTGGACCTCCTATCACAATTTGGATTAGCAGGAAGGATTGGAAGTATCATCATAATGGGGGATTTTTATTATCCAGACATAACCTGAGTGGAAGGAACCGCACCAACAATAAACAAAGCGTTACTAGACCTACTGATTACCAACAATACAGATCTGATCACGGATGTGGAAATACGGGGCAATTTATGAAACAGTGATCACAGGTCAATTAATTTCAGTATAAATCAAACTAATAGGAAACATAAGGGGAATACAAAGACACTGCATTTCAAAAGGGCCAACTTCCCTAAACTACGAGCCTTGCTAGAAGATTCAAATTGGGATAAAATCTTAGGAACACAGAACACGGAGGAGAAATGGGTATGCTTTAAGAGCATATTAAAGAAATGGGAATGCTTTAAGAGCATATTAAATAAGGGCATTAGTTAGTGCATCCCAATGGGAAATAAATTTAAAAGAGTTAAAAAAAGTCCTGGGTGGCTTAACTCCAACGTAAAAATGCATATAAACGCAAAGGAGAAAGCCTTAAAAAAATACAACGCTGAGGGATCACCATCAGCATTCCAACTTTACAAAGAATACAACAAGAAATGTAAGGGTGCAATCAGGGCGGCTAGGATAGAACACGAAAGGCAAATAGGGGAGGAGAGTAAGAAAAATCTAAAGAAATTCTTTAACCACTTGCTTACAGGACACTTATACTCCCTTCCTGCCCAGGCCATTTTTCAGCTTTCAGCGCTGTCTCACTTTGAATGACAATTGCGCGGTCATACTACACTGTACCCAAACACATTTTTTATCATTTTCTTCACACAAATAGAGCTTTCTTTTGGTGATATTTATTCACTGCTGGGTTTTTTAATTTTTACAAAAAAAAGAACAAAATTTTTGAAAAAAATGTTTTTTCTACTTTGTTTCTGTCAGTAAATTTTGTAACTAAGCAACTTTTCTCCTTCACTGATGCGCCCTGATGAGGCAGCACTGATGGGCACTGATAGGCTGAACTGGTGGGCATTGATGAGGTGGCACTTATGGGCACTGATGAGGCGGCACTTATGGGCACTGATTAGGTGGCACTGATGAGGAGGCACTAATGTGCTGCACTTATGGGCACTGATATAGGTGGCACTGATATGTGGTACTGATATGTGGCACTGATAGGTGGCACTGATAGGCAGCACGGATAGGCGGTACTGATGGGCATTGATGGGTGGCACTGATGGGTGGCACTGATGGGCTACACTGATGGGCATTGATCGACAGCAGTGATGGGCAGCACTGATAGGCGGCACTGATAGGCGGCACTGATAGCCAGTACTGACTGGCATCGCTAATGGGCACTGATTGGTGGCACTTGTGGGGAGTGGTGGGCACTGATTGCTGCCACTGGTGGGCACTGATTGATGACACTGTTGGTACTATATTGTAATCAGGGCACTGATGATCATTGCCCTGATTACATGTGTAGATGTCCCCCTGCGTGGAGATGCCGCTGATCGTCTCTCCTCGCCACACACTCTGTCAGTGTGAGGCGAAGAACGCTGATTACCGGCATCTCTGTCTTTACATGTGACCAGCTGTGATTGGACACAGCCAATCACATGGTTAAAGTGCTGTGAATGCGGCTCTTTACAGAGATCGGGGTCACGCCGTGTCCTAGCAACATTGTGCGGGCACGCGAGAGGGGCCGTTCTGGGACGGCATCCCAGAACGAGAACCGCACCGCCCCATCGTCATTTGATGGTGGGCGGGCGGCAACTAGTTCAGTACATAAATAGTAAGAAAGGGAGGTCAGATCATATTGGTCCCATAAAGAATGATGAAGGGAATCTAGTTACTAAGGATGTAGAGATGGCGAAGGTGTTGAATTTATTCTTCTCCTCAGTCTTCACAAGGAAATCAGGGGGCTTCAGTAACCAAAACTGCAATGTGTATCCTCATGTCATGTGACAGGAAGCACCCTCGTAGCTAACAGAAGACAGAATTAGAAATAGACTTGAAAAACGTAACATTAATAAGTCACCGGGACCAGATGGCTTGCACCCGAGGGTCCTTAAGGAACTCAGTCAAGTAATTGCCAGACCATTGTTCCTAATTTTTACGAACAGTCTACTTACTGGAATGGTACCAGCTGACTGGAGAAAAGCCTATGTAGCACCAATATTTAAGAAAGGGCCAAGATACATCCCTGGGAATTACAGACCAGTTAACCTAACATCAATTGTATGCAAGCACTTGGAGGGGATGATAAGGGACTATATACAAGATTTTAGCAATGACAACTGTATCTTTAGCAGTAATCAGCATGGAATCATGAAGAATCGTTCTTGCCAAACCAATCTATTAACCGTCTATTAGCGTGGTTTATCTGGATTTTGCAAAAACATTTGCTACAGATCCCCACAAACGTTTACTGTACAAAGTAAGGTCCATTGGCATGGACCATAGGGTGAATGCATGGATTGAAACCTGGCTACAGGGGTGAGTTCAAAGGGTAGTGATAAATGGGGAGTACTCGGAATGAGCAGGGGTGGAAAGTGGGGTCCCTCAGGGTTCTGTCCTGTGACCAATCCTATTTAATTTATTCATAAATGACCTGGAGGATGGGATAAACAGTTCAATCTCTGTATTTGCGGACGATACTAAGCTAAGCAGGGCAATAACTTATTCGCAGGATGTGGAAACCTTGCAAGAAGATCTGAACAAATTAATGAGGTGGGCAACTACAAGGGAAATGACGTGTAATGTGGAAAAATGTAAAATAATGCATTTGGATGGCAAAAATATGAATGCAATCTATTTCCTGGGGGAAGAACCTTTGGGGGAATCTAGAATGGAGAAGGACCTGGGGGTCCTAGTGGATGACGGACTCAGCAATGGCATGCAATGCCAAGCAGCTGCAAGCAAAGCAAACAGAATATTGGCATGCATTGAAAAGGGGATTAACTCCAGAGATAAAATGATAATTCGCCCACTCTACAAGACTCTGGTCCGGACGCACCTGGAGTATGCTGTCCAGTTCTGGACACCAGTCCTCAGGAAGGTCGTGCTAGAACTGGAGAGAGTCCAGAGAAGGGCAACAAAACTAATAAAGGGTCTGGAGGACCTTCGTTATGAGGAAAGGTTGCGGGCACTGAACTTATTCACTCTAGAGAAGAGATGCTTGAGAGGGGATATGATTTCAATGTACAAATACCATACTGGTGACCCACGATAGGGATAAAACTTTTCTGCAAAAGTGAATATAATAAGACACGCGGCCATTCACTAAAATTAGAAGAAAAGCGGTTTAACTTTAAACTGCATAGAGGGTTCTTTACTGTATGAGCGGTTAGGATGTGGAATTCCCTTCCACAGGCAGTGGTTTCAGCGGGGAGCATCGATAATTTCAAAAAACTATTAGTTAAGCATCTGAACAACCACAACATACAGGGATTATACAATATAATACTGACATAAAATCACACACGTAGGTTGGACTTGATGGACTTGTCTTTTTTTTTTCAACCTCGCCTACTATGTAACTAGGTAATTGTGGCATTTCAAGGAACATAAATTCATGAAGGTCTAAAATTTGTCCTCTCAACCCTTTGTAACGCTCAGTATTTTGGTGAATGAGGGATTTAGGATAGGAGTGAACCCCTCAACCGCATCCCAGTTTTTAACAACTAGTGCTGCTTTGTTTTACCAGTTTAGACTAGAATATGACTCACAAGCTTGGCTGTGCGTCTGAGCAATCTCTCCGATGTTGGGTCCAGCTGGATCAGGCTACACTCTCATGGTTTCTGGGATAAGTCATCCAGCAGAAAGAAGGGAAACTCCTTTACCTAGGAACTGTGAAAAAAATGGAAACTGTTTTCATCCTCTGTACCCTTAATTGTCCAAGGAATACTGTACATCTGCACATGAAACATTTTTTAAAAAAAACATGGTTTTCGCTCAGTGGGCAGATATATGTAAATGTTAGATTTATATGCCACGTTTACTCGTAAGAGTGTTTACTCCGATACAAAGACTTTTGTATGATTGTCATCTATCTATCTATCTATCTATCTATCTATCTATCTATCTATCTATCTATCTATCTATCTATCTATCTATCTATCTATCTATCTATCTAAAAGCCTGTTCATGTTTCTTCCCCCAGTCAGTGTTACTTATAACAACCAGATTTCAAAATTCTCTGTAGTGCAAGAAGAAATGGCACCAAATTGGTTGTCATACTGTAGGTGTACGTTGTCATACATGTACGTTTTAGAAAATTTTCACGAATAGAATAAGCCAGAAAACCACCATGGGAATTCACAGTTTAGTGTTCTTACTATTTCACTAAAACTAGCAAAGTATGCCCATTTGGGGACAAATTTGGCCTTAACAGTATGGTGTCTGGCGATTCTTAGAGTGGACAATAGACAGTGGCAGTGTGTATTCTATAATTACTGGGTTAGTGTACATCCTAGTGTACAGAGTAGAGCGGAATGGAGCATATAATGTAGAAGACCCTGTACAGAGTGGAGCAAAGTGCAGTTTAATGTACAACTTCGTATACATAGCGGAGCAGTGCGCGGTATATAACGTAATGAAGAGTGTACAGATTTGGATGATGTGGAGTATATAATGTACAGAGTAGAGCAGCTAGTCCGTTTCTTTGCTTATTAGTGTTCCGCTTTAGGGTTGGTTAAAACTATGTCTGTTGCATACCATACTGGCTATCATCCAGTATTTCAAAAATGCTGAAGTGAACAGGAGGGATGGCACCAACCTTCATTCCAATATATAAATAATTTTCTCCAGCACACCTTCTTTTTCATATTGGTCTTATTGAGAAATCAAATAAAAAAAATTACAAAGAGAAAAGCTTTTCTTATATCCAACCAGTAACAATTTGTAGCTGCTACATAAGGCTAGGTTCACATCTATGTGTGTGGCTGCAGTAATTGCATCTGTTCCCGCAACCACCTGCAGCCAAATCGCGCTGCTTTTAGGAGACTCAGTATTTTGGTAAATTCATTCTGAATGGCACTCCCACGCATAACGACCCGCAGCGTGTTTGCGACAACCGCAGAGAAATCGCATGGTCAAAAAGACCATGCAATTTCCCTGCGGCCGCATTTTAAAAAAAGGTGCATGCACCTTTTTTTACGGAAACGCAGGCACAGCAGCCCAGTCACGCCCAAACGCGGGCTGCCAAAAAGCATTTCTTACACACCTGGCGTAAGATAAAATGTTGGATAACATGAGTAGCTGCTATCGTTATTGATAGTCTAGCTGTGGGCAGAAAGCCATTTTCTTTCTGTTCCATTGAGGGACACAGGACTTCAGATACTTCCAAGTTATACTGTTGCCTACAGGAATATGCGAACACTGCCAAACAAAGAAAAAAAAATCCATAGGCCAGCCCAGGATAAAGTGTCCACTATCCAGCATGCCTGAGCATCCTAGGACGATTTACCTCTATTATTCAGCTCTGCTGAGAAAGCCTAGCTGTTACTAGGGGCACTGCTTTGCTGGATCTGGGAAATCTGGAACATTCTTAGCCCTGTGACTTTGAAATCAATTAGACAGATAGATTTTCTGCATGTTCCCTCTTAGAGCTCACCCCAGAGGTGCCTTGTGTAACAGGTATGTGTGTTGAGCTTATCCTCCGCTCCATTAGGGTTGTAACCCTACTCACTAACTTATGGTTAGATTCTAATCTTTCTTTCTGCCTACTCTTGTTGGGTACCTAGAGTTTTCTTGTTGGCTCAGAAGTAGCTTTCACACCCCTTGGTGATATGATTGACTACAGCTTCGGATATGGAGTTTTTGTTTCCCGACCCATATGGGGTGAGTTGTATATGGGCTTGGGGCCTTCCCTTCAGACTGGCTGGTCTTCTCCTAGAAGGACTTGCTCCCAGCTCCCTTGTCTGATACCCGTTTCTTCCAGGGACTGGTTTCCCTTTCTTATCAACCATGTTGCTTGTTTTTCTCTCACAAGTTGCAATTTTTTCCACTCCTTGATGTTTCAGGTAGTTCCATTTCTAACCTAGTCTATGAGTCGATGCTTCCTTCCATCATTCCTCCCTGGTTGGTAACTCTTTCTTCTTTGTCTTGGGTATCAATCTTGGTACTCCATGACGTCACCTCTGATTGTGTTGGCAGGTTCCCTTGTCAGGCAGAAAATTCAGTTTCATCTTGTGTTAGGTTCAGGTGCTGGTCCTAAAGGTGGCTCTTAGACTGCAGCTAGTCCCAAGTTCTGATTTGCTGGTCCACTTAGCTTGTTGCTAGTTGCCCACCCCTCAGTTGGACTGCTTTTAGATGTAGGACAGTAACTGAATTGCTATGTCCCTCAATGTGTCAGAAGACTTAGTAGACCAGACTGTGTGGACTGCACAGAGATAACCCAAAACGCATGTAAAGTGAAAAATGATATTTATTAAAATAGATGACAAATCAGAAAATACAAACAGTGCACAACCAACCCAACAAACCCACCAACAACAACAATATATACAGCAAGGGGCAGTACCAGAATCACAGATGTCAGCCAGACCAGGGTCATACATGGCAGGTCAGCAGGACAAGGAATATTTCAGAAGCGTAAACGTTAGCCAAGCCAAGTTCATACACAGGAAGATCAGTAAATGAGGGACAGGGAACCAACGGGACAGAGAGGGGATGGATCGGGCTGAAGGGTGCAGGAACACAAAAGGACCGGGTCAGGATAAGCTCGGGAACAAGGTTGGATGGAGTCTCAGGATCAGTAAACAGGCAAACAAGGTCAGGGCTCAATGAGAGAGATACCAAGGCAAGCATGTGAGGGCTTGCTGGGTATTTATGGGACTGACAATAATTGTCTTCATGTAACACCTGTGCGCAGGGAGTGTTGTCTGCTCCATACTGCCAGGATCCATCCACTGGTGGACATCAGTAATGCGGCCAAAAGATGAAATAACACCAGCAGGGAAAGATTCCCCTGACAGTTCCAAACTGCCAGGAGACACCTACTGGTGGACCCCAGTACTGCATGCCAAATGATATATCTTACCAGCGGACGGACCCTTTCCTGGACACAATGGATTAGAAAGAAATAGGATTTTTGTACTTGTAAAATCCTTTTTTAGGAGTCCTTTGCAAACACAAGTATCACCCCTCTGTGTTTATAATTGTGCTCCTGGTACTGCTTGGTACGAACTGAGGCCTGCTGGGAAGAGGAGGGGTTATCCTGGGCTGTGCCACAATAATCTTTTTTTTTTTTTTTTGCTTCCCATTTTCCAAATCTTCCCGTAGGCAGCAGTTTAACCTTGAAGTATCGGCATTTTTTTTACCCTTAATGGACTCCAAGAGGGAGTACAACTTTTTTTTTTTTTTTTATCCTCTTACCACAGTAATGATACTACTTTCTGGTGAAATGCTACACATCCCTTTTTGTGAACATTAGCTGAGCCTAAAACATGCATGTAACCTGTTTAAATGACAGGTCAGCCTTATGGAAAGTAACCTGTTTAGGTAAAAAAACTAGGCGATAATTGGTAATAAAGATGGGGACAACAAAACTGTGAGAGTGTTTAAATTAGATCTAAGAACATTTAACTTTTGATTGGTTAAAGAAAACCAAATAGTGGCCTTACACGCTTTATTAAATGATCAATTTATTTTATGATTGATCAATAGTGTACAACACAATTGATCGATATGCCACACACAGGGTAGTGGGATTTGATTGATAGTTGGAAGATATGAACATAAGTTATCTATCGTATCTCTGTTTCCACTGGGCAACCTCTAAATCCAATTGATGAAGATACATTTCATTTAGATACATTAGATACATTCATTAGATACATTTAATTATCTCAGTGCTGCAGAATACGTTTCTGCCTTGGCTAATCGTCTCAATGTAATCAAATCCCATCTAAACTGAGTCTAAATTGACTGAAAGGAAAACACTTACTTTGGCTTTCTTAGTTCTCTGTTTAAATGAGAATCGTGGTCAAATTTGTATAGACAAAAGGAAGATATGTATGTGACTTTTTCAGTTCGCTTCATTCAAAACTCTGCAGATGCATGGTCTTACTATATAAATGTGTCTGTGTGTGGGCCTCCTGCCAAGTACAACACGCCCGTCTTTCTCTCCCCTCATCATGTGTGTTTGGAGCTTCACATGTTTACTTTCTGGACTTTCTTCTCTGCATTTTTTCCTGTCACTTGCCATTGCTCTATTTTTCTCACTCATTCATATAATCTAAACAGAATTTAGACTTTCTGTTTTCTTGCTGCTCTTTCAGGCACATTAACTGCTTGCTGTGTACTGGGTCATGTAAAGAGGGGCACTGCAAGGCTAGCTGGCAGCTAGCATAGGGCATGATGCCTAGACCGAAGGCTGTTACCAGTTGCAACATGCTGCCAGCTCTTCACGGGAATTACATTGTAATATGTATATAATGACATACTATCTTTCTCTGCAGGGAGAACAGGGGGAGGATGGCAAGATGGAAGGTACACCGGGTCCCCCTGGAGACAGGGTAAGACTTATTACTATTATCATAAATGGTCACATTCATAATTACTGTCAGTTGTTTTTGTGAAATTCTGTCTTTTTTTGCTTATGCACATGCAACCTATCACCTGTTACCTATTACAAACCTAGGCAAAAAGAGTTTACCTTCAACAAAATCCAAAACAGCAATCAGTAGATCCAAAGATATAGGTAGCTAAGATGAAAAATGTAGCCTCATCCCTGCCAAAAATCTCCCCCATGAGTACAATATAGAATACATTGCATATCAGCAAATACAGTTACCTATGTCCACACTGTTTTTTTCCTTTTTGTGGATCCCTTTTCAGGCTGCTTCTGTGCCGTCGCTGTCTGTGCTCCTGTGTAGTCATTTTGAGAAGTGTGTTGTCCTGTGCATGTGTGAGATGGAACATACAATGGTACACTCATCTGTGTTTAAAAATAAAAAGCCCTCCACTGAGATCTTGGAGCTCTGTAGGAGAAAGTTTTTGTTTTTTTTGTTTTTTTTTTACAGCAGCAGCAAATAAGATAAATGGAATAAGGCACATGTGCTTTTCTTGTGTGTGCAGTGTCAGAATTGTGCAACATCTTGAGGCTTAGGCTGGCCATACATGGTACAATTCTCTTGTACAATTTTCCTTTAAATTTACCAAAACCATATAATATGAGGTTAAACACTTTCAATTTGTTTGCAATCAAGCAAGCCCTTGCACTTCATAGTTGAAGGTAAATCTAAAGAAAATTGAATAAGAAAATTGTATAATGCATAGCCAGCTTTAGGTCAGCCATACACGGTTCAAATCTCGGCTGGCTCAGCAGGAACTGGCCGAGGTTCGAACCATTAGTTGGCTGGCTGAATGTACCAAGTTGATCGATCAACTTGGGTACAACCAGCCTGGCGGATTTGCTTCCGATTATCACAAGCGGCTGCTAGCGATAATCACTGTCTTCTGTTTGTGGTGATTGCTTTCGCCCCACTCCCACCCCATCTCCCCCTTCCCCGCCGGGAGAACACAATGGCCCAGCAGGAAAGATTCTCCTATCTGTGCTCATGGGGGAATCCTGCAAATTTCTTTCCCGCAACCCGTGGCCGCAGAAAAATAATTTGCACCGCCTATGAACAACCTTAGGCACAAAATCTCCCTGAAGGCACTAGTGACGTTACCTTACCTAGGGGGCTACATCATTAATGCCCTCAGTGGAACCAGAAAGCTGGGAAAAAGGTAAGGAAATCAAAAACTTTTTTTTATCAACATTGGATGATTTCACAGATTTAGAAAAAAGGCGGCTCAAGAGAGAATTTCAGATATACAAATATCTTCAGCTTCCTATATAATCCCATTCTGTTGATCCCATTTGTTATCATGTGCTCAGTTTGAATGTTCTGATTTGTGACAGGTTTACTTAAAAACTGGACTAGTTGTTTAGTCAGATTGTTTGCTGGTAATACAAACAGAACATTTATGGCTAATTCAGAGGTTTTTTTACTCATGCCCATCAGCTATAGGAAATCCAAACTACAGTAAAAGAAACCCTTGTGCTCTCTAATTTCTCTCAAAGACATAAAAGGTAACAGCAGCCCTAAAATACTTTGCAGCAGAAACTGCAGCCCCCTAGTTCCCACAGAGGCCAGTCACTTAATGCTTTAGGCTTATGGTCATGTAATCTTCTGAAGGGCAGGATCAGAATTCATATCAGTCGATGCTTTTCACCAGAAGAGATCACATGACTAAATCCTAGGTATTTGGTCAAGTGATCAGCTGCTGTGGTATCCCAGAATAATAATTTCTGCTATTATTATTTTAAGGCTGGGTTTACACTGGTACGAATTGGATGTGGGTTTCCCCGCATCCAATTTGCATGTCAGGAGACTGTGACCACCTCTCAATCGAGCCAGTTCACACATCTCCGGGATGGCTGCAGAGCGGTTTGCAGAAGAGTCCTGTGTGTCTTCTGGTCCGTTTCAGGTCCGAATTTGGACCTGAAACATTGAACAGGGACGCACTGGACCCCTGCTGTGAGCCGCTTTGCACACAGTGTGAACCCAACCTAAGGGTCAGGTGGAAGCTTCGTGCTTCTCTTCAGTTGGAGAGCTGATCAGCTTTCTTTGATGCAGCACAGCCCAGCTATGGACATTTTTTGAAAAGCAGTTGTTTTTCTGACATCAGGCAGTGCTTCACTTTAAAATTTGTCTAGCTTTTTGGCTTAAGGTAAAAAAACCTTCTGGGTGCAGTGCCCCCCCCGACCCCATTATACTTACCTGAGCTCCATCTTGATCCAGCAATGTGCATGAGAACAGTGGCTCTCCCGAGTCTTTCTCTCCTTATTGGCTCACACAGCAGCTGCTGCCAATCACAGCCAGTGAGCCAATGAGGAGAGAGCAAGGGTCGGGCCCAGCTGTGCCCTGTGTGTGAACAGGCAATGTCCATTCACGGGAGCGAGCCTGCTTGAGTGCCCCCATAGCAAGAGGCTTGCTATTGGGGTCACTTCATCAGGGTGGAAGAGCCAGGACCACCGGCAGGGCATCCAAAAAAGAGAATTCGGGCTAGTCTGTGCAAAACCATTGAACAAAGCAGGTAACTAACATGTCTTATTTTTTAAAAAAAACATTGTTCCTTTAGAATCACCAACATCACCTCTCTCATGGTGAAACAATAGAGACTTACCTGTAAGGTTTAACCAGGGCAATGAACATCTGTAGAAAGTTTAATTTACTCTGGAAGACTGAAAAGTCATTCAGATACTAAGTGCTGTTCACACTGGGGCGGCTTCAAAGTCGCACGACTCTGAAGCCGCCGCGTACCGCGCTGCTTGCAAACGATTTCTGTAATAGAAGTCAATGCAAGCCACTCCGAAGTTGCCCCCAAGTAGTACAGGAACCATTTTCTAAGTTGGAGCGACTTGAGTCGTTCTGATTAGAACAGTTCCATTGCACTGCATGGAGCGCAACTTGTCGGGCAGCTAAGTCACCTGACAGATCGCCTAAATCCTAGTTCACACTAAGGCGACCTGTCAGGCGACTTAGGCACCTGACTAGTCGCGCTCCATGCAGTGCACTGGAACTGTTCTAATCAGAGCAACTCAAGTACTACTTGGGGGTGACTTTGGAGCAGCTTGCACTGACTTCTATTACAGAAGTCATTTGCAAGCTGCGCTTTATGGGGCGGCTTCCAAGTCGTGCGAATATCTTTAGATATTGTAGCATTATTCACAAAATCTTGAATGGAGACAAGGTCTACCCAAACCATCAAGTGACACATCTTTTTCTCTTTATCAAGGGTCCTGTCGGTGATCGTGGAGATAGAGGGGAGTCGGGAGATCCTGGATATCCTGTAAGTTGGAGCTGGGGATAGGGTTCTCCTGAACACAGTACCATATGGTTCTGAGTGATCTGCAGTTCTCTGTAGTTATACATACCGCAGGATATATTGTTTTTTGATATGTGCTTTCAAATCTATAAGTGACATGTTTATGTGTCCTTTTATTAGCTTACTGGACAATAGGGTTGCACCAATACCGATACCAGCATCAGTGCTGAGCCTAAGCATTTGCATTAGAATCGGTACGCGTGCAAATGCACGATACCTGAAAGTGATACCTCAAGGCTCGGTTCTTTCATCTGTCAGCGGGATTCTGCTCTGACAACTGAAATGTAAAGAAAAGAATGCTGGCAGTTATCGGTTGTTAAGGAGTGGAGCCGCCGCTTCCTTAACAACCAATGACATTTCAGCTGTCAGTAGGATTCCCCTGCTGACAGATAAAATTAAAACAAAACAATGCCGGTGTTCTGCCGAAATCTCCAACCACCTTACTGGTTAGAGATTTCAGCAATAATTGCAGACGAGTTGGAGTTTTCAGCAGAACCCCGGAGCGTATGCAGTCCGGTACTGGATGCTTTAGCTGTTTTCACAGAAGGCCCACTACTAACCAAAAACATGGCCGCCTTCAACTTTTTTCCTCTGTACCCGCTGTTCTGTGAAAACAGCAAAATCATCCAGTACTGCTCCCGGGGTTCTGCCAAAAACTCCAACTCGTGTAAATCTTCAATTATTGCTGAAATCTCTAACCAGAAGTGAGAGAGGTGGGTGGTTGGAGTTCTCGGCAAGTTGGAGTTCTCGGCAAGTTGGAGTTCTCGGCAGAACACTGGCTTGGGTTATATATGCATCCGTCAGAAATACTGGCTCCTCCCCCATCGTCTAGTGTTCCAGTGCCATCTCCCCTCCCCCCCCCTCCACCAGCATCATTCCCACTGTAGCTGCTCACCCTTCTCCTTCAGCAAGAGTTGTCCCGGGATGTCTAAGTCCTGGCAAGCTGGGTCCGGATTCAGCATACCTCGCTGTTTTCCCTGGTCACCATGGTGACTTGACACTGAGGCCATGGCATTAGGATTGGATTTATGAGGAGACAGTGGGCGGATCTGTAGACAGGCTCCAATCCCTGCCAGGAGGCTACAGAAAACCATGCCCTGCTCCCGCCCCCTTCCCAGCAGTACAGCTTGTTTTTTTTTTTATGTATTGCATGCTGCTGGGTGGTCCGACTCCAGAAAGAAGATCTCTAAACTGGAAGTCCCAAAGTAATTGTGAGCACTGGGCAGTGTAGGTGGAGACACCCCACTTCCACAATGACCTCAATGGTGGAAAAACATGGTGCTGGGTTACAGTGGTGACAAAGATTATGGCTCATATTTTTGTTAGGGGTACAAAGGTATGCAAGAGGAGTATTGATAGCAGTGATAGAAAGGGGCAGTGTAGTGGTGGCAGGGGGCACATGGGTGGCATAGGAGTGCAGGTGTAGGAGGGGGTGCAGTGTGCAGAGGTTTATTATATTAGGGGAAAAACGATGTTGGCAGTGGTGTGTTGTTGGGTATGGCGGGGGGGCAGGGGTGAGGGACATTGGTGACAGATGTGTGTGTGTGTGGGGGGGGGGGGTACAGTGTGCAGAGGTGTTTGTGGGGAGGAACAGTGCTGACAGTGCTGTGTTGTTATGGGGGGGGGGGGGACAGACTGGGGTGAGGAGCATTGGTGACAGATGTGTATGGTGGGAGTGCAGTTGTGGCAGAGGTATATTGGAGGTGGGTTAGGGGGTAGTTGCGGAGGTGTGCAAGGTGGTACAGTGGTGACAGAGTTGGTTGAAGGGGCACAATGATGTCAGAAATGTGTGGTGGGAGTGCAGTTTTTAGCAGAGGTGTGCTCAAGGTGTGCAGAGTTGTATGAGCAGGTATTTGGTGAGGGTGAAAAAATGATTGCAAAGGTGGTGTAATTTAAATTTAATGCGCCAGAGTTCCCTTCCGGCCATCCAGTAATCTCCCAATGACACCCCCCCCCAGCCCTTCCATCCTCAACTACCCTGGTCTCACCCTCCCACCCTGCCCTAAACCCATCATCACCCAACTCCATCCCTTTTAGTATTGGTATCCTATTTAGGCTAGCTTTTCTCCCTAAAGCATGGCCAATTTTTTTGGTGTCATGTAATATGTCAAGGCAAATGTTGATTGTCCAAGAACATGACAGGAGGTGTGAACACTTGTAAAATCACCCTGTTCTAATTCTAAAACACCATGGTAAAAATGTTGTTATTCAGTTATAAAAGTTTTCTTGTTGTAACATTCATATACTATATTCAGTGTACATCCTGCATTAACACCAGTGGATGCCTACATTAATCTTTAGGATTAAAGATGATCGCACAAATAGTTTCTTTGGACTTTTAATGCCTTTTTCCAATAAATCTTGTGTATTAGCACAAACAAGTTAGAAATAGATTAACAGTATGAGGTCTTGCAGTTACTGTGCCATGCAGATATTTCCAAAGGCAGTTCCTCTGTTTAAAATGCATTTGTATTTACAGATAAATGAAGAAGCTTTGTCTCAATGCTCATTCTCAAATGAGGGATACGGGGAACAATTTATCAATCAAAGTAGGGGAAAGCTAGAACCCCAGTGAGCTTTTTTTGTGCCGGCTGTGTCCCCATTAGAGTTTTATGAGGCCTTAGACAGCAATAAAACCCAACAAATCTAACACTTTTACACTTTATACAAAACTAAAAAATGTGTTTGGGGTTAGAACTTAAATATTTGATGTTAAAAGTGCCAGAAAAAACACATGAGTAATAAACACTTGAAGACCAAGTTGGATGGCTATGTAAGGTTTACTATACAAGCCAAAAACAGACTAATATTGTTCTATATTATTGTAAATATGAAGCATAATGATGAAGTTTAAGACCTAGGTATGATCATTAACCATATATTACTTAAATGCAGGGCCAGGAAGGACCAGAGGGCCCCAGAGGAAAAGCAGGGCAACAAGGTTTACCGGTAAGGAACTGTCACTGCTGGCTTGTAAAGCTCACCCTGCATGTAACAGTCTGATTAGATGATTCTGCGTAGTGTGAGGGCTTGCCTAAAAAAAGTTCCAGAGTGGATGAATGGATCAGGTAGGCCCTCACATTTTGGGTACCGTATATACTCGAGTATAAGTCGTTCCGAGTATAAGTCGAGGCCCTAATTTACCACAAACAAATGGGAAAAACTTATTGACCCGAGTATAAGACGAGGGTGAGAAATGCACAGCTACTGTAAGTGGAAAAGAGGGTCAACAATGCCCATTTGCAGCATCACTGTGCCCATTTGCATGCCTCACTGTGCCCATTTGCAGCCATAGGTCCCCTGAACTTCAAACTCGGTAGTTAAGGGTTCCTAGATGCCCCCTAGCTGCAGCCAAAATTTGGGGTCTCTGAACCCAAAGGGTCCTGAAATGACATTGCTGCAGATAGACACAGTTTACCGAATTTGGGGCCCCGTATCTCGGGGCCACTTAGTACTAAGAACCCCAAATTTGATGGGCAAACCCAGTGGAACTAGCACCATAAAATGTCCAAAGCTGGGGTTTCTAGCACTAAGTGGACCCGAGATAAAGGGCCCCAAATATCAGTTCAAAAAATGTCAAGCACTTTTCTGCAGCAGAAAATGACATTTTCCGAACCAGTTTTGGGGCCCCATATCTCAGGGCCACTTGGTGCTAGGAACCCCAGCTTTGGATATGTTATGGTACCAGTTCCACTGGGTTTGCACACCAAATTTGGGGTTCCTAGCATCAAGTGGCCCTGAGATATGGGGCCCCAAAATCGGTTCAGAAAATGTCAAGCACTTTTCTGCAGCAGAGAATAACATTTTCCGAACCGATTTTTGGGCCCCGTATCTTGGGGCCACTTAGTGCTAGGAACTTCCACTTTGGATATGTTGTAGTACTAGGTCCACTGGGTTTGGATACCAAATTTGGGGTTTCTAGCACCAAGTGGCCCTGAGATACGGGGCCCCAAATTCGGTTCGGAAAATGAAATGTTTTGCTGCAGAAAAGTGATTGACTCGAGTATAAGTCGAGGGGGGCACTTTCAGCACAAAAAAATGTGCTGAAAAATTCGACTTGTACTCGAGTATATACGGTAATTTTAAAGGAGAATGTACAGAGTTTGTAACGTGAGGTAACGCGAGTTTAAAGAGACACTGACACTTTGCTCATTCAGGCATAATTGGAGGTGGCCATTTGGGAAAACCACAACGAGTGGATCCAGTGATACGGCTAAAGTTATGTCAATTTTGAGGTGTCCTTGACCCTATCCACCTTTTACCTCTGCCTCCTAGTAGTTCAGTAATGAAAATTAAATATCACAATAAAGGGTAAATGGAGAAGCAGGGTGCATGTGGTGTATTTTGCACCAAAATTACACTTCCTTCTCAAGTCCCAGTAAAATGGAATATTGTTTATTTGGTGTACGGACTAATGCAGTGTGAGAATTAAATTGGTGTGCGTCAAACCAAATGTCTCGTACTTTATTCTAATTTTCTTTTTTTGTGGAATCTCCAATAATAATTAAATTTAAAAAAATAAAAATATTTTATTTTTTGCAGGGACATCCTGGACCACCCGGTTTTCAGGGCTTAAAGGGATCCAGAGGCACTGTGGTATGTTTTGGTGATTTTTTTTTTCTGCAATGGAAATGGTAGTCTTTTGTGCACTTGTCTCACTAAAAAAATGCTGCATCCAAACTCATAGCAAAACATGTATGGGACTGGGCTCTCTTGTCAGTTCTTTCCCTTAATAGCCCTCCTTTACTTTGCTGAAGCAGTAAATTGGTGAAACTTACAAATAAACACTGGATGGAGAGGTGCACATGTTTTTTCAGGAGCATCTTCTGAAAGCACGCCTTTGCCTATCACACGCTCTCATGTATGTACCACTGTCATACATGATGGTAAATGTAGGAGCAGTAGCTAACCCAGTTTCCAACACCAATGGCTGCATCCAGTTACACTGAAAGACCTCTGTTTTTTGGAAAGGAGATCTTACCAAATACTGGCTTTGTCACCTTATATGATGTATATGTAAAGCATAGGACAGAGCAAATCAAATTCATATAGGAAGAGGCAGAAGACGGTCAGAACACAGCTATCCACTGTGCGTATTATAAAAGGCAATGATGTATCACGATGTGTGTCAGTTGTATAGCACATTTTTTGTTGACTAGGCTCTCTACGGTAAGTTTTGTAGGGTAATGGAAATTATGCCTTACTGTAAAGTCAGCTTACAGAATGTGGCCTTATATACTATATGAAAGGTTATCTCCTAAACAAAAGACTAGAAGCCAGAGTCAGCTGAGCTTGCCCACTCCCCAGCCCAGCACTCTGGAGAGTGGTGACTGATAATCACCGCTCGCCGCTCAGAGCCACCCAAGAAATTAGCAATTATAGGTCATGTGATCACTCGGTTCTAACATGGTTAGTCTGTGGGAGCTTTAGGCGTTACATGGAAAAGACAATAGGGCCAAAAAGAGAAAGCTTTTACTACTCACAGGTATATTGTAAATTGTAAAGCTAAAATTCTCATTTGCCCATGCTAGATAAAGTGACATGTTAGCTACTCTGAAGACATACTAAGTTGCCAGTACATACTTTACAAAATACCTTTTGAGGTATGGGGGAACATGTGACATTCCACCTATCCCAAATGAGTCAGTGCTCTGTTCCTCAACAGCAAGGCCTAAGGGCTGTTACAGGTTTCTGTAGGGAAGTAAGGCTGCCATTACCGACCATCTTCTTAAAATTATAGTTACCTGGCTGCTAAGCCAACCTTCTTGGTTCTATCTGAGAAGGTAGACCAGAACAAGTGTGCAGGTCAAGAAAGTTTGAAAAAAATCCTATGTCCTTATTTATAAGTCAGTGACCCGGTATGTTAGGCAGTCGACCAGAATGTACAAATGAAGTCCAATAATGATAGTTTTTCTGTTTCTCTTGTAGATGTCTTCTAGGGTCCATTCACAAAAACACTACTGCTCTTGGCAGAAAAAAAAGGCTAATTTTGAGCGTTATTTGTACTAGCGTTTAGCTTTTTTATCTGCCAGAAAACTGCTCTCAAAAACGCACACCAGAAATATTTTTTCTGCCTCTAAACACTGAGCTTAAAATATGCTTCTAAATAACCTAATATGCATGGACACACAGGATAACATTCGTTAAAAAATACAAAACTCCTCTAGGAGCAGTGGCTTTTTTTAAGCCAGAGTGCACGGGCCCTTATTTGGACCTTTACCAGACCAGCATTTACGACTTGCAATTTGCTAGCGGTTAGTTATCTTTCCCTTTCCTTTAGCAAGGGAAATACCTGGTATTCCCTACATCGACAAATCATTCTTCTAGTGATGTGTTGGGAAGGGTCTTGGCTCTCTGATCTATTAACCAGGTGGTGGTGAGTTTGATGAGGGAAAGTTTCTAGAAAACCTTCTTTAAAAGCTGATGAATTTGTACCCTTTATCCTGCCACTGTAAAATCAGAATCCTTGGATCAATCAAAAATGTAATTTAAGGGTGTAGCTGTGGCAGACTGCTATTGGGCCCAAGGCATCCAGCACTTTCTGGCTACACAGTGATTCATGCAGGTGGCAATGGCATGACTGTTACATTGGGATAAAATAAATTCATATATAACTTGGAAACCTATGCTGATTGCTGTGGAAACACTAAGGGGCTATTTATAACAAAGAGCGGATATCACTATCCACAAAACATCACTGGACATCACAGTATTTATTCCACACTGTGCCTGCATTTTACCAATCAAGTATAAAATGCAGGCTAGGTGTTCTATTTAAGTGCACGGTATGGCCTTCGTAATTGTCTTTGAGATTAGAGAGCCCTTACTGGTTTTTTACTAGAAGGCCTCATTGCACTTCGTTTTGGCCCTTGAGCATTTGATGATGTAACTGGATTGGCTAAACAAAGTTTCACAAAGTTGGACATGGAAAATTATGGTTCTGCAGTAACAAATGTTTTAAAAATTGCTTTGTGTTTCAGAAAGATTAAAATTATTGTGAAAAATTTGGCCAAAAATGGATTATGAGTTTTCATAGTTTTTTAGTATCTATTTACAGATCAGATTTAGCTGTGTTATAATTAACATTGATGACATTTGGGCAAAAGGGAGTGGAGGGATTGTCAAAACAGCTTTATAGTTAAGAGTAAGCATTGGAATAATTTGTTTCCATGAAAAACCGTAAAATGCAAACGCAAACAAAATGTTGTGGTTAATACGTTAAAACTAGAGAAAAGAAAATGTGCAGACAATTGAATTATTGGTGATAGCAATTGGTGATTGGTTGCCAAGCGATACAATTTCAAAGTTGTGCTCATTTTCTTTTCTTCAGTAATAATTCATCAGCATGATTGCCTTTTTATAGTACATAGAGAGCTGATACAGTTGTATGAAAAGGTGACAGTACAGGTGACCATGAATGGTGTAGATAAAATCAAAGTCATTCATTTAAGCAGTGAGCTGGTGTGTGCGTTTTCTGTGCTGCACATGTAGGAATACTGAATGACAGGTCAGTGTCTGAAGTGTCTAAATACATGGATTAACCCCGCTTAATGGTCCTATTTATGTTACCGGGGTCATACAAACAAATCAAGAAGAGCTTAATTCGCCACTGGCTGACTGCTGCATGTTCAGCTATTGCTAGATCTTGGCGTCAACCAGTGGTCCCCTCTCTAGCGTATTGGGCCTGCGAAGTGGATAGGATCGAACATATTGAACGGCTGTTAGCGTGGGATGCTGATAAAAGTGAGACCCACACTATTACGTGGACCGTTTTGTTACATTTCCGGTTCTCTTCTGATTTTGACCCTTTTATAGCAGATACAGCCGTTACTGCTCCCCTGGGCCTTTTCATGAGTAGCTTGATATACCTTATCCCCCACTTCCCTTTCTTTCTTATACCCCCCCCCCCTTTTTTTAAATTTTTTGATTTCTTTTTCTCTTTTCATATTTCTGCGCCCTTTCTACTCCTCCTCCCTCACCTTCTTAAGATGAAAGTAATCTTACCGGTAGATTCGCCACTTTTAGGCCATATGTGTTGAGTCTTGTTTTTTTCAGTTTTCTACACTATTGTTTAATGTGATCTACTGGTTACTTGATTTACCATTACTTGGTTTATTTCTACACTCTTTGATGATATCAACTTGACTATGATTATGTGATATATGTTCTTTTAATGTCCCTCCGATCCTAATGTATACTTGTTCATTCAATGGAAATATGTTACATCTTGCCTATGGTTATTCAATGTGGTTTAAAAAAAAAAATGCTTGAAACTTAATAAAACAGATTCAACATAAATACATGGATTAATTCCATTACAAAGAACCCTCTGCTGACATCAGGAACTGGGTGTCCTAGTCACTTGCTATGCAAAGAAACAGAATGTAGATTTCAGCCAGATGTGAAATGAATCCAGATTTCAGTTCATTTCTCTGTTGTTTCATAGGGAACAAGGGGCAAGCCAGGAAAACCAGGGGAACCCGGAGCTCGAGGACCGCCTGTAAGTTCTGAGTTTTCAACAATGTGATGTTACATACATGTTCACATTCTTTGCCTCTTAGCTAAGTATATATAATGTGTATATATTTCTATATTTTTCCATACATACAGTACTGTTCTTGTTTTAAGAACTTGTGTAAAAATGCTGTAAAATTAGCAGGTGTTCAAAAATAATGAAATTAGTAGTTTTTATTTATCAGTTAACTTTCCACAAAGTTCACAAAAAAACTTAAATCAAATCAATGTTTGCATTCGCCCTTTTCTTTTTAAACCGCATAGATTCTCCCACATATGCTTGCACACAAGGGGCTGTTCACACCAGCCCACACAGAAAACGAAGCCGTGCAAGGGTGAAGTATGGTGGAGCTCCTTGTAGGTTTGGGGGTTCATTTCTGCAGATGATGAGTATTTTGTTAGAACAAATGGTCTTCTCAATGCCGAAAAGTACAAAACATTCAGCCACAGTCATAAAGAACGGCCTTCAGGAAAAAGGACAAGAGACCTGGAAGAGATGGTATGGTCAGAGAGCCATGCTTTTAACATCATTGAGTCTTTCTTGGATTACATGAAGAGCCAAAGCAACTGAGACAGCTTAAATCCACTAAAGAACTGTGGTTCATTTTCCTAGATATTTCGGACAACAAGCTTCCGAGATCCTTAACCACTTCCCCCCCGGCCTATAGCAAAATGACGGCCGGGCGGTGGTTCAGTTATCCTGACTGGGCGTCATATGACGTCCTTCAGGATAACAGCCTCCACACGCCCGTGGGGAGCGCTAATCGCGGCGATTGGTGGTGCAGTGTATCAGTCTGACACACCGCTACACCGATCTCGATAAAGGGCCTCCGACAGAGGCTATTTACCACGTGATCAGCCGTGTTCAATCACGGTTGATCACAATGTAAATAGGAAGAACTGTTGTTCAGCTTTTCCTCACTTGCTTCTGACAAACGCGAGTAGAAGAGAGGCGATCGGCGGCTCTTCTGACAGGGGGGGTCTGCGCTGATTGTTTATCAGCGCAGCCCCCCCTCGGATGACCACACTGGACCACCAGGGACACTACTAGGACCACCAGGGAAGGGGGCAACATGTGGATGGCCAGGTATGTACCCCATGGCCATCCACATGTTCAAATGCATGCCCAATCTGTGCCAATCAGTGCCACAAATGGGCACTGATTGGCACCAGCATGTACTAAAAGACATCAGTGATGCCCAGCAATGCCACCCATCAGTGTCATCAGTGCAACCCATCAGTGTCCATCAGTGCCACCTATCAGTGCCCATCCATGCCCATCAGTGCCCACCTATCAGTGCCCATCCGTGCCACCCATCAGTGCCACCCATAAGTACCCATCAGTGCCACCCATAAGTACCCATCAGTACCGCCTACGAGTTCCCATTAGTGCCGCCTATGAGTGCCCATCAGTGCCACATACCAGTGCCATGTATTAGTGCCCATCAGTGCCACCTATCAGTGCCGCCTATCAGTGCCCATCATCAGTGCCCGTCGTTGCCACCTCATTTGTGCCCATCAGTGCCGCCTTATCAGTGCCCGTCAGTGCAGCCATATCGGTGCCCATCATTGAAGGCGAAAACTTACTTATTTACAAATATTTTTAACAGAAACAAGGAAAAACGTGTTTCTTTTCAAAATTTTCGGTCTTTTTTTATTTGTTGCGCAAAAAATAAAAATCGCAGAGGTGATCAAATACCACCAAAAGAAAGCTCTATTTGTGGGAACAAAATGATAAAAAAATTGTTTGGGTACAATGCCACATGACCGCACAATTGTCATTCAAATTGTGACAGCACTGAAAGCTGAAAATTGGCTTGGGCAGGAAGGTGTCTAAGTGCCCTGTATTGAAGTGGTTAAATAAAAAACTGTGTGCAAGTGTATTTAGAAGAATTAATGTTGTTTTAAAGGCAAAGGGGGGCACATTAAATACTGATTTTAGCTCATTATTTTTTTCTGTTTATGCACTTTGTAGGTTGTTTGATAAAAACACAAGCGCCCAATTTAAATTTTATATATATATATATATATATATACACACACACACACACACAGCCTTTATCTCAGTCACCTTTAAAGGCTCAAGGTTTTTTACCTTTTGTGCATTCTAATACTTAACTTAATTCCATCTTGATCCAGTGATGTGCACGAGTGCTTCGGCTCTCCGTGGACTCTGCCTCCTCCATATTGGCTGAGACTGTCAATCACAGCCACTGAGCCAATCAGGAGAGAGGGGACGGGGCTGAGCCATGGCTTTGTGTGTGAATGTAATCGCAGAGGGGCACTCGGCAGGAGGGAGGGGCCAAGAGAGCCGGCGAGGGACCCAAGAAGAGGAGGATCAGAGCTGCTCTGTGCAAAACTGCTGCACAGAGCAGGTAAGTATAACATGTTTGTTGTTAAAAAAATATATATCACTTTGATGACCATTATTTCCTTTTTTTTCAGTTGTTCCCATTTCAGTTTGCTATGTTCCGCTGGTCCTGCTTGTTCTTCAGAATCCTAAAAGAATATAAGATAAAATTCTGAGTATATACAGTGCGTATAGAAAAAGAATCACCACCATTTTAAAATGATTACATTTTGATGCGTTGCAGTCTGGAATGGAGACAGGCACAGTTTTTGTTTTATCCAGCTGTATTTAGTTATAAGTGTAACTAATAACATATATGTCAGGGATCTCCAAACTTTTAAAACAAAGGGCCAGTTTATTGCCCTTCAAACTTTATGGGGGCCAGACTGTGCACACTGGGAGTAGAAAATGCCCTGGCATCGGTGGGAGTAAACAATGCCATAGGCTTGATGGTCAGTGGGAGTAAAAAAATTACATTATTGGTGTCAGTGGGAGGAATAGTGCCCCATCATTGGTGTCCATGGGAGGAATAGTGCCCCATCATTGGTGTCAGTGGGAGGAATAGTGCCCAATCATTGGTGTCAGTGGGAGGAATAGTGCCCCATCACTGGTGTCAGTGAGAGGAATAGTGCCCCATCTCTGGTGTAAGTGGAAGGAGTACTGGCTTGTATCAGTGGAAGGAATAGTGCCCCAAGGGCCAGATAAAGGCAAGCAAAGGGGCCACATTCACTGGTGTCAGTGGGAGGAATAGTGCCATATCACTGGTGTCAGTGGGAGGAATAGTGCCCCATCACTGGTGTCAGTGGGAGGACTAGTGCCCCATCACTGGTGTCAGTGGGATAAATAGTGCCACATCACTGGTGTCAGTGGGAGGACTAGTACCCCATCTCTGGTGTAAGTGGAAGGAATACTGTCTTGTATCAGTGGAAGGAGTAGTGCCCCAAGGGCCAGATAAAGGCAAGCAAAGGGCCACATTCGGCCCGTGGGCTATAGTTTGGAGACCTCTGATCTATGTGAAAGATATAACACTAACATGTTAGAAAAAATAAATACAAAAACAAAATCATGGCGTTGGAAAAAGGATCACCCCTATGTGTCGTTATTTTGTTGAACCACCTTTTGCTTTAATTACAGCCTTTAGTCTGTTGGAATATGTCTCTACTAACTTTGCACATCTAGACTTTGCAATATTTGCCCACTCTTCTTTGTAAAACTGCTCAAGTTCAGTTAAATTTGATGGTCACCATCTGTGGACTGCAGTCTTCAAGTCATTCCACAGATTTTTCAATGGGGTTTAAGTCTGGGCCCTGAGTAGGCCATGCAAGGACATTCACCTTTTTTTTTCTTCAACCACTGTGTGGTCATTTTTGCTGCATGCTTTAGGTCATTGTCATGTTGGAAGGTAAACCTTCTTCCCATTGGCAACTTTCTGGCAGAGGGCAGCAGATTTTCCTCAAGAATTTGATGGTATTTTGCCCCATCCATTTTTCTTCTGTCCTGACAAGTGTTCCAGTCCCTGATGCAGAGAAACAACCCTGATAACAGAATATTACAACCTCCATGCTTTACTGTAGGAATGGTGTTGTTTGGATAGTGAGCTGTATTGGATTTCCGCTAAACATATCGTTTAGTGTTGAGGCCAAATACAGTGCCTTGAAAAAGTATTCATACCCCTTGAAATTTTCCACATTCTGTCATGGTACAACCAAAAACGCAAATGTATTTTATTGGGATTTTATGTGATAGACCAATACAAAGTGGCACATAATTGTGAAGTGAAAGGAAAATGAAAAATGGTTTTCCAAATTTTTTACAAATGTGAAAAGTGTGGCATGCAATACTATTCAGCCCCCCTAAGTCAATACTTTGTTAGAACCACCTTTCACTGCAATTACAGCTGCAAGTCTTTTTGGGGATGTCTCTACCAGCTTTGCACATCTAAAGAGTGAAATTTTTGCCCATTCTTCTTTGCAAAATAACTCAAGCTCTGTCAGATTAGACGGAAAGCGTCTGTGAACAGCAATTTTCAAGTCTAGCCAGAGATTCTCAATTTGATTTAGGTCTGAACTTTGACTGGACCATTCTAACACATTAATATGCTTTGATCTAAACCATCCCACTGTAGCTCTGGCTGTATGTTTAGGGTTGTTGTCCTGCTGGAAGGTGATCCTCCTCCCCAGTCTCAAGTCTTTTGCAGACTCCAACAGGTTTTCTTCTAAGATTGCCCTGTATTTGGCTCCATCCATCTTCCCATAAACTCTAACCAGCTTTCCTGTCCCTGCTGAAGAAAAACATCCCCACAACATGATGCTGCCACCACCAGGATGGGGATGGTGTGTTCAGAGTGATGTCCAGTGTTAGTTTTCCGCCACACATAGCGTTTTGCTTTTAGGCCAAAAAGTTCAATTTCTGACCAGAACACCTTCTTCCACGTGTTTGCTGTGTCCCCCACATGGCTTCTCGCAAACTGCAAATGGGACTTCTTATGGCTTTCTTTCACCAATGTCTTTCTTCTTGTCACTCTTCCATAAAGGTCAGATTTGTGGAGAACACAACTAATAGTTGTCCTGTGGACAGATTCTCCCACCTGAGCTGTGGATCTCTGCAGCTCCTCCAGAGTTACCATGGGCCTCTTGGCTGCTTCTCTGATGAATGCTCTCCTTGTCCAGCCTGTCAGTTTAGGTGGACGGCTATGTCTTGGTAGGTTTACAGTTGTGCCATACTCTTTCCGTTTTCAGATGATGGATTGAACAGTGCTCCGTGAGATGTTCAAAGCTAGGGATATTTTTTTTTATAACCTAAACCTGCTTTAAACCTCTCCACTTTATCCCTGACCCGTCTAGAGTGTTCCTTGGCCTTCATGATGCTGTTTGTTCACTAAGGTTTTCTAACAAACCTCTGAGGGATTTGAATACAAATGCACGCCTCATTGAAAACCATTTATCATTTCACAATTATGTGCCACTTTGTGTTGGTCTATCACATAAAATCCCAATAAAAATACATTTACATTTTTGGCTGTAACGTGACAAAATGTGGAAAATGTCAAGGGGTGTGTATACTTTTTCAAGACACAGTAATTCAATTTTAGTCTCATCTGACCATAAGACCTTTATCCATGTGGCTTAAGAATCTTCAAGGTGCATTTTTGTTAAAGCTCAGTCATAACTGCATGTGGCCTTTCCTGAGGAGTGGCTTTTTTCTTGCAACCCTCCCATACAAGCCACTTTTGTGGAGAATTTGTGATATTGTTGTCACGTGCACACAATGACCACTCTGTCATAAATTCCTGCTACTGCTTCAGAGTTGCTTTAGGCCTCTTGGTAGCCTCTCTGACCCGTTTCCTCCTGGCTCTTTTATCCCATTTGGAGCGACGCCCTGAGAAAAGGCGATTAGCTACACCTGATAACGTTTACAAGTCATTTTTAGGAGGGGTGAGGGGTGGGGTGATTCTTTTTCCAACTCAGTGATTCTGTTTTTGATTTTTTTTTTTCTGACATAGTGTTAAATCTTTCACTTGGATGTTATAAGCTGAACTGAGTAAATGCAGCTGGATAAAACAAAACTGTGCCTGTCTTCAGTTCAGGCTGCAAAGCAACAAAATGTGATTATTTTAAAGGGGATGATTATTTTCTATACCCACTGTAGATAACAATTTCCTTGAAAACTGAACATGGGCTTAGCCCATGTAAGTTCACTTTAATGGTGGGGCCACCAGCTGGGCATACTTCCTTTACTTCAATTCCCATACTGTCCTGTGCACCTGCTGGGAGAAAGGGAGAGTTAGACCCTTGTAAGCTTTTTTTTTACAATCAAATCTTTATTAAAAGTATTGTAAGCTGTGACTCTGTCCTCACCCCCTTGTTACAGGACTAGGTGCCTGAGTGGTCATCTGACAAGCACCAGCACTGTCACATTGGCAGGAGGGGAGTGAGTCAATTTTCTCCCATACATAGAAGTATAAGGTCATTTTCTTCACTCCTGGCAGCTGAATGGGGAGGCTGGGAAATGAAGAGAAATGTGAGTGTGTGCCACTAGTGAGGCCACCTTTTAAGTGACCCTGTTGTTTTGCCCTAAATAAGGGAAGTACAGGTTTGCTTTAGAAATCTAGCAACAGGTGGAAAGGTGAAACATTTAACATTGATTGACTTTATTTTTAGGGAGCTGTAGGATTGGCTGGTCCCAGGGGAGTGGTAGGAAGACAGGGCCAAGAGGGTCCTCCTGGACCAGAGGGAATACCAGGGAAAGATGGCACTGCTGGGATACAGGTGAGTGTGTGAAAGTCCCAGCAATGAACAGCAAGAACACTAGTCATAAGATATTTTTGTATTTAACCAGAATTAATTTGTTCCTTTCCAGGGAGAACAAGGAGATGATGGGGAAATTGGCCCTGATGGCTTGTCTGGAAAGCGAGGAAACACTGGCGTGCCTGGTTTACCCGGGGCTCAGGGACCCATAGGAATCAGGGTAAGGATTCCAAGCTTGCACCAGGACAATTAACAATATATTCTTTATGTTAATGTGTATACATTCTGAACATTGATAAAGCGTGTGAAATTCCAGGTCTGATATCCAATACTACTTGTTGGATTTGGGGATTTAGAAAATTCCATAAATACTATACGTCTAGTGGAATGAGGCAATTTCTTTTGGCACTGAGCTCTGCTTATACCCCTTTTCCCCGAAAATAAGACCTAGCGTGATTGTCAGTGATGGCTGTAATATAAGCCCTACCCCCCCAAATAAGCCCTAGTTAAAGTTCTTGTAGGTCTTATTTTTAGGGTAGGGCTTATTTTCGGGGAAACAGGGTAGGGCTTATTTGGGGGGTAGGGCTTATATTGCAGCCATCACCGACAATCACGCTAGGTCTTATTTTCGGGGAAACAGGGTAGACATCTGAGGCAGTAACTAGTGTTAGGCTTAGGGGGTCTGGTTTTTTAAGGGTTAACTGGGGATTTAAAGGAACTCTCTTCCCGGGGGGGGGGGGGGGCAAAATGTTATAGGTGTGAAGTGCAAACACCTCTTCCTTCCAAACCTTCCTGTCATGGCCAAATGCTGGACTATTCTGACAGACATAGAGAGAGCACTTAAGGGAAGTGTTGGTGCTTGCCTCTAAGCGCTCATACTTTCATTTTGGCCTATCATTATGATGGCCACCACGAATATGCAGGTGGAAAGAAGGGATAGGCAAGTGTCCTCACTATCAGAAAGCGATTGGACATTACATTTGAGGAGAGGTGCTGAAGAACATTGTTTCTCTTTTGTTCATTGATGGGAACAGCAGATATCTTGCTCTCTAAACATTGGGTTTATAACGCCACCTCCAGGAGTAGGACACTAGGGGAAAAACAAAACAGTCTAGGGCAGGCCATACCCTCTATTTGCTAGAAGCAGCTCAGATTTTAGCTAAGCCTAGTGTCTAGGAGTAGGGACCTAAGCCTAGTGTCTAGGAGTAGGGACCTAAGCTCCCTGCTGGGAAGCTATCATAAAGAACTGACGTTAGGAAACCAGAATGACTGCCAGAGAACTTGTATATTCAGAGGGGAGTCAATGACAGCCCTGATACTTTCACACCAAAGTTTTCCTTTGGTAACCACAACACTTGGGTGAATCCCATACAAACATGAAGAGAAGACACTGGACGGAATTGAACAAGGCCCCAGTACAAAACAAACCACACACAGTCACCCCACTCTGCCATATTTATTCATTGCCAAATCCTGCAGGATATGTGTGTATGTGTGGATAATACAGTATCTCACAAAAGTGAGTACACTCCTCACATTTTTGTAAATATTTTATTCTATCTTTTCACGAGACAACACTGAAGAAATGACACTTTGCTACAATGTAAAGTAGTGAGTGTACAGCTTGTATAAGGCCCCTTTCACACGAGGCGGGCTCCGTTTCTACGGAGCCCGCCTCGGTCCGCCGGCTCAGCGGGAGATCTGTCCGTTGATCTCCGCTGAGCCGGCGGATGACAGGTCCCTCTCTGCTCACTGAGCGGGGAGGGGCTTGTCAGGCGCCGATGCCGCCTATGGAGGGATCGGACGGAAACGGACAGCGTGTCCGTTTTCGTCAGATCTCACCCGATCCGATCCGCCAGCGACGGATCTGGACATAGAGCCCATACGTCTGCTTTTAGCGGATCGGACGGGGTCGGATGTCAGCGGACATGTCTCCACTGACATCCGACGGTCCATAGGCTAACATGGATCGCCCGTTCAGGTCCGCCGTCAAAACTGACAGGCGGATCTGAACGGTCCGATCGTGTGAAAGGGGCCTAACAGTGTAAATTTGCTGTCCCCTCAAATAACTTAACACACAGCCATTAATTTCTAAACCGCTATTATAATAATGGTCTGATTATGTGGCTACCTGTTGTTTATGTTCATATAATGGTTTTCAGTTTGTTTGGCCTAATTCTGATCTATTATAGTGATAAAACTATGGTGGTGTATGGTGTATTTTACTGTAGCCTATGTTTGTTCAATAATCTTTGTTATATAACATGTTTGTTATTTTGGTTTACAAAAAAAAATGAAGGTTTAAAATCACTTTAATAACCTATAACAGAAGTAGATAGCCCAACAATGAAAACTGTGCAGTTGTCATATACAGTGAACTATTACTTAAAGTGTTACTAAACCCACAACAGTAAAATCAGTTTGCATATGCAGTAAAGCATGCTTGTTGTACTCACTGTGGAACCTAACAGGCTAGTCCTCTGCATTGTATAAAAAGGCTGTTTGATCCTGTCTTCTCTGATCCTCCCTTCACTGTCTCCAATACATCTGATGGTACAGAGCCTTGGAGGCACTCTGCACTTGCTCAGGTTGGTGTATTGCTAGAGAGGTTTTTTTTTGGGAGGGTGCATGTGATCAGCACAGGGCCAATCAGCACTTTCCAGACTGAGGGTCAGGGGTCATACAGCCTTATAGGACTGTCAGAGGAGAATGTAAACTCCTTCTACAAGCTTTAACCAGTGCTCAGCCGGACACTGACAAAAGTCACAGGACTGCTTTATACTGCTGATGAGAAAAGGTATTTAGCAGTTTATATTTACTAAAATAATTGCATTTCTATGTTCTGTGTACTGTGGAAGACCAGATATAGTGAGTGTTGGGTCCTGGGTTTAGTAACACTTTAAAGCCGAGTTCCAGCCGCTTCTGTGTTTATTAAAAGTCAGCAGCTACAAAAAGTGTAGCTGCTGACTATTCACTCACCTGTCCCATGGTCCAGCGATGCGGCCGCCCGAAGCTTCACTTCTCTCCCCGGCACCAGCATCACTAGTGCGGGTACCCGGGTGTGACAGCTTGCGCCTTCATAGCCGAGTCGCGCTGCGCCTCCTGAATGGCCGAGCAATCTTCTGGGACCTGTGATGTATCCCAGAAGATTGCAAAGAGGTAGGGGGAGAGGAGAACTTCCGCTCGAGTTGCCAAGGCGACGCAAGTTGAAGTGGGAGCTGGGTACCTGTCAAAACTAGGTACCCCCCACCCCCAAAAAAAATGACATGCCATGCAAACGTGGCATGTCAGGGGGTTAGGCGTCCTTAAAGCGGAAGTTCCACTTTTGGGTGGAGCTCCGCTTTAATTACATTGTCAATCAGCCATGGTATCATGTTTAAATTCTAATTTTGTGTTGGTTTGGCTTTATTGGATATATAGAAATGAAGAAAGAAAGGCAGAGTACAGACATTAGGGAGAGGTCTGGGTATGGGAAGAAGGTGACAAGGGAGGCAGTACTGTGGCCAATTTCATAAAGTATATTAACCCTCATGGACACCTGCTTTGCCCTGGTAACGGTATATATTGTAGAGTATTGCTCAGATTGCAATTTTCTTTTGACCAATCTGTAATTTTTCCAGGATTCTCCCACTATTCCCTAGACAGCATGAGTTCAGTTCAGTATATGCTTAATTATGTCTACCCTGTTGATCCAGGTGGAGCCAATGTCTGACTCATGTTAAGCGTTAAACATCCATTATGGACTCCTCTGAGGTTTTAGGCAGCATTTTGCCCAGTCTCAACTGGTCATGTGACCTAAAGAGAGCCAGAGAGTCAATGGAATCATCCGAATCTCTGAGTATTACAGAATGCCAAAAGAATCCTAAATGAGCCGCTAACTGTGACTGTCTTTGTATCTGCTACCCTCTAGTGGATATTGTCTGCTACACACGGGGAATCCTGTTTTAATAGGATTGTGTTTAATTCAATTGCCGTTGGAAAGTTCATTCAATTCCTCATAGATACATCATTACAACTCTGTTCTGGACTAACCCCATTGGAGTTAAACATAAGCTGTTCCATATTGTGAAGCTCTTGCAGCTGTTTCATCTTGACTGCAGTGTTCTCTGCGGGACCCTCTTCTGGCTGGAGGTGTGTGTACAGCTGTTTAGGGCTTGGGAATGACTTCTTTGGCCCTAGATAAATGACTGGTTTTATTTCACCTTCTATGCACTGGTGTATTGTTTTCTTGCATTCTCTGTAAAATATATATGTTTTAAATCGGATATTGTATAAGGTTACTTATTTTGCTTCTATACATAATCCAGCTGTGTCTACAGCCTCCTGTCTGTAAGATACAATCAGCACAGCTCTGCTTCCTCCATAGAGAACCCGTACACCCTCTGCCATACCTAGCCGTATGGTAAAATGCTTTCTTTATTCTTTTTGCATTCAGATTAGTTCATTGTCAAATTTCTTTGGTAACCAAAGTAAAATTGTTAAAATGTCTGCTGCTTGCTCTCTCTAAATACAACTTCCTAGGGAGAACCTGAAAAGGCAGGGAAGAGGGGAGTCACTACTCCTTTAGTTCTGTGTGTAAATTTCAGCTTAAAGCAGGGTTCCCATTTAAAAAAAAAAAAAAATTAAAAGTCAGCAGCTACAAATACTGCAGCTGCTGACTTTTAATCGGACACTTACCTGTCCCAGGGTCCAGCGATGCGGGGGATCGAAGCCCCGCTCGTCCCCCCCTCCGCTCGGTGGCACCAGCATTTTAACTATGGGCGCCCGGCTGTGGCTTCACTGGCCCCGCAATCTGGGACCGGTCACGGGTCCCAGATGATTAACAAGAGGGAGGGTGGAGAGGCGATCTCCCTTCCTGTGCCGAGGGAAGTGACGTCAGGAGCCCAGGCACCGAAGGAGGCAGACTACAAGGGACACCCTAGCAACAGGCATTTAGAGGTGAGTAAAAAAAAAAAAATTTTCTCCATTTTTTAAAAAAAAAAAATTTTAAGCACACCTTAAGCTACTGTGCTCCAAAAAAAGCTACCCTGTAAAACTCATTTATTTGTTTACATCAAGAAATCATGTTTTGGACCTCTTTTTTATGTTTTATTAGAAAGGTGGAGCTGGACTTCAGAAAAAAAATTATTTATTTTATTTTATTGCTGTTAAAGTGTTACTAAAACCCACAACAGTAAAATCAGTCTGTATATGCCAGGGGTGCCCAATCAGTGGCTCAGGGGCCACATGTGGCCTGCGAAGCCCTCTAATGTGGCCCGCTACCTCCTGCTGTGGGATGACAGGTTGGCAAGCTCAGATCGGGGGTTTCCGACCCGCCATCCCAGAGCATCGGTGTTGTGAATAGAGCAGGGGGTAGAGGAAGCAAGCAGCTGTGGAGCAGGGCCACATAAGCCGATGCTTCCTGTATAGCGTCGGATCCTGTCATAGGCGGAGGGATACCAAATGCACTCTGCCTGGGACAGCAACAGCTGGCCATAACTGAATGGAAGACTGTTATTAAAGGTAAAATCACAGTGTATATATGGGCATCTCTCTTCTGCAGTTGTTACTGAGCTACTTTCAAACTGGTCCACAGGGTTAGCTGCACTGTGCCATAGACTTCTGTTATTACCTGTAGGTTTGGTGCATTTTCAAAAAGTGCGCCACACCTGCAGGATATATTGGAAGTCTATGGCAAAGTGCAGCTAACCTGCAGGAAAGCCACAGATGCACTGCACCCGCGGTGTGGGTAAACCGCAGTGCATCAGTGTGAAAGCTGCCTTAGGCCCCATTCAGCACTGTCCAGACAGAAAGTCAGGGGGTCATGCAGCCTCATAGGACAGTCAGAGCAGAATGAAAACTCCTACAAGCTTTAACTAGACACTGATAGAAGTCACATGGCTGCTATATACTGCTGATTAGAAAAGGTATTTAGTTGTTTATATTTACTAAAATGATTGAATTTCCATGTTCTGTGTACTGTGGGAGACTGATATCGTGAATGCAGGCTCCTTGGTTTAGTAACACTTTAAGCAGTGTACCTATTAGTCACCAGACCGTGTAAAATGCCTATGAACAAATTTGTATATGAAGGAGGAACTCTTACTCTCCCCTAATAAGTCACAAGGCTTGACCCTACTGGGTTGGAAGAGAAATGTCAAGCTAAAGGTTATTTTTAGCACCTGAAGTATTTGTTCTGAGTAAAGTTCAAGTTGTAATTACCCACATGTGTAGCAAAGCTATTAATGTGTAAAGTGCACATTGACAAGTGGAAATTTAAGACAAATAAAATATCAATCTAGCAGTGTATGTAATCTCACACTGACCTTACATACAGTCATACAACCTACAGCATTGCACAATCTTTTAGATCTGCCAACAACTATGTAATGCCTCCTTGATTGGATATAAACGGAATAAATCACTCAAGCTGGCTATACGTGGATGGGCAGGCTGATTGTACAGAAGTTGATGTACTGATTGACTTCTGTACAACCACCCTGTCAGGTTTTTTCTCATCGATCAGTGCCATCTGGTTATAGCTGGCAGCACTGATCAGTGTATTCTGACAAATGGAACGTCTCCTCACTGTCAGATAACCATAGCTCTGCGGGAAGGGCTCCAGGTCTTCAGGTCTTCCTTTTTTTTGTTCAACCCACTGGTTAGCAGTGGCGGCTGGTGATAAAAAATATTTGGAGGGGCGCAAACAAACCCCTCCAGGTCCTTACCTGCAAACGGAGCCTAACTGAACTACAAAAGGTGGTGATGGAAATTTCAGCTTTCAGCTATAACTCCCCAGATAAACAGGACACGATAGATATGCATTGAGTAAATTGCCATCGGAAAGGCTTAAAGCATCACCTGAATATGGATAGCCTGAAGACACAGGCAGAGGAAACAACATCTCCCAGCAAGCTCCTATTATCCTGCTAGGCCATGCTGGGACTTAGGATCCCTCAGCAGCTGGAGGTGCCCAGGTGCAGCCCATTGCTCTGATCCCCAGGCTGTCCATATGATGAGAACATTGAGGAATGGACCCCTGAGGTCAGTGTGCGGGGCCCCCAGTGATGGTGCAGAGCTCCCCCCCCCCCCAGCCACTCCCGGCAGTCACTCTACCTTGCCATTGTCCTCGCCCTGCAGCAGCTCCTTCTCAGAGAACATGATCCCTATGCCAGGGGTCCTGTCCTCCCTCTTTCTGGGGGGGCTGATGACCGATTCGGAGATCTCGCTGATGTCACTGGCCGTTTCGCTGAAATTGTCCCATCCGGCCTGCTGGCATTCTTTGGGGTCCAGGTCCCTTTCTTCCCCATGATATATGCTTCGAAATTGATGGTCTTGTTCTCATAGGTGTCCTCCACATTGGCGAACATGCCGTTGTACTTCACCCGGGGGGCAGTGGAGGCTGTGGGGGGCAGCAAACACGGGATGGGAAGGCTGCACAGGAACAGAGAGGCTGCAATCCACTCGCGCACACACCCCCCAGCGCTCGATCAAGCGATGTGGGGTGGAGACTGATGGTGAGCTGAATCCGGGGTAGGGCAGGGCTCCTGGAAGAGGCTATTTCTCCTGGCTGAACAGGAAGATAGATTGGGGGGGGGGGGGCGGCGCCCCAATGCCCCTAATGAGCAGGCTGGCAAGTCGATCTACCAACCGCCCTGTCCAATAAAAGAAATGTAATCAGCACTGTGGCAATAGGCTGCAACGCTTATCTGTGTATTCTGACAGATGAGTCTCTAGCATATGGCCAGCTTAAGGTAGGCCCTCTCCTAGCTTTTGTAAATTGAAATAAGATTGCATGGAGATTGTAATGTGTATGTCTAGATTAAAAAAGATGTAAACCCAGTCAATTTTATTCTAATTTCTTTGTTCTTTGAGGGACACAGGAATTTTGGAAATAGTTGGGTTATACAGCCTCTTCCGACGGAGCTGAGGGAAATTATGTTAAACACAACGCTATGAAAATAGGGGTCTCAGGTTCCAGATCACAGGTGTCCGGTCATTCTGGGGATACTGAATAATTGCCCTGGAACCTCTAGAGAAGAATAGACTGAGGTTACCTAAAGCTGTGTCATAGAGAAGACATGTTGCCCCCTCAGTTGCCCCCTCATGGTGATAATGCATCTTGGTTTAATATGAGACAAGGCCTCAAGTACTCAAAAGGCGCCCAGCGATACAAATGGTGAAGTAGCTCCCAGCACTTAGTTCAGGCACTTCCTTTTGTGAACTCCAAAAGGACCTTGAACTACCTAGTTATTGCCAAATCTAAAGGCAATTGTACAACCAGATTGCAACAATTGTGACCAGCTTTAAATGTGAACATTTTGAATAGCTGTCAAGTTGCAAACTCTGTGTAGGGGCCGTTCACATAGCATCACATGCTAAAAGGCTAGATATTCGTATTTGGGCTCCTATCCATTCAGGGGCAGTAGACTGCAGTGCCTACAGAGCATTTCAGTGCTCCGCACTGTTTATTTACTTTTTTAAGCTTAAGCACTGCTCAGCCATTCACATGAAGCCTTGACTTCTATGAATAAATACAAGGCGAGGTGGGGAGGAAGGCGGCTGATGTCATGATCGCCAACTCAGCCATTCAGAGGAAGCCTTGTGTTCAGTGATAAAATACAGGACTTCCTGTGAATGACTGAGCAGTGCTCAGCTCAACTATTTTTTTCCAGGAATGAGAGGGTTCTGTATGTAGCTGATGCTGCATACAGTTTATACAGCACTGACAGCGGGCAAATGTATTAGTAAAGGAAATAGTTCATTTGGACCAGCAGGGACAGTGCTTTCCACTGTGCTGCAGTAAAATTCTGTATGTCTTCATTATCCCACAGCTCACCACACAGCACCTCTCGGCTGCACTGTAGTGTGAATAGAGCACAGAGAAAACAATTGTTTTCTTTGTGCCCTAGCAGTGACTGGCATTTCACTGTCAGTCACCGCATGTGTGAACGAGCCCTTAATCCCAACCGGACTTTCCGTTTAAATTGGCTAAATACATTCCAGGTGCATCAATGCAATCTGTCACAAAGACCCGAAGCGCTGAGCTGTCTACCGGGCGCTTGGGTTTGGCACACCACAGATCTAGTGGACAGATTACTGGGAGACCTGGCTGTTTTGGTGCACGTTGGCACCAATGACAAAGTCGGAGGCAGATGGAGTGTCCTAAAGAACGATTTTAGGGACTTAGGAGCTAAATTGAGGAAAAGGACCTCCAAGGTAGTATTCTCAGGAATACTTCAGGTACCTCGAGCCACACCAGAAAGGCAGAGGGAGATTAGGGAAGTAAACAAGTGGCTGAGGAGCTGGTGTAGTAAGAAGGGGTTTGGGTTCCTGCAGAACTGGGTTGACTTTTCATTCAGTCACCAGTTCTATAGAAGGGACGGACTGCACCCAAATGAGGAGGGTGCAGATCACCTGGGAGTGAAGATGGCCGAAAAGTTAGAGGGGTTTTTAAACTAGGCGACAGGGGGGAGGGTCCAGAGGTAGAGATAGTAAGCAATGAGCATATTCCAGAGGATAGTATTGGGGGCATTAGTGGTAGGTTGACTAAAGTACATAAACCCGAGGTAAGTATAGTATAGTAAGTATATAAACAAGGCGTTACTAGATCTACTGATGACCAACAATACAGACCTGATCATGGATGTGGAAATACGGGGCAATTTAGAAAACAGCGATCACAGGTCAATTGGCTTCAGTATAAATCACACAAATAGGAAACACAAGAGGAACACAAAGACACTGAATTTCAAAAGAGCCAACTTCCCTGAACTACGAACTTTGCTAGAAGATATAAATTGGGATAAAATCTTAGAAACAAAGAACACAGATGAGATATGGGTTTGCTTTAAGAGCATATTAAATAAGGACATTAGCCAGTGCATCACATTGGGAGATACATTTAAAAGAGCGAACAAATGTCCTGGATGGCTTAACTCTAATGTAAAAATGGATATAAAATCAAAGGAGAAGGCCTTTAAAAAATACAAGGCTGAGGGATCATCATCAGCATTCAGACTTTACAAAGAATGCAACAAGATATGTAAGGATGCAATTAGGGCGGCTAAGATAGAACACAAAAGACACATAGCAGAGGAGAGCAAAAAAAATCCCAAAAAATTCTTTAAGTATATAAACAGTAAAAAAGGAGGACAGACCATATTGGCCCCATAAAGAATGAGGAAGGACATCTGGTTACAAAGGATGGGGAGATGGAGAAGGTATTGAATGTATTCTTCTCCTCAATCTTCACGAAGGAATTAACCTTCTATGAGGAGGTGAGTTGCCATCTAGATAAAGGAAGGCCCGTAGACGTGGTGTATCTGGATTTTGCAAAAGCATTTGACACAGTTTCCCATAAACGTTTACAGTACAAAGTAAGGTCCGTTGGCATGGACCATAGGGTGAGTACATGGATTGAAAACTGGCTACGGGGGAGAGTTCAGAGGGTGGTGATAAATGGGGAATACTCTGAATAGTCAGGGGTGGGAAGAGGGGTCCCCCAGGGTTCTGTACTGGGACTAATCCTGTTTAATTTGTTCATAAATGACCTGAAGGATGGGGTAAATAGTTCAATCTCTGTATTTGTGGACGACACTAAGCTAAGCAGGGCAATAACTTCTCCGCAGGATGTGGAAACCTTGCAAGAAGATCTGAACAAATTAATAGGGTGGGCAACTAAATGGCAAATGAGGTTTAATGTAGAAAAATGTAAAATAATGCATTTGGGTGGCAAAAATATGAATGCAATCTACTCACTAGGCGGTGAACCTCTGGGGAAATCTAGGATTTTAAAGGACCTGGGGGTCCTAGTAGATAATAGGCTCAGCAATGGCATGCAATGCCAAGCTGCTGCTAACAAAGCAAACAGAATATTGGCATGCATTAAAAAGGGATTAACGCCAGGGATAAATTGATCATTCTCTCACTCTACAAGACTCTGGTCCGGCCTCACCTGGAGTATGCTCTGCAGTTCTGGGCACCAGTCCTCAGGAAGGATGTACTGGAAATGGAGCGAGTACAAAAGAAGGGCAACAAAGTTAATAAAGGGTCTGGAGGATCTTAGTTATGAAGAAAGGTTGCGAGCACTGAACTTATTCTCTCTGGAGAAGAGAAGCTTGAGAGGGGATATGATTTCAATTTACAAATACAATACTGGTGACCCCACAATAGGGACAAATCTTTTTTGTGGAAGGGAGTTGAATGAGACACATGGCCACTCACTCAAATTAGAACAAAAGAAGTTTAACCTTAAACTACGTAGAGGGTTCTTTACTGTAAGAGCAGCAAGGATGTGGAATTCCCTTCTACAGGTGGTGGTTTCAGCGGGGGGCATCCATAGTTTCAAAAAACTATTAGATAAGCACCTGAATGACCACAACATACAGGGATATACAATGTAATACTGACATATAATCATGCACATAGGTTTTTTCCACCTTACCTACTATGTAACTATGTAACAATATAAAATGTGTGCAAAGTCTTCTTTTTTTTTTTTTTTTATATATAAAGTAGCCACAGCCTGGTTAGAAATACCGACCCCCTGGTGGCTTGCTGGAGAAGGCCCTTATCGCTCTCTTTGTGGAATCAGTGGTTTCTCTGTAGAGGTTTATCATTTCCCCTGCTAAGTCGCAGGTAGAGCTCGCCAATCAGCAGGGATCGTTATCTCAGCTCAGTTCAGTTGGGCACGTGTGATCATAAAAATAGTTGACATTCAAGACATCTGTACGTCAGTGCAAAATCTCTGGTTATTGGTTGTACTGACAGCAGCTGGCCATCTGTGGGAGCTACAGTCAACACAAATTAAACTATCTAATGTCTGTTAGAAACAGAAAGACATTTGTAAATGAAAGCTTTAATACATCTTTAGCCAAGTCGCTGTGACATGAAGCAAGGTGAGAATTTTTACCTTAAAGGTGCCCATACATACCCAGATCCATTTGTCCAATAAAATTGCTGATTGCAAAGCCTTACAGTACCATTCCAAGCAAAACATTTTTTCTAATAAGAGTGGGGAAGGATTAGAACCCCAGTCAGGTTTTTTTTTGCTTTAATAACTGTAGATGGGTTCATGGATCCATATTGTAGAATACAGTGGCTCTGGTTAGACAGCTTTTGAACATAAGGGGTGTTTTAAGGGGCTTTGGATGAACAGTAGACTATGAGGCTGGGTTCACACTGGTCCGACAAACGTTCCGACATTGGATTTCACATGTCATGCGTCATGAGCTCCCAATGTTTCCCTATGGGAGCCGTCCTTACTGGTCCGACACAAGTCGTGCTCCCTGTACTACTTTGGTCCGACTTTGATCCTACTTCAGCCAAAAGCATACCAGGCCCTTGGGTCTGGTATGGACTTTAAGGGGAACCCCCTACGCCGAAAAAAAAACGGCGTGGGGGTCCCCCCCAGATCCATACCAGACCCTTATCCGAGCACGCAGCCCGGCCAGTCAGGAATGGGGGTGGGGACGAGCGAGCGCCCCCCTTCCTCCTGAACCGTACCAGGCTGCATGCCCTCAACATGGGGGGGTGGGTGCTTTGAGGCAGGGGGGGCGCCCTGCGGGCCCCCCCACCCCAAAGCGCCTTGTACCCATGTTGATGAGGACAAGGGCCTCTTCCCGACAGCCCTGGCCGTTGGTTGTCGGGGTCTGCAGGCGGGGGGCTTATCGGAATCCGGGAGCCCCCTTTAATAAGAGGGCCCCCAGATCTCGGCCCCCCACCCTATGTGAATGAGTATGGGGTACATGGTAGAGGTCGACCGATATGGGTTTTTCTCTGGCCGATTCTGATATTTAGAAATCTCGGTGGCCGATGGCCGATATGTAATGCCGATTTTTTTGGGCCGATATATTAGGCCGATTTAGTGCGATATCCCAAGTGCTTTCACACTGAGGCGATGCGCTGGCAGGATGTTAAAAAAAAGTCCTGCAAGCAGCATCTTTGGAGCGGTGTATACCGCTCCTCCAACACTCCTGCCCATTGAAATGAATGCGCACCGCTGCCGAAGCGCCTGCAAAGCGTTTCGGCAGCGGCGCTTCAGGGGCGCATTCAACCCCTTCCTCGGCTGCTAGCTGGGTAATAAGCTCCCCGCTAGCAGCCGAATAGCGCCGCTAAAATGACGGTAAAGCGCAGCTAAAACTAGCAGCGTTTTACCGTCAACACATGCCCGCTGCAGTGTGAAAGCAACCTAAAGTGATACAGAAATTTTTTTTCATTTAGGCCCCTTTCACACATGCGGACCGTATGTCCGTATTTCATGCATCTGTTTTCGAATGAAATACGAACATACATGCATCCCTATGGGATAGCGGGTGTCAGCGGATGTACATCCACTAACACCCGATGTCATCCGGCTCCGCTCTCGTCCGATTCTGTAGACGGAAGAAAATCCTATTTTTCTATCCGTCTGCAGTGTGGATCGGAGGAACACGGACAGACGGTCCATGTTCCTCCGATCCCCCATAGGGGAGAGCGGAGATCTGACAGGGCGGTCCCTGCACGGCTCAGCTGGGGAAAACGGAGCGATCCCCGCTGAGCAGCGGATGTTCACGGGGCGGATCAACACGGATCCGTCCCGTGTGAAAGGGGCCTTAAACATTTATTAAACAAAACAAACCTCCAATCAGTTCACTTGTATGTAGAATTTAGATAAAAAAATATATATATAAAAAACTATATCTTAAAAATAAATACACAAAAACAGGTAATCAAAACTTTTGTACGAAAAAAAATGGGCTAACTATACTGCTTAGTTTTTTTAAAATTTATTAGTGTATTTTTTTTTTTAAAATTGCGTTTGAAAGACCGCTGCGCAAATACCGTGTGACATCAAATATTGCAACAACCGCTATTTTATTCCCTAGGGTCTCTGCTAAAAAAAAATATATAATGTTTGGGTGTTCTAAGTGATTTTCTAGCAGAAAATACTGGATTTTTACTTGTAAGCAACAAGTGTCAGAAAAGATTTAGTCTTTAAATGGTTAAACTGAGAACTTCTACACAGGGCACTCAGTTCATTCTGAAGTGTAAACATTGTATCAATTCAGGTTCTTTTTATTAGATTTGGCAGGCTGCCCAGAGAGGGGAGAAGAGCTTCACAGAAGATTACAGGCAACTTGTATTGACTTCAGAAATCATTTACAAGTCGTGCTGAGTTATATCGGCCTTTTTTATCAGCACAATCGGCTGATGCCAATTAAGAAAAAAACACCAAATATCGGCCGATATATCGGTCGACCTCTAGTACATGGTTCCCCTACCCATTCACCTAAGGAAAAAGTGTCAATAAAAAAACACACTACACAGGTTTTTAAAGTAATTTATTAGACCGCTCCGGGGGTCTTCTTCCGACTTCGAGGGTCTTCTTCCGACTTCGGGGGTCTTTCCGGTTGTTCTTCGCATCTTCTGCCGGGCTCCCCTGCTATCTTCTGCTCTTTTGCCGCTCTTTTGCTATAGCGGCGGCCCGGACTTCTGCCTTCGGCCTTCTTGTCTTGTCTTCTTCCCTCTTCTTCTGATGTTGACACGACACTCTCTCCAGCTGGAATGCTCTCTGAGCGCTCGCAATGGACTTATATAGGCGGTGACCCCGCCCCCTTGGGACTGGGACGTTTTAGGGGGTGTGGTCACCGGGTGATGTTGACCACGTCCCTTAAGACGGCACAGTCCCAGCATGCCCCGGGATAGTGACCTCATAAGGGGGCGGGGTCACCGCCTATATAAGTCCATTGCAGAGCGCTCAGAGAGCATTCCAGCCGGAGAGAGCATCGTGTCAACATCGGAAGAAGAGGCAAGAAGACAAGAAGGCAGAAGTCCGGGCCACCACTAGCAAAAGTGCTACAGAAGATAGCGGAGGAGCCGGCAGAAGATCAGGACACTGGGAGGAGACGCCGGAGAGACCCCCGAAGTCGGAAGAAGACCCCCGGAGTCGAACGAAGACCCCAGAGCTGCCTAATAAATTACTTTAAAAACCTGTGTACTGTGTTTTATCATTGACACTTTTTTCCCTAGGTGAATGGGTAGTGGTACGATGTACCCCATACTCATTCACAAAGGGTGGGGGGCCGGGATCTGGGGGCCCCCTTATTAAAGGGGGCTCCCGGATTCCGATGACCCCAACGGCCAGGGTTGTCGGGAAGAGGCCCTTGTCCTCATCAACATGGGGACAAGGTGCTTTGGGGTGGGGGGGCCGCAGGGCACCCCCCTTGCCCCAAAGCACCCACCCCCCATGTTGAGGGCATGCAGCCTGGTACGGTTCAGGAGGGGGCGCTCGCTCGTCCCCACCCCCATTCCTGACTGGCCAGGCTGCGTGCTCGGATAAGGGTCTGTATGGATTTGGGGGGACCCCAACGCGTTTTTTCGGCGTAGGGGTTTCCCCTTAAGATCCATACCAGACCCAAGGGCCTGGTATGCTCTTGGAGGGGGAATCCATGCTGGTTTTTTATTTAAAATTTGGCGTGGAGTGCCCCCTCAAGATTCATATCAAACACAGTGCCGGGCATTGGTGGGGATCCAAGTCGGATCCCCGTTCATTGAAAGTCGGATCCATGCCGGCTCCATGTTGCAGGGCAAAGTCGGATCCACAGTAGGAGGGCTGTCGTGTCGCACCAGTGTGAACCCAGCCTGAAGGAAAAAAAAACAAAAAGTCCAAAAGTTCTGATTTTATCTTAGAAGTCCAAAGACAACAAGCCAAGATGTTTTGGAACTAAAAGCTATCACTAGAGATTGAACACATTTCAGCATATTTTTCACTAAATTTACCAAATTCATAGATACCCATGTTTCTGTCCTCAAAGGCTTGCTTTAATGTGTCATTCTAGTGGAATTCCAGCTTACACCAAACTAGACCTGAACCTTCCTCCCCCCAACACGTATGCTAACTAAACCTATGTAAAAGAAAGATGCATATAATTGATGTCTATGGGTGAGATTACCGCTCCAGGCTTTACTAGCCAAAGTCGGAGCGTTCTCTCCTCTCCCCTGCAGCTGCTGCTACTGGCTGACACAGGGAAGATCACCTGCTCGGACCAGAGCAGCCTAAAAAATAGGTAAATATATACATCTTTCTTACACAGATTAGTTAGCATAGGTGTTAGGAGGGGGGGACGGGCAGTTTGAAGGCTTGTTAGGTCTAAGCTGGAATTCCACTTTAAGCATAGAAGGAATATGTCTAATAATTCAGCACTGTGCATACAGTTATAGTTGCTAAACATCTCATAAATAAAGAGCAGTACATATGTTGTGTCCCAGCCTATAGGCAGTTCTGTGTATCATTTACTTATAGCTTAGAGACAGACATGACACCAAGCTGGGTCACACCAGGATAGCAGAGTGACCCAGTGTTCCCATCTGGTAACCAGCCTTTTTCCTGCCGTCATGTGACAGGCCTGTACATTGGTTTATTTATAACCGTCACGTCCTGCACACTGCTCAGGTAATGGGTTTCCACTTGCAGTTCACATTAGGCATGTGACATACATTGATGTCAACAGTGGTCTTATGTCCCTACCAGGGTGCCTGCAATGTGATGTTTTCATTCTTAGTCATTTTTTTCAACTTTCCATCTATTAAATCTTCTGCCCTTGTTGTTTTAACTTTGGATAGTAAAACATTTTTTTTCTGCGAGTAAATACCTTATACAGCCCACTTCCTGTTTCTTGTCTGGTAAAAAGCCTAGGCCAGTGATGGCGAACCTTGGCACCCCAGATGTTTTAGAACTACATTTCCCATGATGCTCATGCACTCTGCAGTGTAGATGAGCACCATGGGAAACGTAGTTCCAAAACATCTGGGGTGCCAAGGTTCGCCATCACTGCCCTATGCTTATGACATCATGCACAGAGAGAGTTTGCCAGGAAAGGGAGGGGGGGTGAGTCATAAGAGGGCTAATGAAAGCTGCAGGGCTGGAGGTGTGCCTTTGTGTGTGTGTTTAAATCCAGGCAGCAGCTTCAGCTGCCCACAATTGAAATGGATGCAGCCAGACTCAGTGGAGGGAGATTTCTGCAGCATATTTGGCAAGTACAGAATCACAGTATATATAAAATAATATGCAAAGTGGTTGGAGGAAAGCTTTAGAATGGCAAAGATGTTTTTATTACAAATTATGTGAGCAGACTGCAGTTCATCTTTAAGGTTCCGTTAGATGTTACAGCTTCTGCATACCAATGTGTGGATTGGACCTGTGCTTTATTATTTTAGTGTGACTTGCAAATAAGCATCTATTTTTTGGGTCTTTCTATCAGAGTGGTCTGGTTTTGCTGAACCCAGCATACACATTGGTAGCTGCTTGCAAGCACAATACACATATAATCTGGCACATTGGGCTTTTACCGAGGCAAAGACTAAAATACAAGCTGTAGTAACCTATGACAACCTGTCTGAATTTGCCTTTGTCATTTAGCTGGATTCAATGTATTGAAAGTTTATTGTTGTTCAGGGATGTCCCTGTATGATATCGGTGCATTTTGTAGTGCCTTAAATGTATTGTCTTGTTGTGCTCTAGGTTTGATCCTGTGTGTTTGGTCTACCTAAAGACTTCTGCTTTATATAAAAAAATTAGCACAGCACTATATAATGACCAAGGTGGAGAGCAGCCCTGTTCTGGTCTGCTCATTATATACCAGACAAGACTGACTTATGCATTCTACATTTGAATGTAAATACATATTAGAATAATACAAGTTACTCTGAGGCTGGCCATACATGCATAGATTCATTTTTGCTCAGCCTAAAGAGCACGGATGGATGCATTTTCCTTGTGGGCCATTGTATTCTGACAGCTGACACCTGCGGCTGTCAGAATACCTGGACAGTGGCTGCATCTCAGTGGCTCCTTCAATGAAGGTCGGTGGGCACCCAAGGCTCGAATTTTGGGAAGTTGAGCATAAGGAATTTTGATACCTGCTGTCTTCATCCTAATCTCAGTAATATAGTTGACTCTGAACTGGAATAACACATTCCATTTCTAACTATTGATGTTTTTATAGGGAGAAAGGGGGCTACCCGGAGAAGTTGGGGTACCTGGAAACCGTGGCAATGAAGGCGGCATGGGATTTCCAGGAGCCAAAGGAGAACCGGGAACAAAAGGCCAACCGGTAAGAATTACTTATGCTTATAGTGTAACTTTTGGTAAAAAAAAAAAAAAACAGTTACAAATGGGTTCATGCCAGATTCATCTTTAATGAATCTGCAGGCTTACCTATGAAAGATGTATTTTTATCATCTTATTTAACTCTACTTCATTTGTCTGAGGATGACTTTGTAGCTGAGAGTTTGTGTTCAGAGATGAACTGGAGGTCTAGATGCTGTTAGGGGTCAATTACCTAAATCCAAGCTAATAAGACATGTAGTCTTCCAGCTCCCAAGCAACCATAATGGTATCAAACACAGAGCCCTGTAGTTTACATTCCTTTTACAGTGCCTTGAAAAAATATTCATACCCCTTGAAATTTTCCACATTTTGTCATGTTACAACCAAAAACGTAAATTTATTTTTTTGGGATTTCATGTGATAGACCAACACAAAGTGGCACATAATTGTGAAGTGGAAGGAAAATGATAAATGGTTTTCTAATTTTTTTACAAATTAATATCTGAAAAATATGGCGTGTGTATTTGTATTCAGCCCCCCTGAGTCAATACTTTGTAGAACCACCTTTCACTGCAATTACAGCTGCAAGTCTTTTTGGCTATATCTCCACCAGCTTTGCACATTAAGGACACTTTCACACTGAGCAGCGCTGGGCATCAGCGGTAAAGCACTGCTATTTTAATCAGCGCTTTACCGTCGTTTTGCTGCACTTTTTGGCCGCTAGCAAGGCGCTTTTAACCCCCGCTAACGGTCAAAAAGTGTTCAAAGCGCCGCTGCCAATTCATTTCAATGGGCTAGCTCTGGCTGTATGTTTAGGGTCATTGTCCTGCTGGAAGGTGAACCTCTGCCCCAGTCCCTGTTTGTGCTGAAGCAAAGCATCACCACAACACGATGCTGCCACCACCATGTTTCACGGTGGGGATGGTGCGTTCAGGGTGATGTGCAGTGTTAGTTTTCTGCCACATATAGCGTTTTGCTTTTAGACCAAAAAGTTCAATTTCGGTCTTTTTCTGACCAGAGCACGATCTTCCACATGTTTGCTGTGTTTGCTGTGTCCCCCACATGTCTTCTAACAAACTGTAAACTGAACCTCTTATGGCTTTCTTCTTGCCACTCTTCCATAAAGGCCAGATTTGTGGATTGCACGACTAATAGTAGTCCTGCGGACAGATTCTCCCATCTGAGCTGTGGATCTCTCAGAGTTACCATGGGCCTCTTGGCTGCTTCTCTGATTAATGTTCTTCTTGCCTGTGAGTTTAGGTGGATGGCCATGTTTTGGTAGGTTTGCAGTTGTGCCGTACTTTTTCCATTTTCAGATGATGGATTGAACAGTGCTCTGTGAGATGTTCAAAGCTTGGGATATTTTTTTATAACCAAACCCTGCTTTAAAGAGGAAGTAAACCCTGATGTGTTTTAATTCCTCTTTTGTCCCCTGCAAAGTAAAAGCATAATGGGCTAGTATACATCGCATACTAGCCCATTATGTGCCACTTACCTGCAAATGAAGCCCGTGATGTCCCCGCTGGTGGCCACGTCCATCTTCACTCCTCTTCCTTCCGGGGCCGTGGATTCTGGCTCATTGACTGGCCGGAGTCACGTGACGTCACAACCGTGCATACGCGCGGGAGCCGACAGTCACGGTACGGGCCCTGTAGAAACAGCAAGATCGAGCCCTGATGACGTCTGCGCAAGCATATATGACAAATATCTCCTAAACCGTGCAGGTTTAGGAAATATTTCCGGTACCTACAGGTAAGCCTTATTATAGGCTAACCTGTAGGTAAAAGTGATATGTAAGGGTTTACAACCACTTTAAACTTCTCCACAACTTTATCCCGGACCTTTCTGGAGGCATGATGGACTTGTAGTTTTGCAACAGCTGGAGGTCCGCTAATTGCATATAACCCTGATATAAGGTGTAACACGTTGTTAAGCAAACACATTCACTTTTGAAATCGGTGCAGCTGTGCGGGGCTTTGCTTACATAGCCATGTCATTTGTTCACAGAGATCTGTGAATGACTGAACTACAAGTCCCAACTTCCACTGTGGCAGATAGACTTGTGGTTCTCAAGGTAACACCAGTGCGGTAATCACCATTATCATTGTCCATTGGCATTGCCTCCAGGTCTCAAACTTAAAGCCTGCATATATGTTTTTCCCTGAAAAAAAAATGTACACTTATTTTTTTACAGGTCAACTTCACATTTAACTTTAGATTGTGGAAAGGGTTCTTTACTATTAGACCATTAAAAATGTGTTATTCCCTCCCCCAGGAAGTGGTACTAGCGAATGTTTACAACTTTTCTAGCTCGGAAAGCAGAATATACAGGGATATGGGAATTGTTATAGAATACAAATCACATACACACAGGTTAAACATGATGGACCTATGTTTTTTTTTCGAACTTATAAAAATAGACACTATGTAACTATGATTCCCAAGGGTTCCCTTCAGTTTTGATCTGTCAGATGGTGGACCTCAAAGATGCAGAGAGCAGACTTGATGATGTCGGTGACAATTTCTTTCACCATTACAGAGTGAGTGTAGGACACCGAGGGGGCGCTCTGCACTCACAGCCTGTCCTCAGCCTTCTGGATTAGTGCTGGGTGCCATTCAACCCTATAGACCAGGGGTCTCCAAACTTTCTAAACAAAGGGACCAGTGTATATTCCTTCAGACTTTAGGGGGGCCAGACTGTGGATAGCGGGAGTGGATATTTTCCTGGCATCAGTGGGAGTAAGCATCACCACATTTGGTATTAGTTGAAGCAATAGTGCCACTTTGTTGTTCTCATTGCGAGGAATAGAACCCCATTGTTGATGTCAATTGACAGAATAGCAGTTTAGAGACCACTGCAATAGACTGAGGACATTTTGGGATGAAAATGGAGTACTGCAATGGACAGCGCTAAAATGAAAATGAGTTTTGCAGCTTGGGCTGTTTTTATTTATTTTTTTTTATTTTTTTTAGTATGAGTATAGATCAACACACAATCTGCTCTTTTCATAAACTTAATAAATGTCATTGTGATTGCACAGAGGAATGTGCCTAAGGTGTGATAACAAAACAGGCAGGTTCAATCAAACTGATGGTTTTTGAGCTCTTTGTACATTTAGTCAATCGAAAAGAAATGTGTGCCACAGTTAACCAGATAACAGAACAATGTCATTTTCTGACCTAAAATCACACTGCTTAGTCACTGATGCTCTTATGTTCCATGACGAACACCGTCAAGTTTTTCAGTGTAATGGATAATCGGCTCAAGTGCTTACAAGATTAAACTACAGAATCAGGCTTTGAGTGTCTAGAGGGTTTGTTTTATGTGCTCTTGTGTTGCCAATTATGTGTCCTTATTTATTAAGATCACCTATATTCTGTCCTAATTGTGCTTTTTAGGGGGACCCTGGAGAGACTGGATTCCCCGGCATAGCTGGCCTGTTTGGACCAAAGGTATCCAATCTGTGATCTCTGGCAATTTTCTTCAAGCTGCTGAAACAGCCATCTTTGTGCACTCCTTATAGAACATTTTTGGCCCTAGGCATCCCCAACATAACTGTAGTTTATTGACAATATTATACTTTTTCTGATGACACAAACAAGCAAGCTTCCAAATGTGTCAGGACTTTGTGGTTAGTCGGGTGGTTGGCAGCTTTGCCTGCTGGTAATTGTGGGTTTTGATGTACAAGTGGGCAGTAGAGGAGTCTGTGGGCACTGCATGCCAAGGATCGGGTGCCGTAACCAATTAATTTGTACTTTTATAATCCCTGCAGGGACCTCCGGGTGACATTGGATATAAGGGTATTCAGGGACCGAAAGGACCTCCTGGCTTAATGGTGAGTCGTTCCAGCAATCAGATCAGCCGTTCTGGCACAAAAGTCACAATTAAAGGATTTATTAAATCTAGTTGATTGCTGATTGTGCCCTTTTCATTCTAAATTTCAAACTGCCCTAGAAAAATATACACACATAGAAGACATTGATAAATAGATAAGGAGTGTCAGAGACAGGCGAGGATGGTCGCGGGCTCTGATACTTGTTCCAAATCTACGACTGAGCGCGGTCTTGTGGGAATGTTTTAAGGTCTTCATCTACCTGGTGTATCTGGGCAGGAGAAATGTGGTTATGGTAAATACACGCAACTTAGCGTGACTGCTCTACAGTCTTAAAGTGATACTAAAGGTTCATAAAAAAAATAACAACAACAAACATGTTGTACTTGCATAGTTTTGCCCAGAGCAGCCCTGATCCCTAGGTCCCCCATTGGCACTCCTGGCTCCCCCCTCCTGCTGAGTGCCCTCAGAGCAAGCTGCTTGCTATTGGGACATTCTTGTGTGCTTGCTCCCAAAATGAGGAGGGAGAAACCCAGGACAGCCACTGTTCTTGTGCACATTGCTGGATCGGGATAGGGGGGTTTTGGATTAGTAAGGGGGGGGGGGGGGTGAAGGGGGAGCTGCACATTGAAGGTTTTCTCTTCATACATAGAAGGGAAAAAACTTTCAGCCTTTACAACCACTTTAAATTTATTTTACACTTTTTTAAATTAAGGGCTCATTCACTCCAGAGTGAAGATGTGAAGGGTGTTGTGATGCATTTCGCAGTTTCCTTTTTTTTAACTTTATTGAAATATCATTATATCTGTATGCACCATAGTGTGTTGCATAGTGTGTGACATGTGGTGTTGTCCAAACTTTTTTACAGCATGCACCTCAAGGCAGTGTTATTGTGTGGGCAGGGCAAACTGAAAATGTTTTCTGTGTCCCTGCTTTGAGCCTTCATTGACCTATGCAGATTAAGGCAGCTCAGCAGATATTTTGTGCACAAGCTCTAACCCAGGTTAAAGGGTCATTACACCCAAAATTTGATATTTCAGTTTTTTGTTAGATGCTGTACAGGAGACTCCCTTTGTGCTAAATTCCAGGTCTGCACACGTTGTGGGTATTGTAAAGGGTTCCCACTCTCCCTCCTTAATTTATTTTATGGAAAATGTATTAGGCGGAACTGGAACACACAGAGGTGGGCAGAAACAACCAAACTTCAAGGTGGATAAAAGTGAAAAAAGAAAAGTGTGTGAGTGTGGCACTGTCCCAAAGTTGCAGAAGAAATGTCTGCATATATACAGTTTTATCAAAAGTGTCACGTGTGTATTCCTTTAAGTGAAATATGTATGGCAGTTATTACAACTCCTGTGGGTTAAAGTGACTGGTGATTTAAACATGAGAAGCATAATGAGTGCAATAAATCGCATCCAAGGTGTCTAGTGCTATATTCCCTCAAAAGGAAAAAACAGTATTAACCACTGCTAAGAGCATGAAGCGGTCTGTGTCTAAACACTAGAAAACACAAAGTTGCAATAAATACATCACACGTGACATGCAAAAAATTCTAAAGTGTCTAGTGCTAAATAAATAAATATTAAAATGTTGTTCTACAAACGTTGCAAATAACAAAGTGACAAGTGCCCTATGAAGAGGTCACTCTGAAAAGTGCTAAACACACGTGCCATGCAAATGGTTCTATGGTAGTAAACAGTTCATATGGGTAAGTCCCCGGTGCACTATAAGTGAAAAAAGGCGTCCTTTGTGGGATTCCTCAAAGCATACAACAGGTGTTAATCCAGTGCTGGTGTCTCGCGTTGTGATTGTGCAGAGACTCACCAGCTGTATATCCCCTGCAGGGGTAACGAGTAGTCACAGTATGTGCCACTGTGCAGCAGTGCTTGGCAAGACCAGGACCAGGATGATATCATAAGGACATAAGAAGAAAGGATTCCATAGTGTGAAACCGTTTAAAACCACTATTTATTAGGTCAGATAAAAAGGGTACTCACATTGTAATGGAAAAAATGAGCGGTGTACAATGCTTACAAAGATGTTCCTAAGCGTCAGCTTTGCAGGGAGATGTCAGCAAGGCGTTCAGTCAAAGGCCACGCCCTACGTACGTTTCGTCACTCGGACTTTTACGGGAGCCATGTTTAAATCACCAGTCACTTTAACCCACAGGAGTTGTAATAACTGCCATACATATTTCACTTAAAGGAATACACACGTGACACTTTTGATAAAACTGTATATATGCAGACATTTCTTCTGCAACTTTGGGACAGCGCCACACTCACACACTTTTCTTTTTTCACTTTTTCCGCTCATTCCACCCCCTGTGGAGTCAGCGTATGTGAGGGCAGCAGTCTATCAATTTAGGAATATACTTCCCACCTAGGCTTCTAATTACACCCATTAGCGCGGACTCCCTATTTCCTCTGTTCAAGGTGGATAGTAACAGAAAGTTATGGCAGGTAAATCTCCCTGTTGGAGTAACAAATTGTTTGTAACAAGTCTTGTACTCTTGCATTTTGAGAAGTCTTGGTAAAGCAGTAAAGCACAACCACTTTGTAGTGGGAAAAAGCAGGAAGCAGAGCCTGTGTATCTAATATGGCTACTATCATGTATGTATATAATTACACATTATATACAGTATAAAAGCAAGGTTTTTAAAACATTTAGGCTACATACACACTGGACATTTGGCCTGACTGTGTCCAATCTTGTCATTTTCTTGGTATAGGTGAAGCCAAACTGCCTGCAGCCTTTCAAAGTCTACAACAGGCTAAAATACACTGTAGCAAGACACTATACTGAATGGTACTTGCGCTTAGGGAAAGTATGCTCAGAACGCAAGTATTCTGCGTTCCAGGCATACTTGCCTGTATGAAAAGGACCTAAACATAAGTACCACTTCATATAGTATCCAGCTGCAGCATATTTCAGCTTGTTCTAGGAAGCTGCACCTTTGCCTCCCACATTCACGCAAATGCCAGGATTAGAAGCAAACAGGCTAAACTCCCAATGTGCATGTAGCCTAACCTATATTAGTTATATCATTTACATCAAGCAGATCTCTTGTATATCCAAGTCAAAACATTAAAAAGACTCACACTTTTTTTTTTTTTTTTTTTTAAGTGGCAAGGCTTGACTGCTGCTGTGGAATTTACCATTAGCCCATTGCTGATTGGCAGCTGTGTGTTGTTGTACGCACATGGCATGTTAGCAAACAACCCGCAGCAAGTCTATGTTTGTCTGAGCTAGCCAGACTGCACTCAATTTTTCTAGTGTAATCTAGTTTTATGCAGGTAATTAAATGTGATTGTATCGCTTACAAAATCACAAAACTTGCTTGATAAGTAACATATGTATCTGGAAGTAGTGTTTATTTTATAGTTCTGTTTAATGGTGTACTAATTCATATTTTGTTTCCCTTTACCTAAGGGTAATGAGGGAGTCATAGGACCAAAGGGAATTGTAGGACCCACAGGAAACCCAGTAAGTTTCTTTTTCTAAATGTATTAACTATAATTTTCAAGTTAACCTGTTCTTTGCCACTTTCAAGTTCTAAACTTAAGGCTTTAATTCATAACCTGGAATTGGAAATCTGACAGGGGTTATAACCCTCCCTTGCGCTATCCAAAATAAAATGAAATAAAGTTTTGGCTATAGTTCTTTAACGTTGACTTTGATGCAGTTGGCCAGCGTGAACATGTATTGCAATACATGCAAACCAAGAAAAACAATTTTTATGCAAAAGTTTCAAAGAAATATGTAAGAGTGTATAGCGTAGTGTACAGAGGGTTAAGATTCAGAAGGGATAAATACATTTTAAAAAGAAGTAGACATGGATACAGCTGCTGTTTGATTGGGGTAAGTGTGCATCTGGGGAGGGATCGGTTCCACTAGTTTCAGTCAGGGAAAGGGTAGATAAAAGGATCATATACCTTATTTTAGTGTGCACTTATACACTTAAAATGATATCTAAGTAATGCCTCAATTAGACCCCAAACATCCCTCTCCCCCTCTAGATTATGTCCCAGCATATTTTTTTCTCTTAGGCTCCATGCACACTGGCGTAAAAAACCTTGCTTCTACAGGAATTTTGTGTTCTGCCTGTAGAAGCAACTCAATGTTATCCCATGTGTCCATGCACATTAGAACATTTACAGGCATATTTTGAGATCAACGTTTAGAGGCAGGAAAAAAAAAAAAGCCTTCTCATTCGCTTTTCTGATTGGAGCTCACTGGCAGAAAAAAAACGTAAAACTCTCCTAAACTTTGTACAAAAAATGCTCTATATGTTTTTTACTCCAAAGTGAACAGACGTTTTTTTAAGCCCAGTGTGCATGGAGCCTTACCATGGTCCTGTAGCGAGAAACTGTTTTTATTACTCCCAGTGATATCATCACTATTCTTGTAAATACTTGCAGGAGCAGCTCCTGGGAGCTTATATCTTGTTGACATAGGCTTTCTTCCAGAACTACATCTACCAAGAGCCCTTTCTCTACAAAGTGTGTAAGCAGGCCTTCGGTATTCAAGGCAGTAGCGTTGTTTTGCTAGGAAAGAAGTTAAAGTGATCCTAAACACACACGGTTTAATTTACATTTCCCCTTCTATTTATGTATATAGATGATGGCACTGTAATTATTTTAATTTAAAAAATCAAATTACTTATTTCCAAATTGATATACAGATGTCACATGACCCAGATCTTTCCCAGCCTGTCAGGGAAACATAAGCAGGAGGAGCTTCTAGTCCTCTGCTACTGGTCACATGTTCAAAAAAACAAAACAAAAAACAGCCTTTTTGATTGCAGGCAGTCCCCGGGTTACAAACAAGACAGGGTCTGTAGGTTTGTTCTTAAGTTGAATCTGTTTGTATGTCAGAACAGGTAAATTTTTTAAGTGTAGCTCCAGCCAAAAAAAATATTTAAGCTTTTTGGATAGCATAAGGAAGGGTAACGCTTGTTTTGCTGTTTGTGTCCCTGTTCAGAAGATTTCACCCCACTTTCTGTCCCAATGACAATTGGATGTTAAAAATATTGGGTTGCTGTGGAAACAAGCCTTGGTGATAAAGCATCAGTGGAGGTTCCTTTTTCCCATAATAACTCTTACAGGAGTGAATTTCCCTTCCTAGGGGTCGATTTCCTCTCACTTCCTGTTGTAAGTCTAGGGGTTTCAGAAACCATGAAATTAGATTAAGACAGAAGTACAGTTAAATCACACTTGTTTAATAATAAAAATAAATAGAACAAGCGTAGTCAAAACATAGCCAGAGTTCAGGAACCGAAACGGATAGTCAAACAAGCCAAACGTCAGGGAGCCGGAGATGAGCGTAGTAAAACAGCAAGCAGGATGTCAGCCAGGCAAGTCTTTTAACAGGAATGCAGGAGAGTGTCTGTGATGATGACTAAGGCAAAGGCAGAGATCCTCTGGGCTGGACGGCTTAAGTAGGCAGGACTGACGAGCAGGATATCATCAACAGGTGAGTACCTGTGGAGAGATAGGAGCTGGCATTTAGCCCACAGCTGAGCAACCAGCTCAGAGAAGGAAGGGGTGAGCCCAGCCCTGACAAGGGGACCGCCTGTACAGAGTAAAAATAAATAAATAATATCAATAAACTGTTTTAAATTGTCATACATATATATATTTGAAATCAAATCTTTATTATTTTTTGGCAGTAACATGGTGTGGCCAGATTTCTGCCAATCACAGGCTGTGACACACACCTCCAGCCTGGGTCTTAGAATAGGAGGGAGATGAAACCACTGTTAATCTACATATAATATCCTGCCACCATTGTGTTTAGCTGGTTAATGGGCATGGAGGAGGAGGAGGGAGGGAGGGAGGGAGGTAGTGGGCTGTCATTTCACTGTGTTATACGCCCACATGCGTGATTCCATAGTCACATGGGCTGCTCAGATGTGATGGGGAGGAAATGCTCAGTATAGAAACTTACTGAAAACTGAGCAGTTGCCACCCCAGCTGCAAAATCCCTAGCTGAATTGGGGACATGAACCGAAGGTGGAGATAGAGAGCAGCAGGATCAACTAGGTTTTTTGCAGGATACAGAAAACAAATCTCATAGGTGAATGAGTATTAACAGCATGTAATACACCATTTATTGATAGATTTTTATGATATGGGTTTAGTGACACTTTAATGTATGCCTGTGGAAAGGGATGGCAATAGGCAGAGTTCTGTAGTCCAGCAGACTAGCAGCAGGGCTAATAGCAATGGTTGGGATTTTATAACCCTTTTCAGAAAGGGATCTATGTTGGCTTAAAGTTAGGGGCACTCCTGATATTGCAACCTCGGGGACCACTCTTTCAGGGGTTATTTTTGGTGATAGCCTCCTGCCCTTTTACGCAGCATTCGCTTCTCCCTTACACCTTTATTTTTCATTGTACCAATATAACACAGGTCTATTGAAAAGGATCAATGATATCACATTACACCAGACCAGTCAGATTAACGGCTTTAGTTGCTTCTCTTTCTCCTTGCATCATGATTCTAGCATATAGCTTGGATTATACAACTCAAATCATTACTGTACAACACTGTTACTGTATGGAAAATATGATTCGCACTGTGTACCTTTTGGATGTTTGTTATCCACTGAATAACATGACGTAAAGATTTAAAAATAAAAGGAAGTTTGGAGCTCACTGGATTTTTAGCGGATCAACGTGTATTTTTCTGTATTTGCAGTGTTAAAATATGAGGAAATGTGCCTTTATTACGAGAGATGTACTAAAAGTTTTTTCTTTTTTTTGCCCTGATATACACTTAAGGCCCCTTTCACACTGACGAACCGATCGGGTCCGTCTGTCAGTTTTTCAAGCAGACCCGATCAGACTATCCATAGCTCTGTATGGAGCGGCAATGTGTCCACTGACACCCGCCGGCATCCAATCCTATCCAGGATGCCAAAAACAGACGGATGGAGATCTGTTCCCCATACACCTAGCAGGTCAGATGGGAACGGACAAGTGATCAATTTCCATCCGACTGCTCCATAAAGAAGAGCAGGGCTGTGTCTGCTCTGCATAGCGGAGCAGACACGGGCCTGTCATCCGCCTGCTCAGCACAGATCAGCGGACAGATTCCCCAATGAGCATGCTGATCCGCTTGATGGAGTCCGCTCCGTCTGAAAGGGGCCTTATGCCGCGAACACACGAGCGGACTTTGCCCGGCGGACTTTGACGGACTTTCTGAATGAACGGACTTCCCTACACACAATCCACCTAAGTCCGTCGAATTCGTACGTGATGGCATAGGACCGGACTAAAATAAGGAAGTTTATAGCCAGTAGCCAATAGCTGCCCTAGCGTGGCTTTTTGTCCGTCGAACTAGCATACCAATGAGCGAACTTTTCGACCGGACTCGAGTCCGTTGGATAGATTTGAAACATGTTTCAAATCTAAGTCCATCCAACTTTTGAGAAAACAATGTCCGCTGGAGCCCACACACATCGAAATCCCGTCCGCCGGGCAAAGTCTGCCGTAAAGTCCGCTCGTGTGTATGCGGCATTAGTGTTAATGTGGTTACACCCTTCAAGCACCTGGAATGATACATTATTTAGATTCAGTTCTATTGCCAGATTAAAGTTAACCTGTTGCTTTTTTTCTGCCAAGGCAAAACATAGGTTCCCTTTCAGACAACCCTAGTATGAGGGTCAGATATTGTTGATCAGATTGGGTGACAATCATCCAATGTCTTTGGGCAGCATAACACACATGGCAAACGTTTCTGTAGTTTGGCTTTGTTGACTGTAGTTATATGAACTTCACATGTCTAGCATACATTGGAGCCAGTATACAGAAATACCTTTACATCCTACCTCCGTCAAGATCTGTGGGGCAAATCAGGACCTGATTCCTGATTAGGTCAGCTAGTACATTTGACGGTGAGCATCCTTCACTGCTTAGAAAGTCACTTACTTGCATGAAGAATGCTGTTGCAGATTCTCGGGCAGTAAAGCTCATGAATGAGGAGAACAGGGGTGGACTGATAACTCATGGGGCCCCCGGGCAATAAGAGATTATGGGGCCACACAGTATACACACACACACACACAGTATACAATCACACAGTATACACAGACAGATTTTAAAAAAAAAACACAGATTTATGCATACTGTCCCTGGTTTTACTGAGGCTGGCAACCCTGATGGGGCCCCCTAGAGGCCCAGTGCCCGAGTGGCTCAATGGTCAGTCTGCCCCTGTCGGAGAATGAGCAGTTGCTGCAAATGTAGTACTTTATTTTCTGCCTTGACCTTGCACTGGTGTGCATGTGCATTGTGTAATAAGATACAGCTCATATATGGGTAGATGAAGATAAGAAAGTGAACACAAAAGTATTGTGTGCCTACAAAATGTGGAAATGTCAAAATATTCAATGCGCACTATAAAACTGGCTTCTGATATTTTTATGTGTTCCGCTTAATCTTTTTTTTCAATCAGTTGAGTACAGTGTGTCTGCTTCCAGCTGGAATATACCTACCCAGACTAAAAAGAAAAGCCCATAAAATGAAACTTGATAATCTGGTTTCCTTAATTGTTGGTAGTGTGATGTCCCTGTGTGTGATTTATACACCTCTCTGTTTGTGTGAGGAATCCCCCAGCACATTATCACTAAAGCTGGCAGACAAGCACAGCAGACTGAGTGCTAATGACTATAACACCTGAATTTGTCACACATCGCATTCTACCCCAACACAAACCACTCATTCTTCATATTATCTTCTTACAGGGGCCAATTGGAGAAAGGGGAACACAAGGCGACCTGGTAGGTAAACCTCAAAGCTGCTGCCTGACACCATTTTGTTCAGCATTGCTATAGAAGCTATATCATTTTGTGCTAATCAAAACTCCAGATGAACATTTAAATTCACACTTGCGTGTTTATCTGTCAAATTATATATCTGGTTCATCTATGGCCACTCTCACTAGAGAGAAGTTGATCCTAACAATCGACTTCTCTTGAATGGGAATGTTGGAAATTTTTCATTTGATCAGTGCTGCACCACAATGCAGGGGTGATGTGTGGTGTGGAACTATGCAGCATGTCTGCAGTTTTCCGCACCTAAACTGAAGGAAACTTGGAACAGTGCTCTGCAATTCATGTGACAGGCAATGGAGAGAAGAGCAGAGTGGTGCCTTGTGTCCTGACAGCACTGCTGCAGATAAGAGGGTGCAGAGGAAAGAAGCAGGTAGTGGACAGGTTGGGGCAATTGGTGTGGCAGGGGAGCAGTTACAAGAATCCATCTCTTGTGTGTCTCTTGCTGCAGCTGTTTCTCCCGCTCCGCCTCCCACCAGCTATGAGTAGCTGCAGGGAGAGACACACAGCAGATTGATTCTTTCTAACTGCTCCCCCTCTTTCCCTGCTGCACCGATCATCCCCTTCTGTCCACCATCCCATCCGATTCTTCCTGCTGAACACCCCCCAGCCCCTTCCTTTTTTGATGAAATACAGTAAGCGACTGGTACTGATCACTCACTCTGTTCATTCCTAACTTAAGCATAATAAACATTTTTTACTGTGCTGTGGTATGAACAGGAGCTTCTGTATAGAGCCTCCTGTTCATTCATTCTGAAGTGCAGCTGAGGCTGCAGAGAAAAGGATTGAGGGTCTGTTTAGACCCCTGATAATTCACCAAAGACCCCCCCCCCCAAAAAAAAGTATTATGAAAAGTTGTAAATAAAAATCTAACTCATTAAAAAAATAAGAAAAAGATTGTAAAAGATAATTAAAAAAAGTGTAAGGCCTAATTTAGGGGGAGGCAAAAATGTGCGGATGAGCTGCGTTTTTGCTGCCCACTAAATGGCCCAACTTTAGCTGCAACAGGCGGGGGTGTTTACATGCTGTGGGCTTGATGCTTCGTGCCGTGGCAATGTTGCCCTGACACTACACATTGTCAAAGGGAACCTTGATCGCAGATCGGGCTTCAGAGGCAAGGAAGATTTATGCTTCCCATACACTATACGAAAAATCGGCCGAAAAATCGTTCGTATAGACACTTCGTTTGTTTTTCGGTAAGTTAATGGGCACATATCGATAATCGTTTGTGATGTTTTTGTGGGAAAAAAACGAACGGGAAGTTTGGAAAATTTCTGCCGAACGTACGATAAATTGCAAGGTTAATGTGTTTCCTGTCCGAACTGTCTGCACTAGGTATATGTAAAAAAACGAACAAAAACGTATTTATTCATGTCCACTGAACAATTTATCGGTCATTACATGATGGCATGATCGTTTGCGGTCACGGTTTTTCGAAAATGGGTTCGGCCAATTTTCTGTATAGTGTATGGCCAGCATTAGACTTATGTCTTAGGACTCGTTCACACCACCTGCATAGAGCTGCAGGTCTCTGCAAGACACACAGAAAACTATTTTTTCTATGTGTCTTGTTCACAGCAATACGCAGGTATAATATCCCGTGTGCATTTTTTCCTCACAGCTCCACACTGGAACAACAACTGGACAAAACTGCCAGCCCCGCTCTTCATGACCTCTTATGACAGGAAGTGGGAGGGCAAGCAGAGTGGTGCTCTGTGTCTATACTGCCTGTCTACTTTCCCTCATTCTGCTGCTCGAGTACGTCTGGTGCAAGGGGGAATGTTCCCAGGCACTGATGGAGGAGGACAGAATGGGGGGGGACAGAATGGCGGCACAGATGAGGAGACATAAAGGGTTAAAAGCGCCGCTTCCGAATCGCTTTGCAGGCGCTTCGGCAGCTCTGCCCATTCATTTCAATGGCAGGGGCGGTGGAGGAGTGGTGTATACAGCGCTCCCGCACCGCCCGAAAGATGCTGCTTGCAGGACTTTTTCTAACGTCCCGAAAGCACTCGGGCTCTCACACTGGGGCTGCAGGGGAAGTGCTTTACAGGCACTTCTTTTAGCCCTTTTGCACCTGAAAAACACCCCAGTGTGAAATTAGCCTAAACATACAGTATATCTATGCTTGGAGCTCCACTTTGGCAGTTTAATAATACACATTTTCTTGCTTTTTCAGGGACTACCTGGGCCTAGGGTAAGTAAAGTTTAATTGATATTATTTTTTTAGATGCTATTTCTTATGAAACTGATTTTTTTTTTTTTTACTGATCAAATTACTAGAGAAATATATTAACAATATATTTTTTTTTAGGGCCCTCCTGGTCCTCGTGGAAAGCCTGGACCTCCTGTAAGTATAAGGGAATAGCAGATTTTATATAGACATATTTTAGTGATGTTGCAAAAAAAATAAAAGCCTTTCTCCAAGTTGTTTCACTATGCACCTTGATCTAAAGTGTAGGCGATCACAAAAGCAGAAAACTGTCTAGTGAAAGGGGTTTATCTCAGAGAAAAGATGTCCATTCTCTGACCTTAGCTTAAAACTGGAACCGGATAGAAGCAGGAGGTGTTATACATATCTTCCTGACAAACAGCTTTGTTTGCTAGTGCAGGATAACACCCTTGCCTGAGATCTAACCGTGTGTCACCTAATGAACTTTAAAGAAACAATTTACTTTAGTGGGGGGAGACTCTGCATGTGACATGTGTTCATGCTAGTGACCAATTGGGGGAGATTTACTAAAACTGGAGTGCAAAATCTGGTGCAGCTGTGCATGGTAGCCAATCAGCTTCTAACATCAGCTTGTCTAATGAAGCTTTGACAATAAGCCCACGTTCACATTAGGCCGATTTGGCATGCGATTTAACATGTCAAATCACATGCCAAATCGGCGGCTTTTGCCGGCAATAGCATCATCCGAATCAGTCCGACGCTGACATTGCGGCACGGTACCGATTCCCAAAAGTAGTTCCTGTACTACTTTTTGGCAACTTTGGGGGCGATTCGAATAGACATCTGTGCATGAACCCCTCACAGATGTCTGTCAAATCGCCCCCGAAGTCGGACTGCATTGCCAGTTTGAAATCGTGCAAGTTCAGCTGAACTCGCACAATTTCAGACCCACAGTCAGTGTGAACCTAGGCTTAAACCTGGAAGTTGATTAGTTTCTGTGCAGAGATGCACCAGATTTTGCACTCTCCAGTTTTAGTAAATCAATGCTATTGCATCATATAGTTAAATGTTGTTTTCATATAAACTTCAACAAGATTGTGAGTAAAGAACAGGTCATACAAGGAAAAGACAAGAGTGTAAACATTGTCATGCCAAGACTGGTCAAATACTAAATAGAAACATTGATAAAAAATGGAGGTACATTTGAGGTATACAGTATGTTGACTGGTGCACCCACTGGAACAAATGACACACACATTTTCTGATATATTTTCTAGTTAGTCTACGCCTTCTCATGTAAAGTAACACTAAACACGCAGAGAACATTAGGGAGGATTAAAGAAAATAGTGATGAATTATAGAAACACCAGTGGGAAGACATTGTACAGTTGTACTGCATTCCTATCACTTATTATGTGGTTTTAGAATGTCATCCTAAGTGGGAATGTCAGCTAGCAATTGAGGTTTGAAAGGCAATAAACACAAGTAGTGTTATTAACCCTTGTCCTTGAGGTCTACTGGTAATGATACACTTGGTTTGCTGTGGTGTTAAACATAAAGCCTTTGATGTAAGGTCTTTCCTGAATTCTGACCATATAGCTATATTCCATATTCCCCATCCGCTTATGATGTATATAACTATAACCCATCTCTGAAAAATTCTCATACCACTGAGCTCAGAGTTGCAGTTTTGTGATTTATTAGTTGTTGGCAATTTAAGCCTAGGCTTGTCACCTTAATTCATGCTTACAATAGATGTATTTCTGCATAGGGCACCCGTGTGAAGATGGCCTGTGTGGTCCTTGTTTTTAAAAGTCACATTTCTTGTGATATCATTGATCATAAATTTTCCTGTTTTCTCTTGCAGGGACCACCAGGGTTTCTGGAAGCATTTGTAAGTAATCTGAGTTGCAGATTTTTGTTTTGTTTTTGTGGCTACAATAATGAAATATTGTTTTTTTTTACGTCAACTCTATAATATTATTATTATTATACAGGATTTATATAGCGCCAACAGTTTATGCAGCCCATTACAATATAAAAGGGAGACAGTAAAGTTACAATACACTAAAATGCAAGAGGGTTAAGAAGGCCCTGTTAATAGGAGCTTACAGTCTAATAGGGTAGGGCAAGTGGTACAGAAAAGCGTGGCAATTGGGAGCCATAGGGATATGTGGAAAGAGGTGGCAGACAGTGAGCAGTTGGTAAGGTAGCTGAGTCTGGCAGTAGCATTCATGATAGACTGAAGAGGGGATGAAGGGGCCTTGCAGCTTATGCATGCGTTTCCAAATGTGTGCTAACTAAACCCCTGTTTTTAACACATACTGTTGGACAGGTTAATTCGGTTGATAAGCAGACTGGTGAGTTGAGCTGGGAATTTTCTCTGGTTTTTTTTTCTGGTCTTTCATGCATTGCCCTTCCATGTGCTCCTTGCTGTGAAGACTAGTTATAGGTGGGGGCAGGGGCCATCTGTTTGGCCTATGAGGAGGGAGTTGCAATAGTCAAGGTGAAAGAAAACAAGGAAGTGAATGAGTAGCTTGGTGGTTTCATTAGTTAAAAATGGGCGAATCTTATGGGGCGTACACACGGTCGGACTTTTTGTCTACAAAAGTCCAACGGACGCCGACGGACTAAAGCTGGTTGGTAATCCGATCGTGTGTGGGCTTCCCCGGACTTTAAACGGACTTTTTCAGCCTCAAGTCCGACGGACTTTAGATTTGAAACATGCTTCAAATCTTTACGTCGTAACTACGACGGACCCCGAAATCCGCTCGTCTGTGTGCTAGTCCGACGGACAAAAACCCACGCTAGGGCACCTATTGGCTACTGGCTATCAACTTCCTTATTTTAGTCCGGTGTACGTCATCACGTACGAATCCGTCGGACTTTTGTGTGGTCGTGTGTAGGCAAGTCCGTTCGTTAGAAAGTCTGCCACAAGTCCGCCGAAAGTCCGCCGGAAGTCTGTCGGACAGGCTGTCGGACTTTTGTAGACGAAAAGTCCGACCGTGTGTATGCCCCATTAGAGTTGTTACCAAGGTGAAGTCTACAAACCTTTGACAGTGAGGATTTGGGGCTGAAAGGATCGGTCAGAGCCTAGAATTACACCTAGTACCCTGGTGTGAAGGGAGGGGTGGCTGGTTGCATTATTGATCTTGTAGTAAAAGTAACGGAGGGGGACATGGGCAGGGGGGAAATGTATAAATATAAGCTTGGTTTTAGAGAGATCGTTTAACTACTTGCGGACCTCCCAGTCAGTTTTACTGCTACAGGGCAGAAGCTGTGCGCTGGATCACGTATATATACGTGATCCCGCACTTCTGGGTAGAGGGCACACATACACGCCACTGGCGGCTCGCTTCTGCTGTTATTACACACAGCAGAAGCCAATCGGTGGGTGCTGAGTACTCGAGGTCTGCCAATCGTCAGGCAGAGACACAGAACTGCAATCTGCCTATGTAAACAAGGCAGATCGCTGTTCTGACAGGGGGAAGGGATGGAGTTTGTGTCCCTGCAAAGCTGGGAAAAAATTTAATCTCTTCCCCTTTTAAAAGCACCTCACACAGTTCACATAAACACTGGCTTAGCACATCATTAACCCTTTGATCGCCCCTGATTTCAACCCCTTCCCAGCCATGAGAGGTTATCAAGTGACCAAGGGAGGAGGTGTACAGTTGTGCTCATAAGTTTACATACCCTGGCAGAATTTATGATTTCTTGGCAATTTTTCAGAGAATATGAATGATGACACAAAAATATTTCTTACACTCATGGTTAGTGTTTGGCTGAGGACATTTATTATCAATCAACTGTGTTTACACTCCTTAAATCATATTGACAACAGAAACTACCCAAATGACCCTGATCAAGATTTTACATACCCCATGCCGTGTATTGCCCCCTTTAACATCAATGACAGCTTGAAGTCTTTTGTGGTATTTGTGAATGAGGCTCTTTATCTTCTCAGATGGTAAAGCTGCCCATTCCTCGTGGCAAAAAGCCTCCAGTTCCTGTAAATTCTTGGGCTGTCTTGCATGAACTGCACGTTTGAGATCTCCCCAGAGTGGCTCAATGATATTGAGGTCAGGAGACTGAGATGGCCACTCCAGAACCTTCACTTTATTCTGCTGTAGCCAATGACAGGTCAACTTGGCCTTGTGTTTTGGATCCTTGTTATGTTGGAAAGTCCCAGTACATCCCATGCGCAGCTTCCTGGCAGATGAATGTAAATGTTCCTCCAGTATTTTTTGACAACATACTGCATTCATCTTGCCAACAATTTTGACCAAATTTCCTGTGCCTTTGTAGCTCACACATTCCCAAAACATCAGCGATCCACCTCCGTACCTTTCATCAGGGCTCAAAATTTCAAGTCCCGAGCTACTAGCCAGGCCATAAGAGTTACTTGCCACCAGTTGCCCCACCCAAACTCTACCTTGCCCTGCCCCTAATTCTGCCCCTAAACACGCCCTCGTAAATTATCTCATGAAATGCTTTATTCAGTATTAGGTTTTGTTTTGCCTCTACCTCCAACGCCTCCCCCAGTACACCTCTACCTCTAATTCCTCTTCCCAGCATATCTCTGCCTCCAATTTCGCCCTCCCATCTGTGCTTTTAATGACCCCCCACAGCACACCACATCCTCTGACCTCCTCTCTCCAGATGACCTATGCCTCCAATCTCCCCCCCAATCTAGCACATCTATGCTTTCAATATTCTCCCCAATCGATCATACCTATGCCTCCAATCCCCCCTAATCCATCATACCTATGCCTCCAATCCCCCCTAATCCATCATGCCTATGCCTCCAATTCCACCACCACTCCCCCCCCAATCTATCATACCATATTATAGATTGGGGGGAGGGGTGGAATTGGAGGCATAGGTGGGGAGCAGGAATTCATAGTAGGTGAGGTTGAAAAAAAAGACACAAGTCCATCAAGTCCAACCTATGTGTGTGATTATATGTCAGTATTACATTGTATATCCCTGTATGTTGTGGTCATTCAGGTGCTTATCTAATAGTTTCTTGAAACTATCGATGCCCCCCGCTGAGACCACAGCCTGTGGAAGGGAATTCCACATCCTTGCCGCTCTTTCAGTAAAGAACTCTCTACGTAGTTTAAGGTTAAACCTCCTTTCTTTTAATATTAATGAGTGGCCACGAGTTTTGTTAAACTCTCTTCTGCGAAAAAGTTTTATTCCTATTGTGGGGTCACCAGTATGGTATTTTTATATTGAAATCATATCCCCTCTCAAGCGTCTCTTCACCAGAGAGAATAAGTTCAGTGCTCGCAACCTTTCCTCATAACTAATATCCTCCAGACCCTTTATTAGCTTTGCTGCCCTTCTTTGTACTCGCTCCAATTCCAGTACATCTTTCCTGAGGACTGGTGCCCAGAACTGGACAGCATACTCTAGGTGCGGCCGGACCAGAGTCTTGTAGAGTGGGAGAATTATCATTTTATCTCTGGAGTTGATCCCCTTTTTAATGCATGCCAATATTCTGTTTGCTTTGTTAGCAGCAGTTTGGCATTGCATGCCATTGCTGAGCCTATCATCTACTAGGACCCCCAGGTCCTTTTCCATCCTAGATTCCCCCAGAGGTTCTCCCCCCAGTATATAGATTGCATTCATATTTTTGCCACCCAAATGCATTATTTTACATTTGTATACATTGAACCTCATTTGCCATGTAGTTGCTCACCCCATTAATTTGTTCAGATCTTTTTGCAAGGTTTCCACATCCTGCAGAAAAGTTATTGCCCTGCTTAGCTTAGTATGGTCTGCAAATACAGAGATTGAACTATTTACCCCATCCTTCGGGTCCAAATCCAGATACACTAAGTCTCCGGGCCTTCCTTTATCATCCCCTCAAAGAGTTTACATACTATTGATGTTAGCTAACTGGTCTGTAATTCCCAGGGATGTATTTTGGGCCCTTTTTAAATATTGGAGGCACAGATATGATTCAGACCCCCAATTCCACCCACCCCCCTCAATCCATGATATCTATGCCTCCAATTACCCCCCCCTCCCCAATCCAGCACATGCTTGCTCTCAATACCACCAATCCCCCCTCAGCACACATCTTGTTTAAACCCCCATTGTCCCAATGCCTCCAGCACACTGTCATATTTACCATTCTGCAGCCACTGGGGTTATTTATCACTGTGCACGCTGAGGGCAGACCAAAGCGGTTTGAGCCTGCCCACTTAGGACGTGCAGAAGAACAGAAGCGGAGAGGGACGGTCCCAGGCGGCTCTTTAATGCCTATTGAACAGCACACTCTGTGTGCCTGGGCGGGGATGTGCAGGAGGGAGGCAGAGAGGGGCGGTCCTAGGTGGCTCTTTCATGCCTATTGAGTAGCACGCTCTGCGAGCCTGGACGGGGATGTGTGGCAGAGGGGCAGTCCTGTGCATGTATTGAAATAACCTCGCTGCATGGCAGGGTGGGGGCACTGGATATACATTCCTGGGATAGCACAGCCCTGTCATTACTCGCTCTCCTCATTTGTTTACTCGCCAAATACGAGTAGGCGAGTGCAAATTTTGAGGGCTGCTTTCATCATAGGCCTTGTTGACTCCTCTCCACATGTAGAGTTTATGGTTGTGGCCGAAAAGCTCAATTTCAGTCTCATCACTCCAAATGACTTTGTGTCAGGTTTGAGGCTTGTCTCTTGCTGTTTGGGGTATTGTAAGCGGCATACTTTGTGGCATTTGTGTAGTAATGGTTTTCTTCTGGCGACTCGACCATGCAGCCCATCTTTCTTCAAGTGCCTCCTTATTGTGCATCTTATAACAGCCACACCACATATTTTCAGAGTGTCCTGTATTTCACCTGAAGTTATTTGTGGGTCTTTCTTTGCATCCGAACAAATTTCCTGGCAGTTGTGGCTGAGATTTTAATTGGTCTACCTGACCGTGGTTTGGTTTCAACAGAACCCCTCATTTTCCACTTCTTGATTAGAGTTTGAACACTGCTGATTGGCATTCTCAATTCCTTGATTATCTTTTTATATCCCTTTCCTGTTTCATTCAGTTCAACTACTTTTCCTGCAGATCTTTTGACAATCTTTTGCTTTCCCCATGACTCAGAATACAGAAACGTAGCACTGGATGAAAGATGCAAGGTTCTGTCAGGAGTCCAGAAACTCGTTGATCTTTTTTACACACACACTAATTACAAGCAAACAGATCACAGGTGAGGATGGTTACCTTTAATAGCCAATCAAACCCCTTTGTGTCAACTTGTGTGCATGTTATCAGGCCAAAATCACCAGGGTATGTAAACTTTTGATCACGGTCATTTGGGTAGTTTCTGTTGTCATTATGATTTAAAAAGAGTAAACACAGTTGATTGATAATACATGACTTCAGCCAAACACTAACCATGAGTGAAAAAAATGTTTGTGTTATTCATATTCTCTTAAAAATGTCCAAGAAATCATAAATTCTGCCAGGGTATGTAAACTTATGAGCACAACTGTAGATAGAGAAGAGAAGAGGTCCAAGAACACTTTACATACAGTGGAGAAAATAATTATTTGTTCCCCTGCAGATTTTGTAGATTTGCCCGATTACAAAGAAATGAAGGGTCTACAATTGTTATCATAGGTGTATTTTAACCTCTTGCTTACTGGAAACTTAAACCCCCCCTCCTGCCCAGACCAATTTTTAGCTTTCAGCGCTCTCACACTTTGAATAACAATTGTGCGGTCATGCTACACTGTACTCAAATGACATTTTTATACTTTTTTTTTCCACACAGATGGAGCTTTCTTTTGGTGGTATTTAATCACCACTTTGTTTTTAGCAAAAAATAAAAACCTAACAAAAAAAGAGAGACATTTTTGAAAAAAAAAAGTTTCATAGTTTGTTACAAATATAACAAATTGGTCATTTTTCTCCTTCATTGATATTAGCTGATGAGGCTGCACTGATTGGCTGCACTGATAGGTGCTGATAGGCACAGATAAGATGGCACTGATGGGCCCTGATGGATGGCACTAATGGGCACTGGTAGGTGGGATTGATAGGCAGTACTGGTGATGAGGCACTGATTGGTGACATAAGTGGCACTGATGGGTGGTACTGTGGGTACTGGTAGTTGGCGCTGGTGGGCACAGAAGCCTCTGCAGAGGCTCAACACGATCAGGATGGATGTCCCTCTCACAGCCACCGGTGATCAGCTTTTTTTTCTCCTCACGCTGCAAGCATGAGGAGAAAGAATAGCTGATTACCGGCTCTGTTTACATCACATGGTAAGGGGTCAGGATCGACCCGAGACTCGGCTGATCACAGAGAGTGCCGTGCAGGCCGCTGGAGCACGGAAGGACGTCTACGGACGCCCTCCTGGCAAATTAAGTCCACCCTGTAGCCGTCTTTCGGCTATATCGCGGACAGGGGGTGGTTAAATTATAGTCAGATTATTAACCTAAAATCCAGGAAAAAAAAAAACACATGATAAAAATGTTATAAAATTGAGTTGCAGTTCAGTGAGTAAAATAAGTATTTGATCCCCTACCAACCAACAATAATTCTGCCTCCCACAGACTGGCTACAGTCTGTGGGAGTCTTGACAGCTGATCACGCTGTCAATGGGAAGAGCCATTGATCGGCTTTTCCTCACTAGCATCTGACAGATGCGAGTAGAGGAGAGCCGATCGGTGGTTCTCCTGACGGGGGGGTCTGCACTCATTGTTTATCAGCGCAGCCCCCCCTCAAATCACCACACTGGACCACCAGGGATCGCCACTAGGACCACCAGGGAAGGGGCAACATGTGGATGGGCAGGTATGTACCCCTAGGCCATCCACATGTGCCTAATCAGTGCCCACAAATGGGCGCTGATTGGCACCATTATGTTCCAGCAATGCCCCCAATATGTTTTATGAGTGCCACCTGTCATTGCCCATCGGTGCCACCCATATGTACCAATCAATGCCGCCTATGAGTGCCCATCGGTGCCACCTATGAGTGCCCATCAGTGCCGCATACCAGTGCCACCTATCAGTGCCCATCGTCAGTGCCACCTCATCGGTGCCCATCAGTGCCGCCATATCAGTGCCCGTCATTGAAGGAGAAAACTTACTTATTTACAAAAAATTTTAACAGACAAAGAAAAACTTGGGGGTTTTTTTGAAATTTTTGGTCTTTTTTTTTATTTGTTGCGCAAAAAATAAAAACTGCAGAGGTTATCAAATACCACCAAAAGAAAGCTCTATTTGTGGGAACAAAATGATAAAAAATTTGTTTGGGTACAGTGTAGCATGACTGTGCAATGGTCATTCAAATTGCGACAGCGTTGAAAGCTGAAAATTGGCCTTTGCGGGAAGGTGTCTAAGTGCCCGGTATTGAAGTGGTTAAATAAATAAGGGCATTAGCCAATGCATCCCATTGGGTAATACATTCAAAAGAGCGAACAAAAGTCCTGGATGGCTTAACTCCAATGTAAAAATGCATATAAAAGCAAAGGAGAAGGCCTTCAAAGAATGCAACAAGAAATGTAAGGGCGCAATAAGGACGGCTAAGATAGAACATGAAAGACACATAGCGGAGGAGAACAAAAAAAATCCCAAGAAATTCTTTAAGTATGTAAACAGTACAAAAGGGAAGACAGACCATATTGGCCCCATAAAGAATGAGGAAGGACATCTGGTTACAAAGGATGGGGAGATGGGGAAGGTATTGAATTTATTCTTCTCCTCAGTCTTCACGAGGGAATCGGGGGGCTTCAGTAACCAAAACTGCAGTGTTTATCCTTATGACACATCACAGGAAGCACCTCCATCTCCGAGGGTACTTAGGGAACTCAGTCAAGTAATTACCAGACCATTGTTCCTAATTTTTACTGACAGTCTACTGACAGGAATGGTACCAGCTGATTGGAGAAAAGCCAATGTAGCACCAATATTTAAAAAGGGCCCAAAATGCATCCCTGGGAATTACAGACCAGTTAGCCTAACATCAATAGTATGTAAACTCTTGGAGGGGATGATAAGGGACTATATACAAGATTTTAGTAATAAGAATGATATCATTAGCAGTAATCAGCATGGATTCATGAAGAATCGTTCTTGCCAAACCAATCTATTAACCTTCTATGAGGAGGTGAGTTGCCATCTAGATAAAGGAAGGCCCGTAGACGTGGTGTATCTGGATTTTGCAAAAGCATTTGACACAGTTCCCCACAAACGTTTACTGTACAAAATAAGGTCCATTGGCATGGACCATAGGGTGAGTACATGGATTGAAAACTGGCTACAAGCGTGTGTTCAGAGGGTGGTGATAAATGGGGAGTACTCGGAATTGTCAGGGGTGGATAGTGGGGTCCCTCAGGGTTTTGTGCTGGGACCAATCCTATTTAATTTGTTCATAAATGACCTGAAGGATGGGGTAAATAGTTCAATCTCTGTATTTGCGGACGATACTAAGCTAGGCAGGGCAATAACTTCTCTGCAGGATGTGGAAACCTTGCAAAAAGATCTGAACAAATTAATGGGGTGGGCAACTACATGGCAAATGAGGTTCAATGTAGAAAAATGTAAAATAATGCATTTGGGTGAAAAAATATGAATGCAATCTATACACTGGGGGGAGAACCTCTGGGGGAATCTAGGATGGAAAAGGACCTGGGGGTCCTAGTAGATGATAGGCTCAGCAATGGCATGCAATGCCAAGCTGCTGCTAACAAAGCAAACAGAATATTGCATGCATTAAAAAGGGGATCAACTCCAGAGATAAAGCGATAATTCTCCTGCTCTACAAGACTCTGGTCTGGCCTCACCTGGAGTTTGCTGTCCAGTTCTGGGCACCAGTCCTCAGGAAGGATGTACTGGAAATGGAGCGAGTACAAAGAAGGGCAACAAAGCTAATGAAGGGACTGAAGGATATTAGTTATGAGGAAAGGTTGCGAGCACTGAACTTATTCTCTCCGGAGAAGAGACGTTTGGGAGGGGATATGATTTCAATATGCAAATACCGTACTGGTTCCCCTACAATAGGGAGAAAACTTTTTCGCAAAAGGGAGTTTAACAAGACTCATGGCCACACATTAAAATTAGAAGAAAAGAGGTTTAACCTTAAACTATGTAGAGGGTTCTTTACTGTAAGAGCGGCAAGGATGTGGAATTCCCTTCCACACGCGGTGGTCTCAGCGGGGGGCATTGATAGTTTCAAGAAACTATTAGATAAGCACCTGAACAACTGCAACATACAGGGATATACAATGTGATACTGACATATAATCACACACATACGTTGGACTTGATGGACGTGTGTCTTTTTTCAACCTCACCTACTATGTAACTAAGGAAGCGACGTCACGTCGAGGATTGTCACCCAGGCATGACATCACTTCCTCTTTTGTGCTCCATGGTGGTTCCAGATGTCCTTCCAGCACAGCTGACTAGTCATCATAACACCCAGGAAACCAAGTGTAGCTTTTTTTTTTTTTTTTTCAATCGGCACCAGGGACCATACTTGCAGGAATGGTGTGTGTCCTGTGTGCTGGTGGCTGCTCTGTTCTCTGGAATATCCGGTGAGCAGAAAGCATAAGCTTTCAGAGAACAGAGCAGCCCCTGGTGCATAGCACAGTCGTCATCCATTGAAGCACTGTCCTTGGTGCTGATTACAAAAAAAAATGATACGCTAAACTTCAGCTTTAACTCCCTGTCAGGTAATATTTGTAGTCCTCTCTAATAGTTCCTTGTTTCTGGAAAGGAAAACATGGAAAGTGCTGATCTATGATTTTTTTTTTGTGTTTGATAGTCACACAAGAGACCTTGTAAAGTAGACATTGGTATATCCAGAAAGGTAACTGATGGGGCCCCATAGCAAAGCCAATAAGTGGCCACCCCCCATATCCTTATAAACTCTTAGGTCATAGTACAAAATTCGAATTACTTTCTTATCAGTTCTATACAGCAGTGTTTCTTAACCTTTTTCTGGTCAAGACACCCTTTAAAATTATGGACAGTTTCAAGGCACCCCATTCTGAAAGGTAAAAAACTATTCTAATAGTTGTACATAATGTGGCAGCATTGACACACATAGGACAACCAACATTAGAGGCGATTTGTTTTTTCAAAGCAAATGCATATTTGCACACTGGAACTGACTACTATTCCACTGTTTCACCTCTCCCTCACTCAGCTAATGTCACCCCAGTGTTGAGGAAAGGGGCAGGGGAGGATCAAACAAGGAAGCTGTGCAGGCTCAATACCCTTCTTATCAACACTGATGACATCACTGGTTGTTAGGACACCGGTGGCTGGAAGGTTGTAATGGTGCACAATCAAAACCTGTGGCTTTGTGTAACTAACTGACTAGTATTCCAATGTTTCTCTTCTCCCTCAGTTTTTCTCCATCACTCAGCTAATGTGACCCCAGGGCTGATGGAGGAGGGGGGGGTCAAACAAGGATGCTATGCAGGCGGCTGAGCTACCCCCTATCAGCTGATGACATTAGCATGCCGGCAGCTAGAAGGTTGTAATGGTGCACAATGAAAACCTGTGACTTAGTGTAACTAAAAGACAGCCTTCATCCACACGCTGGCTTGTATACATTTTTGGGCAATTTTTAGGAATTTTGCCAAGGCACCCTGGTTGAAAAAGGCTGCTATAGAGGCTTTCACAATATAGATACATTCATTTTATATAAAATGTAGTGCCAAATATTGCTGCTATCTGCATACAGTATATCACTGTGTAGTCAGATATCACTGGGCCCGCTATGCTTTTATACAGTTTACATATAGTAATGGTCTAATCAGCAAAGCTCAAGCTCCTTGCTGAATTGAGAGCTATAGCTGTAACTCAGCAGGGAGTGTTTTGGACCTCTGCTGGGAAAACTGCTTTCAGACAGAGAGCAAGGGTCCTCTCTGTAGCATGCTGGCAAGGAACAGGCTTTTCTAATCAGGGTGTGGCTGCTTCGTAAAGAAAACTGAAGAACTGTATTGGCTGCTTACCCAAGCAGACTGTACTTATTCTGTTTTGATGCACCTGGAATTTATTTAGTTAAACTTAGACCCCTTTTACACTGGAGCGTTTTTCAGGCGCTACAGCGCTAAAAATTGCACCTGCATAGAGCCTGAAAAATGCGGCTCCATTCACTCCAGTGTGAAAGCCCGAGGGCTTTCACGCTGGAGCGGTGCGCTGGCAGGGCGTCACAAAAAGTCCTGCCAGCAGCTTCTTTGGAGCGGTGAACTCACCGCTCCTCCACCGCTGCTCCCCATTTAAATCAATGGGGCAGCGCTGCGATACCGCCGGCAAAACACTGCTCCGGTGGTGTTTTGCAGGTGGCTTTAACCCCTTTTCAGCCGATAGCGAGGGGTTAAAACCGCCCCGCTAGTGGCCGAATAGCGCTGCTGAAACTACGGTAAAGCTGCACATATGGTCAGTTATGAGAACACACAATTGATGGTTTGACAGTTTGGTTGATAACACAAGCTATGTGACAGTTACACTCCTGGCACATGTCGGGAATGTACTGTAATGCCCCGTACACACGGTCGGACTTTGTTCGGACATTCCGACAACAAAATCCTAGGATTTTTTCCGACGGATGTTGGCTCAAACTTGTCTTGCATACACAGGGTCACACAAAGTTGTCGGAAAATCCGATCGTTCTGAACGCGGTGACGTAAAACACGTACGTCGGGACTATAAACGGGGCAGTGGCCAATAGCTTTCATCTCTTTATTTATTCTGAGCATGCGTGGCACTTTGTCCGTCGGATTTGTGTACACACGATCGGAATTTCCGACAACGGATTTTGTTGTCGGAAAATTTTATATCCTGCTCTCAAACTTTGTGTGTCGGAAAATCCGATGGAAAATGTGTGATGGAGCCCACACACGGTCGGAATTTCCGATAACAAGGTCCTATCACACATTTTCCGTCGGAAAATCCGACCGTGTGTACGGGGTATACCTGTTTTTTGAAACTGTTAAATTTATGGATTTCGTTCTGCTTTAAGTCTGTGGGGCGTGCAGACAACTGTTAGGCAATTATTTAATGGGCTTAGTTAGATTTTTGATCCAGCAGAGGTCATAGTCTAGATAGCCATGACCGGATCTTAAAATCATGTTATTTAATTCTAATACATGCACCTGTGACATTACCCAATCTTTCTTGCCAAGAGATTGTGACAGAATGGCATTGAATTTAACATGTGCTAAAGCATTTACCAACTGATAAATCAATGGAGTTGTTAACTAAAGGCACTGACAGCTCTCTCTCCCCCAACCCCCCCACCGTGGTCCGGCACTTACCCGCTCGTGTGGCAGGGCTGTGGTGTCCTCTCCTAGAGTGTGGGCAGCGGCGCCTCCGGTGTCCGTTCCTCAAGCTTCCTCCACCGCATGTCTCCTCTTCTGCCAAAGCGCCTGACGTTTTGGCCAATCGTGAAACAGGTCTCACGACCTGCCTCCTGATTGGTGGGGAGAAAATTTAGTGTCAAAATTGATTCGCTATCATCGCACAACAGGGTGGAATCGAAGCGCAGTGCTCAGTCCCCCCGAGATCACCCTTTTTTGCAAGCATATTAGAGCCTCTGGCTCTAACAGGTGCTTCAAAAAAAACAAAAAACAAAAAAAACAAACACTCTATGGACGGGCCACCACTGCTCAGAACTAGAGCAACTGCGCTTCCAGTGCACAGTATATTTGCCTTTAGTAAATCAACCTCAGTGTATGCTGGCTCAGGGGTGGAGAGCATGGGGTTCTGCCTAGCTGGGCTGTTCCACTCAGAGCTTGACTTTTTTGGTAATGTAAAGCTGATGTACAAAGCAACCAATTGACAGTATTCATTGGTTTGAAACAGAATGTTTATTTCTAATTGGTTACTGCACTTCACGGTTTCCTGTGAAAAATAAAAGCATGGCGCTGCAAGTATTTTTGTTAGTTTTATTCATTCTGTTGTGGGGAAAGATTGCCACAATCCCCAATCACAACAAACATAATCCCTAATCACAACTAGTAAAAAAAAAAAAAAAAACATTTTACTTGCCACTACAAGTATTACACCTAGGACTGTTTAAGAATGTATCTTCCACTATGTATATAACAGTGGGGTCACAATGTAAACTTTAAATAAACTATGTTTCAACATTTATTTTGGTTTTCAGAGGATGGAAGACATTAGTGAAAATTACCAAGCCCTTATGGACTCCAATGGACCGGTACGTGCATCTTTTCTAATTGCCATTGATACTCCTATACTGCCTGAGTGGTCATGGGCCTACAACAATCGAAGCCCATCACGCCCTTGGATTCAGTGAAAACTCCAGGCAAACAGCTAACTGTATATGTGGGACTGTTTTACCTGCCAAAGGTTTTGTTATTCTATTCAGTTTTGTGATTTATTACTAGAATTTAACATTCTGTTTTTGGTGATTAGTTCCTTCATTCTAACACTGAATTCATGAGTTTCTAAAACATATTAGGCAACCATACCGGTTCTATAAAATTCACAGAAAAATATTTAAAAGTGAATCAAAGTTTTGCTATATTCATTACCAGTATTTATAGATTCAAGGTAAATAGAAAATGATTGATGGCAGTGCAATGTCCAAAATACATTCCCCAAAAAACTACATATACAGAAAAATAGCAGGTGGTCCTGCCAGAATTCCAGTGAGCTCCTAACTTACTGTGTTCCCCATCTCTAAAACTAGGGATGAGCGCAGATTTGTTCTCAACTCCCACTTACTGCTGCCAGGGTATTTCCCACCCTCTTTAGCTGCATGAACACAAAGGGGCAGGAATGCTTGTAACATCATTGACCTGATAACCCAAATTCAGACCAAATCCACGCTCATACTTATCTGAAAACTAAACCAGAGTTATCCACCCTGGTTACTTCTTTGGATACTGCAAGTGCCCAGTAAGAAACTATTGTTTAAATATTTATTGAACAAAAAAACAGCCAGTACATTTTGCTGAAAAGGAGTCCTCCTTCAGGGATGTGCCAGAATCAGAAAGAAATGTTCTATATAGCCTGAGTTATGACTGGATTAGTTATCAAGCATGACTTAAAAGACTAAAGACAGCCCCTACTAATAACAAGACTCAGGATTAATATGCAGAAACACTTGACTGCCAAGCTTTAAAAGGGATGTCAGTCCAGAACTCCTCCAGACTTGAACATCAATAATCCATAATAGGATATTGCATAGTGACAGAATTCTGTGTTGCACCAATGAACACCTTGATTGTGGGTCTAGTGGTGACTGTGGTCAGAGAAAATACACCAGTGTGCCCTCTGTTGGTACATTAAAGTGAATTTAAACCCCCAAAAGGAAATTGGTTCTTCTTTAGCACTCCCACCCTCACCCTTCTACAAGAAAAATAGCTGGGAATTTTTTTTTTTGCTATTTTTAAAATTTTTTTATTTAATTTTTTTTCACCTTGCCCCGCCACGATTCCAGCCTAGGCCAGAATGATGCATACCTGGTCCTGCATCCTCCTCGGATGCTTACATCACAACTCCCAGGAGGGTGCAGGATCAGCACACCGAGCGGCCGGGTGGCAGGTCTGGCATATCCTCAGAGTTGACTGTCCGCACCTGGAAGTGGCAGCCAGCTGAAGAGGACCAAGATGGCAGTGTAGCTTCTGAATGGCAGATTGCAGTGGGACAACACTGGAATCGCTGTATGGGTGAGTATGTGATCTGAAGAGCACTACAGCACTGCAGTTGAGTGGATAAAAAAACATTTGGGGGGGGGGGTACCGTCTAAATTTACTGATGTGTCAGGGAAAGCTGTACCCCTTGTTCTAGTAGCAAACCTGTCTATCTGCCTTCACCATTACAGGACCCCAATATCTTTCCATATTGCTCTGTGACTAGTTTGCTTGCAATAAAATGAGACAGTTGACTACACTGGTTTTAACCTTAGTTGGTTGAGCAGTTCTGTCTGCCTAATCTATATCAGGATAGTTAAATTCCCCCATGATTAGAACATTGCCCTGCCTCCTCAACACCTCTGACTGTAAAAGAAGAGTGAGATTAGGTGGCCTATAGCATACGCCCACAATCAATTTACCATTTGTTTCATCCCTTTGAAGTTTCAGGCACAAAGACTCCACCTCCTCACTAGACCCATTAGCAATGTCATGCCTCATATTCAACATCAAATCACTCTTGACATACAGGCACACCCTCTTTTACCTACCCTGTCCCTTGAATACAAGGCGTACTCTTGGACAGTCCCTAGCCTGCCATGTGAGCTGTCTAACCAGGTTTCCGGTATTCCCATGAAGTCAAAGTCCTCCTTAAGTGTTAGAAGTTTTAGTTCCCCAATTTTATAAACCAGGCTTTTGGCAGTAGTGTACATACCCTTTAAATGTGTAAAAGAATATATTATTTTATTTTACCTTTTGCACTTTAGGGAATGTGTACCCTTATTTTTTTTTCGAAAAGCATAAAAAAACTTTAAAATGTTTATTTCAGTCCTATCGAAGTACTGACTTTATGCTGGTGGACCATGGGGGAGAAATTTTCAAGACCCTACACTACCTCAGTAGCCTCATCCAAAGTATAAAGAACCCACTGGGCACAAGAGACAATCCTGCCCGAGTTTGCCGTGATCTGATGAATTGCCAACAAAAGATGGGAGATGGTAAGGAGATGTTTTTCATTTGATTTATTATAGTGCAGGGCTTAGACACATGGTGTAACTTTGGACTTTCTCAACAGGCACTTACTGGATTGACCCTAATGTTGGCTGTTCGTCTGATACAATTGAGGTCACCTGTAACTTCACACAAGGTGGTTACACATGTCTGAGACCTATAACTACATCCAAGGTAGGAGGTCATTGATTGGCATCTCCTGGATATCTTACACAAAACCATTTAGTGTGTATGTACACACCTGTAAATACCTTTTTGACCAGAGCAGTTTTTACATTTCAGCTATAGTCCTATTGATTTGGCAATATAGATATATGTATACACACAAAAACAACTTGCTAGGTTTATAATGAGGCAAAAATGTACACCTTACTAATATATACAAATATTTTCATTTTAAAATCGATTGAGTTTCTTTAACTGCAGTGGCGGCTGTTGCTAAAAATTTTTGGGGTGGCGCAAACAAACTGAAAAATACTGACCCCCCCCCCCAATCAATTGCATCCTCACTGTGCCCATCAAACGCAGCCACTTGTGCCCCATCATATGCAGCCACTTGTGCCCCATCATATGCAGCCACTTGTGCCCCATTATACGCAGCCACTTGTGCCCATGAAATGCAGCCAGGCTCCGCTGTCACTTCACTAACCCCCCCCCCCGGTCGGTCCGGCGGCACTTACCGCTCCTCTCCTGGAGTGATGGGGCTCTCCTCGGCGGGAAGCAGCGGCTCTCCTCCTCGGCTGCTCTTCTCCTCGGTGGCTCTCGTCTCTTCCTCGGCGGCTCTCCTCGGCGGGAAGCGGCGGCTGCGACTCCTGTGTCTGCTCATCTCCTCTTCGGCCAAAGCGTTAGGCATCCTATACGATCGCCTAATGCTTTGGCCAACTGGTAGAGAGTTCTAACTGGCCTGACTGCTGATTGGCAGGGAGGAACTTAGTGTGAAAATAGCGAAAATTCATTCACTATGCCACACAACAGGATGAGATCGGGACGCAGTATTCTGCACCCCGAGCCCACCCTATTTTGAAGCCTATTAGAGCCTCTGGCTCTAATAACGCGCTTCAAAATATACACCCCCGCCATAGTATTTCATGTGTCTGGCATCCTGAAAGGGGCCGGGCAAATAAATAGGGAGGGCGTCGGAGGTGTCGGGGGGGCGGCGCCTGTGCGCCCACAATGCACGGGCCGCCACTGTTTAACTGCTTGCTGACCAGCTCACAGTAAATGTACTGTGTGGTTGGCAGCTGCAGACACTGCAACATACTGGTACATCGGGGTGCACATGCGCAGCTGTACAATCGAGTGAGCTGCTGGGGTATTATGTGATCGCCATGTTTGGCTTTCATTGTTTTTTTTTCATTATTATTATTATTATTATACATGATTTAGATAGCGCCAACAGTTTGCACAGCGGTAAACAAAATTAAGGCAGACATTACAGTTACAATAAATTACAGTACAAGAGGAATCAGAGGGCCCTGCTCTTTAGAGCTTACAATCTAAGAGGGAGCGAAAAGGTAATAGCTGTGGGGTATGAGCTGATAGAGAAAGTAAAATGGTGTATTTGTTAGAAGAATAGGCTTCTTTAAAGAGAAGGGTTTTAAGGGATCATCTAAAGATGGATAGATTAGGAGACAATCCGACAGATTGGGGTAGGGCGTTCCAAAGATGGGAGATGCTCTGGAGAAATCCTGGAGGCTAGCCTAGGAGGAGGTGACAAGAGAACAGGAGGTCTTGGGAGGACCAAAGCGAGTGGCTTGGTTGATATTTTGAGATCAGGTTAGTGATGTAGCTGGGGACAGAGTTGTGGGTGGCTTTGTAAACTATTGTTAGTACTTTGAATCTTATTCGTTGGGTGAGTGGAAGTGGAAGGATTGGTAGAGAGGGGTGGAGCGCAATGAACAGTTGGTAAGGTGGATGAGTCTTGCAGCAGCATTCATGATGGACTGAAGGGGGGATAGTCTATGTAAAGGTAATGCAATGAGGAGGGAGTTGCAGTAGTCGAGGTAAGAGATAACCGGGGAGTGAATTAGAAGCTTGGTGGTGTATTAGTTAAAAAGGGGCATATTAAAGCTATGTTGAGGAGGTTAAGGCGGCATGATTTGGACAGGGATTGGATGTGTGCCTGAAAGGACAGTTCAGAGTCCAGGGTTACCCCTAGCACCCTGGCATATGTGGACAGACTGATAGTTGTGCCATTGATCTTGACATAGAAGTCAGGGAAAGGGGCACGTGGGGGAGGAAATATTATGAGCTTGGGTTTTAGATAGATTCAGTTTGAGGAAGTGGTGTGACATACAGGTTGATATGTCTGCTGGTAAATCTGTGATGCATGAGGAGACCGATGGGGTGAACTGAGGGGTAGAGAAATAAATTTGGGTGTCATCAGCATAGAAATGGTAGTGGAAGTTATGAGGCTATCAGCTGACCCAGGGAAGACATGTAGATTGAGAATAGTAGAGGTCCAAGGACAGAACCTTGAGGGACCCCAACGTTGAGAGGAGGAAGTGGAGTTTTAAATGACACTGAAGGTGCAGTGAGATAGGTATGATTCGATCCAACCAAAAGCGGAGGAGGAGGGGGTGGTCAGCTGTATTAAAGGCAGCGGAGAGGTCCAAGAGTAAGAGCACAGAATATTGCCCGTTGGTTTTAGCTGTTAGTAAGTTGTTTGTGAGTTTTAGGAGAGCAGTTTCTGTGGAGTGCTGCGGGGCGAAATCCAGACTTAAGGGGATCAAGATGGTTATTCCCAATGAGGTGGGCGCTCAGTTGGTTGTAAAATAGATGTTCAAGGAGTTTGGAGGCAAAAGGGAGTAAGGAGATGGGTCTTAGGCTGCTAAGATTGGTGGGGACGAGTAAGGCCTTTTTTGGTATGAGAGTGACTAGTGCATGATTTAGAGAGTTGAGATAAATGCCAGTGGAGAGGGAGAGGTTGAAGATATGAGTTAGAGTGTGGGATAAAGCCAGAGGGTGATCATAGTATTTGTGAAAGAACAGGGTCCACGGGGCAGGAAGTTAGGTGGGGATTAGAAAAAAGTTTACTGACTTCCTTTATAGTAGCTGAGTTAAACAAGGTAAGTATTGACTATGCAGGAGTGTAAGGTGAAGGAGATATCTGTACAGTGAAGATCTCGTCACAAATCATATCAATCTTATTTTCTTATTTTTTATTAGCAATCTCCTGGGCAGTGAGTAGTGGGTGGAGTGGAGGTAATGTAGGACAAAGTAGAGCGTTAAAGTAGAAAAGAGTTGATGGGGATTGCTTGAGTGGGTGTTAATGAGAGTGATAAGGTAGATCTGTTTGACAGTGGGGAGGCAGGAATTGTATTTTTGGAGGGCAGATTTATATTGACTAAAATCTTGCTGTGGCTTAGTCTTATGCAACAGACACTCAAGAGCGCAGTTACATTTTTTTGAGGCTTCTGGTATTGTCTGTCACTGTGTGTAGAGTGAGTCCACAGGAGGCCACCATGGAAGAGGGCAGCAGGAAAAGTAAAGTCAGATTCTTGAAGCCAGGTCTCAGTAATTGCTAGTAGGTTGAAGGGGTTTTTGATAAATAGGTCATGGACAGAGGTGAGTTTGTTACAAACAGAGCAGACATTTCATAGGGCACAGGAAAAGGGGAGGCTGGTTCTAGGCAGAAGAGGAATAGAAACCAGATCACAGTGTCCTGGAGGTTTTATTGGTATGTGGGTTCAGAATTTGCAGGACTTGATGAGTGCAGTAATAAGGTGAAGACAGGCGTGAGGGTAATGAGGGGTGTACTCACTTTTGTGAGATACTGTATATAAGCTGTGGAGCGGGCAAGAGGGGTGAAGGAGAGAGAGTTTAACCACTTGCCGCCCGCCATATAGCAGAATGACGGCGGCAAAGTGGTTTCAATATCCTGATTGGACGTCATATGACGATCGCAAGATATTGAGCCGCTGCGCGCCCCCGGGGGCGCGTAACGCGGCGATCGTTGTTGCAGGGTGTCAATCTGAGTCTCTGACGGAGACTCTTTACCACGTGATCAGCAGTGACCAATCACGGCTGATCACGATGTAAATAGGAAGAGCCGGTGATCGGCTTTTCCTCACTCGCGTCTGACAGATGCGAGTAGAAGAGAGCTGATCGGCTGCTCTCCTGTACTGATTGTTTATCAGCACAGCCTCCCCTCGGATCCCACCCAGGACCACCAGGGAAGCCGCCCAGGACCACTAGGGAAGCCATCCACACTGGACCACCATATCAGTGCCCATCAGTGAAAGAGAAAACTTACTTATTTACAACATTTTTTTAACAGAAACAAAAGCAAAACTTTCATTTTTTCCAAAATTTTCGGTCTTTTTTTATTTATTTAGCAAAAAATAAAAACCGCAGAGGTGATCAAATACCACTAAAAGAAAGCTCTATTTGTGGGAACAAAATGATAAAAATTCAGTTTGGGTACAGTGTTGGATGACCGCGTAATTGTCATTCAAACTGCGACAGCACTGAAAGCTGAAAATTGGTCTGGGCAGGAAGGTGTATAAGTGCCCTGTATTGAAGTGGTTAAGGAGAGAATGTAACTGTGAGAAGGAGAAGTAGAGAGTGAATAATACAGAGTGGTAAGATTGAGAAGCAGACTGGATGGGAGATCAAAAACTTGTATGGAGAATCAGGTCACCTGTAGTCTGTTTAGTGTTTTGCAGTTATCTGCTTTAGATTTGCACTTTGTGCATTCGCTGAAGAGCTGAGCCAAAGTGTAATACTCATTCATGACTGTTTTGCCTACCATTGTGATGCTGTGATTTGTTCACAGCTATCACATGGTACCTGGGCCAATCACAGCACCCTGTACCATGTGATTAACAGCATGCCAACAGTAAGAAAGCTGTCATGAATGGAAAACCATTCATGACAGTTAAAGTAGAACTATAGGCAAAACTTTTTTTTAAATTTTGGATAGAGCAAGGGAGTGTTTTATCCCCTGTCAGATTTTTTTTTTCACAATCTGTGTCCTATTGGGGATATTTTCCTTCACTTCCTGTCCCATAGCCAAACAGGAAGTGTGAGGAAATCCCTGCAAATTAAGGGAATTCCTTGGGGATCCCCAGGTCACCAAAACTAGTATCCACATTGGAAGATTTCCCCTCTATTACTTTTCTGGGGACAGCCCAAAATTTGGGATTATCGTTTACCATTATCATTGAATGTGAAAGTAAAGAGCACAAATAGAGAAGGTGGATATCCCTAACGGGGACACAGACAGCAATAACATTTGACATGCATTCTAATCTGTCTCCATTCTATCCAAAACTTTAAAAAAAGGGATTAAAAAAAAAAAAAAGTTTAAAGTTTTTAATAATTTTTTTCTTCACATACTGTCACCAGTCAGTATCCCTAATCACCAACACCCCAGTAATATGATGACGCTGTACTACACCGGTGACGGTATGTAAAAAAAAAAAACACATTTTATTTCATTTCTTCATTTTCCAAAATATTGTGACACATAATTACAACTCCAAAAACATCACCATGCTGCTTACTAAATACCTCACTCTATCTACTTTTAAAAAGGGGAATATTTGTACCTGGTATTTTAAGGCCTCAATAAATTACATAATCTGTCAGTGACTTATTAGTTTTCAAATTGTGTGTGTGTGTATATATATATTATATATATTATATACATATATATCAGTAGTGTATTTAGGTTTTGTGCTGCCCTAGGCCTGACTAAACTCATGCACCCTCTAATTTAAATATGGCCCAGACCTTCCTGTCAAGGCCACACCCCTTGCTGTTTAAGACCCGCCCTGAAATTTTCGAGTGGGGACACTAGTTCTGGGGGGGGGGGGGGCAGGCAATGGATTCCCCTTAATTTGCATAGATTTCATCTCACTTCCTGTTTGGCTATGGGGCAGGAAGTGAAGGGAAATCTCTGCAATGGGACAGGGATGGTAAAAAATAAACTGACAGGGGCTATAACCCTCCCTTTTTCTATCCAAAATGAAAAAAAAAAGTGTAGCCTATAGTTCTACTTTAAGCACAAATTTCTGATAATTTTATGGAGAGGACTTATGCCGCGTACACACGAGCGGATTTTCCGTCGGAAAAAACTTGGATGGTTTTTCCGACGGAATTGCGCACAAGCTTGCCGTGCATACACACGGTCACACAAAAGTTCTCGGAACTTTCGACCGCCAAGAACACGGTGACGTACAACACTACGACGAGCCGAGAAAATGAAGTTCAATGCTTCCGAGCATGCGTCAAATTGTTTCTGAGCATGCATAGGAATTTTGCGCGTCTGAATTGCATACAGACGAACGCATTTTCGGATAGGAACTTTTTCTGACCGAAAAATTAAGAACCTGCTCTCAATCTTTTGCTGGCGGGAATTCCGCCAGCAAAAGTCCGATGGAGCATACACACGGTTGCATTTTTCGACCAAAAGCTCTCATTGGTCTTTTGCTGGCCGAATTTCCGATCGTGTGTACGCGGCATAAGATATAACCATGCCAATGGTGCAGCAGAAAACATATAGCACAGTGAGGAAGGTTTGTGGTCCAGGATGATAGGACAGTCAAAATTAGTGTGGCGACACACACACACACACACACACACACACACACACACACACACACACACACACACTAATTTGCCTCTCAGCCCAGTCCACCCCTTAAGACTGGCGCTAACAGTGTAACGCAAGCCGGCGGGGACTCTCTCCTTGCTGCCCCCCTGCAAAGTGCTGCCCTAGGCCTGGGCCTTGTCGGCCTAGGCCAGGATACAGCATTGATGTAGATATATACACACACACACACACACACACACACACACACACACACACACACACACACACCATAGTTTGTAGACTCTATAACAGTGGTTCTCAACTCCTGTCCCCAGGATCCATTAACAGGCCAGGTTTGCAAAAAAACTGAAATATCACAGGTGATATCATTTGCTGCTCAGTGATTCCAGTATTCTAGTCTGCATCTCTTCAAGAAAATAAAGAAAATCTGGCCTGTTAGTGGGTCCTGAGGACAGGAGTTGAGAACCACTGCTCTATAACTTTCGCCCAAACAAAATAATATACACCGATTTTGGTTATTTTATAACAGAAACTAAGAAAAACTTATTTTTTTCAAAATTTTCGGTATTTTTTAAAATTGTTTAGCAAAAGAAAGCTGTATTTGTGTGAAAAAAATTATATAAATTTGCATACAGTATGGCATGACTGAGGAATTGCCAGTTAACCACTTCAGCCACGGAAGGATTTCCCCACTTCCTGACCAGGCCATTTTTTGCGATGTGGCACTGCATCGTTTGACTGACAATTGTGCGGCCGTGCGACGTTGTACCCAAACAAAATTGATGTAATTTTTTTTCCCACAAATAGAGCTTTCTTTCCGTGGTATTTGATCACCTCTGGGGTTTTTATTTTTTGCGCTATAAACAAAAAAGGAGAGAAAACTTATTGCCTCTACAAAATAGGGGATATATTTATGGGATTTTTATCATTATTTATTTATTTTTTTACTAGTAATCTCGGTGATTTGTGATTTTTAGTGGGACTGTGACATTGTGGCGGACAGATCGGACACGTTTGACACTTTTTTCGGACCAGTGACATTTATACAGGGGTTAAATGTGTTCCCTGGGAGGTGTTTCTCTCCTCCTCCAGTTAGCCCAGCCCCCATACAGTTAGAGATCGCTGTTCCTAATCACTAGGAACAGACAATCTCAATCTACTCCCCTGACAGAAGGGGGATTTGTTTGTTTACACTGGCAGATCCCCATTCTGCCGCTCCCTGGAGTGATCGCAGGTGGCCAGCAGACCTAGAGTCCACCGGACCCGCTGGTTGGCTCCCCGGCTAGCGAATGGGCATGCGCGCCCACAGATCGCGGTGTACACGGCCGATGTACAATGACGGCGATTCGCGCAGGCCGAGCCAACCAGTACAACTGTGGAGGCTGGTGGGCAAGAGATTAAAGTAGCACAGTGCTGAATAGCAAAAAATACCCTGGTCATTAAGGAAGAAAAATCTTCCAGAGGTCAAATGAAGACTGAAAAAAAATTATATACAGTAGTCCATCCAGTTCAACCTGTGAAGGTGTCTGTGTGTCAGTGTCTGTAATCATTTCCCATATCCCTCTATGTTGTGTTCACTAAGATGCACGTCCAAGAGTCTTTTAAAAATATCAATACCCCCGCTGACGCCACCAGTTGTAGAAGAGAGTTCCACATCCTTATCGCCCTGACAGTGAAGAACCCCCTGGGCAGTTTAACCACTTAAAGTGGGGTTCCACCCAGGGGGCCGTCCAAAAAAAAAAAAAATTAAAAGTCAGCAGCTACAAATACTGCAGCTACTGACTTTTAATTGGACACTCACCTGTCCCTGGGTCCAGCGATGCGGGGGATCGAGGCCCCGCTCGTCTCCCCCCTCCGCTCGTCGGCGCCGGCATTTCAACTGTGGGCGCCGGGCTGTGGCTTCACAGCCTGGCACCCACTGCGCATGCGCGAGCGGCGCCGTGCGCCGTGATTGGCCGCTCAATCACCTGGGACCTGAATTGGGTCCCAGATGATTGACAGGAGGGAGGGAGCAGAGCGGAGCCCTTCCTGTGCCGAGGAGGAAGTGATGTCACCAGCCCAGGCTAAGGGACAGGCAGACTACGATGGACCACCTAGCAACAGGCATTTAGAGGTAAGTAAAAAAAAAAAAAATATCCAAATTTTTTTTGTTTTTTTTTTTAGAATTTTTTAGATAGGTTTGTTTTTTTGGGTGGAACCCCACTTTAAGGACCAGGCCATATTTTGCGATACGGCACTGTGTCACTTTAACGGACAATTGAGCGGACGTGCGACGCTGTACCCAAACAAAATTGACGTCCTTTTTTTTTCCCCACAAATAGAACATTCTTTTGGTGGTATTTGATCACCTCTGCGGTTTTTATTTTTTGCGCTATAAACAAAAAAAGAGCGACAATTTTGAAAAGAAAACAATATTTTTTACTTTGTGCTATAATAAATATCCAAAAACAAAAACAAAATTTCTTCATCAGTTTAGGCCAATTTGTACTCTTCTACATATTTTTGGTAAAAAAAATAAGAATAAAAAATACATCGCAATAAGCGTATATTGATTGGTTTGTGGAAAAGTTATAGCATATACAAAATAGGGGACATATGTATGCCATTTTTATTTTTACTAGTAATGGCAGTGATCAGCGATTTTTAGCAGGACTGCAAGATTGCGGCGGACAGATCGTACACTTTTGACACTTTTTTGGGACCATTGACATTTATACAGCAATCAGAGCTCAAAAATAGCCACTGATTACTGTGTAAATGTCACTGGCAGGGAAGGGTTTAACACTAGGGGGCGATCAAGGGGTGAAGTGCTCCCTAGGGAGTTGTTTCTAACTGTGGTGGGAGTGGACTGACAGGGAGTAGAGAGAGATCGCTGTTCCTGATCACTAGGAACAGCAGATCTCTCTCTACTTCCCTGACAGAAGGGGGATCTGTTGGTTTACATTGACAGATCCCAGTTCTGGCTCTCCGAGGAGCGATCGCGGATGGCTGGCAGGCATAGGAGGCGGGTGGCCATGGGTGTTCGCCCCCTATACCGATTAAAGCGGCCGCCGGACAGCTACGGAGATTTGCGCAAGAGAGCCAACCTGGTCAGCAAGTTAGGTCAAACCACTTCGCCTCCAATCTCATTGTGTGGCCCCGTGTCTTCTTACACTCCCTGAAACTGAAAAGTTTTCTTCCTACGCTGGGATCACCTTTGAGATATTTGTATATCTATACTATATCTAATTTAGTTGCCCTTCTCTGGACTCTCTCCAGCTTCAGCACATTCTTCTTGAGGACTGGTGACCAGAACTGGACGGAATACTCTAGACGCGGCCGAACCAGATTTTTTTTAAAATTGCAGGATTATAGTTTTATCCCTGGAGCAAATTCCTTTTTTTATGCAAGCTAATAGTCTACCGGCTTTGCTTGCGGCAGCTTGACATTGCCTGCTATTGCTCAGTCTGTCTTTTACCAGGACCCGCAAATCTTTCTCCATCCGTGATTTTCCCAGAGGTTCTCCCCCAACTGAGTAGATTGCATTTATATTTTTAGTCCCCAAGTGCATCACTTTACATTTTTCAACATTAAACCTCATCTGCCATGTAGTTGCCCAGTCCATTATTTTATTCAGGTTTTCCTGTAAAATTTCTATATGCTGATGTGAAGTTATTGCCCTGCTTATTTTTACGTCGTCTGCAAAAACTGAGATTAAACTATTTATACCGACCTCTATATAATTTATGAATAAATTAGATAGAAATGGTCCCAAGACAGTGCCTTGGGGTACCTCACTGGTTCTCATAAAATGTGCTGCCCCCACCCAGCTGCACATACTCCTCTTTCCCTTTCTGCCCTACTGTTCTATTAATAATCTATGTTCAACACTGTATTTGCTTTTAAAATTATCCTTGGCATTTGCCTCCCATGGCATTGGTGTGCCATACAGTGCTTTGGGGGGTGGGGGTGGGGATATTGAAGAGACCAGTCACCCAGTGCACAACTAGTCGGCTCAGGTGACCAGTCTCCACATCTCAAAATGCTAATGCTACATTAGTTGTGCAGAATTTAATGATGAACTATACCTAAAGGTTGCTGGTGGATGCATGCAGAAGTGCTCAAAGGATAAAGTTGAGGCAAGAAATACCAATATTTATGAAGCTCCTGATAACTGTAACAACGTGATTCTATCTTCCACATCAGTTATACATTTACCATATTTACACATAATGGACCTAGAGTAACAGTTGTGTCTTTCTACAGTTGGTTTTCGATGTTGGCCGGGTTCAAATGAATTTTCTTCACCTCCTGAATTCAGAAGCAGTACAGCACATAACTATCCACTGCCTTAACGTCCCTGTGTGGGGAATCGCCTCAGACAAAGTCTCCCCTAAACCCTTGCGCTTCAAGGCTTGGAATGGACAGATATTTGAGGCGGGAGGCCAGTTTCAGCCAGAGGTCACGCTGGATGACTGCAGGGTAAGATTTCAAATTGTGCTATAATCCTTATGGATAAATACTCAATACCACATAACAGAACAATCAGCCAGTATTTGAATGCAAATATAGAATGGATCAAGGCTGCCTACAGTCTTTAGAGCTGTTGGAAACAAAGCTGTTCTTCTAAGGAGGGGTTTTGCACTAAAGTACAGTGTAACATCAATGGACCACTTTAATCCTATGTGCACAGCAGGGACATGCAGGAAGGTCAGTGGCTGGTGAGGCACTAGCTAGTATCAGAGCCAGATACACACAGGTTACATACACTGCAAACATTAGAGCGAGAACAATAATTCTAACACTAGACCTTCTCCGTAACTCTAAACATGTAACCTGTAAAAAAGTTTAAAGCGTCGCCTATGGAGATTTTTAAGTACTGAAGTTTGGTGCCATTCCACAAGTGTGAGCAATTTTAAAGCATGACATGTTAGGTATCTATTTGCTCACCGTAACATCATCTTTCATAGTATACAAAAAAAAAAAAAAACGGGCTAACCTTAGTGTTTTTTGTGTTTGGTTTTTTCTTTTTGTCGTTCATGAAAGTTTAAAAAAAGAAAAACACGTTTTGAAAAATTGATGCGCAAATACCGTGTAACATAAAAAGTTGCAATGACCACCATTTTATTCCCTAGGGTGTCTGCTAAAACAATATACATAATGTTTGGGGGTTCTGAGTCATTTTCTAGCAAAAAAAATGATTTTTACATGTAGGAGAGAAGTGTCAGAATTGGCCTGGAAGGCAAGGGGTTAATTACCATAAGAAAGTAATATACAAATAATTATTCTGTATTATTTTTAAGGTAATTTACTATATTTTCACTCTGACTGAGGAGCAATAGCTGTTTACATATGCATGTGGAACCAACTGCATCCTTTGCATTTGTGTGTATGTATAAGGGTTTTTTTATTTTTTTTTTGCACTTTTTAAAATGGTTCCCATTTAAAAGCTTTGGGCAGCGACAGATCCTCTTTATGAAGACGTCAAGACCAGAGGTCTTTTAGATCCCTGATATCTCCCCTACCCTCCAAAGCAGCTAACTAAGCACAGATCATGCTTGCTTAACTGCTTCCCTGGCTGCAACAACCAGAAATGGCAGCTCTGAAACCAACCGTGACATAATACTTGTTTCAGGCTTCATTTGTTACAGAGTAGATGCGGGAAAAGATGTTTCTCCATCTCCTCTGTGTGAAGTAATTCTGGCCATTTACCTTTGTCCCGGGCTCCCCACATGAGCAGGAGAGCCAGGGAACCACTATGGGAGGCGATGGCCCTTCTTCGTACCTTTAAAAATGGCTCTATAGCTGCCCAGATCACTTATAATTAGACAGCCGATTGCCAGTTGTAAAAAGAAACAAAATACCCAGCTCATGGTTGCAGCTATGTGCCCAGTGGCAGGTCAAAGACTACATAGGATGGGGCATGTCCCCTGGATTCTGCCTTCTTTTTTCAGCATTCCTGTGTGATACTGCAGGACAGTTTCAGAACTTCAGTTGCAGTGAGCCAGGACTTTGCCATTTGTACAGGGAGCCTTAATGGTGTTTTTACTCTTGGCTGGTTCCCCCGCAAAGGATTATTGCCAGGAACACTGGTTACCAGCCATGGGAAGTGGGAGTGGCACCATTTTTTGAACTAGCACCGCTGTGGATTTCTACAGTGTCTTAACAAATCCATAGTAATTACTGCACCCAAGTAAGTCTCCTTAAAGGCTTCCTCACTGTACACATGCATGCCATTTGACTAGACTCCACGCCCTGCCATATGCCTGTGCTATACTTGCCGCCTCCAGATAGAGCCACAGACTGGCATTAAACTTTTCTACACCAAAAGCGGCTTGTGGGTACCCTTGCGGGCAATTCCTCACCTGCATACTATATTATTACAAATTATAAGTGCATATGGTGTAGTTATTTGGGTCTGGTCAGCTTGTGATCCACTAGCTTCACCGAGGAATCTTTCTAAGGGACCGAACACCGATAGCCCAGATCACTGATGCCTTCCTGAGTCACAGCACTTCTCTGAGTGCTTCTTAACACCTTTGAGGGCTTACCCTTCCTCAGTATTGTCTAGGGAAGAGTTCCCAGCTACTATGTCTGTGTTTATAGACAAATTTACAAACATGATAGCTCATTCAAAAGGCAGGCATGTGCGTTTCAACATCCTTTCCTTCAGAGTCTGTCTCTGATTTCCCTAAAGGCTGCACAATCAGCCAAGGATGTGAAGGACTTTACCTGATCCTTATTTGCTGACTTTGTAAATGAAGAGACAATCCCATGGCAGTGGCTTACATCAACCGGTACCAGAATTCTCAGCTCAGGGATAAGCTGATCTGACTCTGGCTTGCACAGAACTTCACATTTCTGTCATGTACTTCCCAGGCTTTAATAACTAGCAGGTGTTCTTCCTCAGTGATCAATGGCTGGACTCCAGAAGGTGGTCTCTTCACCCAGAGGTGATCAAATACCTTTGTCTCAGGTGGGGGACACCAGATGTGAACCTTCCAGATTCAACAATAAACAAAGAGGATTGTCTCCAGATCCAAGGATCTATGATCCTTCACAGTAGATGCTTTGGTGACTGTGGATCAGTTCAGCCCGATCTACAGTTTTCTACCTCTGAAGCTCCTTCCTCAACTTCTCTGCAGGATCAGGATGGGGCACATTCTGGTGGGCCTTATTGCACCAAACCAGACCAAAATGACATGGTTTTCAGAGGCTCCTGACAGACTCTCCATGCCACCATTGACTTTAATGGCTGGGTTGTTCATGCCCAGGTCCTATGGTAAGGGGGCCTATAAGATTAAGTAATTACCACCCTCTTGAAAGCTAGGAAACATGCTTCTCGCAAGTCTATCATTGCACTTGGAAAGCAGATTTCTCTTGGTGTGTGACAATGTCACAATTGACAATTTTTTTTTTTTAAATCCTGTTTATTAATTTTTTTGAGACATATATACATACAAACATAGTGGAGTGACCCGGCACAACACCGGCCATTCCTTGACCAACATGGTCGACTTGGATCCAACATTAGTCTACCCAACACAGGCCACACCTTTTAACGAACCCCCCCCCCCCCCCCCAACATCCCGTACCACAGTTCACCACAATTAAGAAAAATGACTTTTCTTTATTTTACCAATGGGGGACCATCTGAAGTAAAACCATGTAAAAATGTATGTATGAGTTTATTATACTCCCCAAAGCACTGCACCTTACTTAATGGTTAGCTAATTTATGAACAAAAGGACACAACTATCAGTAACTCCCACCCCTCCTCACGTATTTAGTTATATCAGTATCCCATAACTATTACTATACCTCATATGAGACCTAGGGCAAAACTAGCCAGCCGTAACCTTCGTGCCAAACCAAGCCTGCCAAACTTTGTTGAACTTTTTTCCATACCCTCTAGATTGGTACGTTGCCTTATAGAATTTACGAGACCCTTCCAAAATGGAACACCAGGGGGAGCGGAATTCCTCCATTTAAATAAAATGGCTTTTCTTGCATAGAAAAATAGAATGTTCAACAAAGTTCTAAGAGCTCTGGATGGAACTACCTCCTCTACTAGGCCCAACAAACTCACTCTTTTAGGCCCAACAAACTCACTCTTCAATTGACAAATTTCCCAAAAATTTTCTTTTGGGATGAATCATGTGTTTTTCTCCAGTTTGGTCTGGACGAGATTTTTGAACTTGAGTGTATTCAAGGGCCAGATTACTGCCTTAGCAGTAATTTTGCAAAAGCACATGCCTCTCTCTCTTTTTAGTAAAGGGTGTTGCTCACATTTTTACCCCTGTATGTGATTCTATAGTGCTCAACTTGGTTTTGTCATTTCCTCAGATTGCCCATTGAACCTATTAGGAATATGCCCCCTGTCTATCCTTGTACGATTGTCTTTCTTGCAATCACTTTTGAGAGGAGAGTTTGAGTTGGTGGCTTTAACCTATAAAGAACCTTTCTTGTATTACACAGGGACAGGGTTGTTTTGAGACCCTGGGTTTCTTTTCTTTCCAAGATGTTTTTTTTTCCTTTCATCCTAACCAGGACATTCAGAAAGAAATCCCAGTTGGGTCTGTACCTAAAAACAGGGTGACACTGTAGGTACTCTTAATGGTGTGCCAACGTCCCTATAATCTTTATGCAAAATATGGGAACTAATGGAATTGGACTTTGGAGGCACACAAGTAGTTAGACTATAGAAAGTAAAAACTTAAAAAAAAAATAGAAAGTAAAAGTTTTTGTTTTTGTTTTTTGTTTTTTAAAGTTTTTACTTTCTATAGTCTAACTACTTGTGTGCCTCCAAAGTCCAATTCCATTAGTTCCCATATGTTGCTAACCAGGACATTGTTACCATCTCTCTGTCCTGTTTCTAGGCAATCGATTTTCCTCCATTGTCTGGATGTGGTCTGTGCTGTTCAGTTTATCTCTCAGTTAGAGCTAAGCGCAAATGACCTTTAATTTTTTTCTTTATAGATATATTTTATACTTCCTTTGTAAACATGCAAATTAGGCTTTTCCTTTGTCTTATTATCAATACAAAGAAAAATTTGATCTGTTTCAATTAACAGAATGGTACAGATTTGAACCATATGACGCAGAGCACATACACTGGCTCTTTGACGTCAGACAACATGCTCCTGATATAAAAGACCAACTCACAGAACTTTTTTTTTTAACTAGCTTCAGTCTATTTGTTTTTATGTTGGGTGGAGTCAGTCATGATTTGTTCTTATTTGAAAACATATATATATCTCAATAATAGTAAGAAATAATGGATGACATGAAACAATCTAAAGAATCTATAGATACAGGTGTGGTTACAAGTCAGGAAGTTCAGACTTTACTGCACCTGTTATAAAACATGGAAACATTCAGAGGGTTTATTGTTGGTTACTTAAGAATCAGTAAAGTCCTATTTAGAGATTTGTTTGTAGTTGTTATGGTTTCCTACAGAGCATTGCTATTGCTAAAACAGTGGGTAAGGTTTGAAAGCTGAACAGGTATAAAGACACCGCTTAGAGTATGGGATTAGAAAAAAAAACAAGCGTAATTAACTAGATGTACGTAATCTAGCGTAATGTCAGCATAAAAATTATAGGAGCTCCCTTGTCTATGTTGATTTTAAGGGTTTCTGACATCCTCAAGCTAGCCATACATGGATCGAAATTCGGCCGATTCAGCAGGGACTGGTGTGGGCACTGTGGTTGTACAAAAGCCGATCTACCAATCGACTTCTGCACAACCACCCTGTCAGATTTTCTCCGCTCAATCAGCACTGATCATTGTATTCTGATGGTGGGGAAGACTTCCCACTGTCACAATACAATAGCCCAGCAGGGAAGATTCCCCCATCCACATTGAGTGTGTAGATGTGGAAATAGAGTCAGGTTTTTATCGTTCAACCAGTGGGTTGAATGAAAAAAACTGATTAATCCATGTGCTTCCTTAACCTGGTCTTACTGCTTAGACTGTCACTGACCCAAAACAAGCATTTAGGTCAAGAGTTCTTTACATCACTAGCTTCATGCTTATGTTAGGATACTACAATGCAATGAATAAATTAGGATGCAAGCCTCGTATTTTAAATATCTTTACAAAAGAGCAATAGCATCTTTAATATTTCTAACATGACAGAATCCCTTTAAGGCTCATCTCACAAATACATAGATCTACTACTAACAGACTTTAAAGTGGTTGTAAAGACAGATTTTTTTTACCCTTAAGCTGATGTCCATGTTTCCTATCACTTTAAATAGTTTGTTTGCACCAAGCTGGTAAAAAATAAATATTTCCTTCATTGCTCCATGTTGCACAGGCTCCAAGTACTGTATGTACTACATGTACCTTCAGCTACATACAGTACACAGTGCTGGGTTCTGGCCGTGAGACAGACTCTCTGTTTTCCTACCTGGCACAAAATATGAGTCAGTCTGAGCAACGCTCAACCAACCGTAGGCAGCTTTGTATTCTGTGAAGGAATACAACGTTTTTCTCTGCCTGAGTCAGAAGGATGGGCTGATGGTGTCGCGCTCTTTGACTCAGCCAATCAGAGGAAGCTTTGTATTCATTCACAGAATACAAAGCTCCCTATGAATGGCTGAGCGCCACTCAGACCGACTTATATTTTGTGCCGAGTGTGAGAAGGGAAGTCTTGTCTCACAGCTGGAACCCAGCACTGTGTACTGTATGTAGTTGAAGTTACATTCAGTTTTGTATAGTGCTTGGAGAAACTGCAACACTTGAATAAGGAAATAGTTTGTTTGTACCAGCTTGGTCAACGGATTTAAAGTGGCAGGAAATTTGGAAATCATCAATTTATAACTTTTTTGAAATGCATTTTTCTGGATATTTTGTTGTTATTCTGTCTCTCACTGTTAAAATAAACCTACCATTACAATTATAGACTGAACATTTGTCAGTGGGCAAACGTACAAAATCACAACAGAAAAAATATATGCTCAGCGCTGCCCCTCTCAATCATAAATGTGCATACACTCACATCAAATGTGTGTCATATGACAACATGTGTAACAAAGTGCCAATATAGTGCAAAAAAAGGGCATACAATAAAGTTCAAAAAATTACAAAATAAGGTGCAAACAATAAAGTTCATCACGTGTGATGAACTTTATTGTTTGCACCTTATTTTGTAATTTTTTGAACTTTATTGTATGCCCTTTTTTTGCACTATATTGGCACTTTGTTACACATGTTGTCATATGACACACATTTATGATTGAGAGGGGCAGCGCTGAGCATATATTTTTTCTGTTGTAATTTTTTGGGGTGTTCACCCCACACTACAGTGGCAGCCCTATTACATATGTACATGTGGGTGAGTGTGTAAACGCCCACGTATATGTACATTTTAGATTTATTTTATAATTTATTTGCAATTTAGTTACAATTTTATTTTTCTCCACGGCGCAGGTCCATCCTTATCACTTAAATGTACAAAATCAGCAGGGGATCAAATACTTTTTTCTCTCACTGTATACATACCTGAGTCTCGACTCAGCCCTGTGCATGAGACCAGAGACTCCCTCCCTCATCATTGTTAATCACAACCAGTGAGGAAGGAGCTGGGGAAGGGGTGAACCTCTGTGTGTCAATGGCCACACAGAGCAGGCTCAACAGTGAGCATGTACGAGTGCCCCCATAGCAAGCGGCGGGGACACAAGAAGAGGGGGATTGGGGCTGCTCTGTGCAATACCATTGCACAGAGCAGGCAAGTATAACATGTTTGTTATTTTTACAAAATAAAACGTGATCCTTTACAGACACGGTAAGGGTAACTTCTAATGAGAAATTATGGAGGCTGGCATTGCTGACTTCTCTTTCTAAAAATAGCAATGCTTGGCTGTCATGTTTAGTTAAAGGCTTCTGTATTTTTCCAAGTCATTGACAAAAAGGTAGGAGTTTGCAAATTAGGATTTGGGACTTTGCCCAGTCTGACTAGGTATATGGCTGCCGCATTGTCTACTTCTGCTATGTACAAGGGCAACGAGATCTTGTCTTGAGAAGTAAATTTGTCTTAAGCTGCTGATATTGTTCTTGGTATGGCTAAAAGATGAAGGCTAATGCCCATTTCCTACAGAAAACCAAGTCTTTACAAAATGAACACTATAATTATTTTAATGACATGCAAAAAATATTTTTCTTTGCAGTTACAAGACGGGCATTGGCATCAAACGATCTTCACGTTTCGGACCCAAGACCCAACTCAGTTACCGATCATTGACGTATTAAACCTCCCTCTATCCAAACCTGGGAAGAACCTTCACTTAGAAGTGGGGAGTGTCTGCTTCTTGTGAACTCTTATTCTGGTTCCTGTATCCACCTGACTTTTAAACCAACAGTCTTGAACCCTAAATGACCTGTTATCCTGAATGGATAAGGGCTGCCGAGTGACTCGCAAATATTAATAGAGCTAATCATGTTATCCTGGACCCCAATCCATTGTGCTGCAGAGGATCTCAGACTTGGGGGTTCCCATCATGCCCCACTCCCCATATCAAAGGAATCTTCAGGGACAGGAAACTGAATAATCATTCTCCAGACTAGCTAACACCCACAGGAAAAGCGTGTTAGCCAAAGAAAAAAGGAAAGATAATGCGGTCCACCAGTCACGTGCTTGAGCAATTACATGCAACAAGCCAAAAACAGTCTTCAGTCTGTCATTATCCTCCCTTTCTGCCGGGGAGCTGGTAACAGAGAAGAATTTTGGGTAACCTAGGCAGAAAGCATTGTGAAGTGCAATATAAAAAAAATATGTAAAAGTAATATATTATTTAATGAGATTAAGAGTAGCTTCTCCCCCCACCCCTCATCTTTCCTGTGAAGGAACAAGAAAACCAAAGCTGTACTTACACAGAGGCGTGACTGATACAACAACGTGAGAAAAAAGGCGACCGGTGCTATTCCCCTCCCCCCCACTGTGAAAATCTCTGGTGCATTGAAGCTTGTTTTATTTTTTGTAAAGCTATTTAAAAGTTTCTAAAGGTGCTGATGACTTCCCACACACATTGGTGGGAGGACACCTGGCTTGTATTTTATTTTAATAGGAGGAAGCTATGGTTGCTTCCTTATGTACAGCCCCCCTTCACCCCCTGAGAGACATTTTCTGGAAAATGTATGTAGGAACTGTCTGATCTCTTGGAATATGCTATATTACAGGAATTTGTCTTTTCTAGAGACTAGCACTGCAAATGTTTACTTACCATCATATTCGCACTGACATTTTTTGTTTTCTAGGGGCATGCCAACTAGGCCCCATTCTGTCATTTTGTAGATCTTGAAAATTAAGTTTACATTTAATTGAATTTATATATAAAAAAACATTTGTCTGTTGAGTAAAAGCTCAACTATCCAGAACAAAAAAAAAAAGAATTCTAAAACAACTTTTAATTGGCAAGAAACAAAGGAATGTTTAAAGCACTATCGTCCTTGACTTTTAAACTTGTTGTATCCTGGTAATCTAAACCCTGCAGTGTGCGACTAAAGAGATTCAGGCATGAAGGGGTAAAAAAAAAAATAATAAAATAGAAGATAAATTAAGAAAAAAAACTATTTAAATTAATCTGTTTATATATTTTAAGGGAATATTTTTGTAGGCTTGCGTACTGATGAAATTTGTACCAAAGTAATTTTGATTCATAGATATCTTTGTAGATTTTCATTTTTTCACTGCTTGGTTGTATAAATTGCTTTTTCAGAGCTGTATGGTTTTTTTTGTTTGTTTTTTTTGGCCGATTGCTGCTGTTGCCTGTGCATTTTGCTGCCTGCCTGCTTTTTTCACACCAGAAATAGAAAAAAAAAAAAAAATCACATTTTAATTTAAATGCATCCTGATCCCAGTCCCGGATTTTCTTCCCCATGTCCGTCACATTTCTCTTTGCTTTGTTAAAAGAGAATTAATGTTGCTTTTAAAACCCAACTGGCTTTGGAGTAAATTCTGTAGAGATTTTAGTTTCTATGTGTAAATTTGGAGCTAAAGAGAATTATGTTACCTGTTGTGTTCTATATTATATATTGTAATCTAGGCTGTACTGTACTGAGAATACCATGTTCTATGTTTAGAAAGGTCTATTGGGTATATTTTTTTCATGTGAATGTCTGTTTTGTTTTATGCTTTTTTTTGTTTTGTTTTTTCTGTTGTCATATTCCACCTACAAATTCCAAGAAGGCAAGTTTCTTCCAAATACCTCAACATGTGACTTTGGGGCTTTTTCTTTCTTTCCTTTCTGCTCCATTATATGTTGTGTCTCTGCACACCTGCATCCTTCATCCTTACCATTAATTCTCTTTCTTTGCCTCCCAGACCTCCTCTCTGCCCCATGTCATTAATCTGTTTCAGGGTGTTGGAATCTCTATTCACATTAATTTTGTTTAAATAAAACAAAACAAAAAAATATTTCAGAATAAGGTTGTGCAGAAAGCTCTAATTTTTTGTTTATTGTATATTAACTCTTTCAGTTCACCCAGTTAAAGCCCCAATCCAACCAAAACTCTGTGGCCCCTTTGGCAAAGGCAATCCGATCATGTCCTCCTGTCAGTTTGACCTGATGGTTCCTGTAACCCTATTGGCTGGCGGACGTTAAACAACTTGTGTCCATTTACACCCTCCTACCTCCAATCTGATATGGTCTGCTTAAAAGAAAAAAAAAAAAATGTAAGGCAGATCAGATCGGAGGGCAGTCAGGTGTAAATCAGTCTGTTTACACCTGGCCACCTATAGAATAGAGCGGGCTGTGGCCGTGTCCGCTCTGCATAAACTGAGCAGACATGGACCTTTCACCTGCCTGCTCTGCTCTGATCAGCAGGGGACAGATCCCCCGCTGAATAGAGTGGATTCCACCCCATGTGAAAGGGGCCTTTTGTCTAGTCTTGGATAAAGTGTTGAAGAGTTAGGACCTCTGCCAGGTTTTTGTTATCAGTGCTCACATTGGGGAGAGCGTCTCTGATGTCACAAGGACAGGACATGGGAAGTTTTTGCAGTGGGGGATGCACTTTTTTCCTTCCAAAATATGGAGAAAAATGTCATCTTATGGTCTGAAAAATACGGTGCTTGCTAAAGAACGAAGCTCTATGGGCTTTTACTGGTAAGGTGAACAAAAACCTCAATACTGGTCACTTGAGATCTGCTGCAGAGGCGGTTTAATGTGGACAATCAGCAATTCTGTCAGAACATCATTTCATTACAATACTTCAAGCACAGTTTAAAAGTATGTAGAAATGCATTTATCTTAACCTTTGAACTTGACTAAAGGTGTGGGTACAGACGATTCAAAAGTTGGCCAATACAGCAGGGACCGGTGGAATTTCAATCCGTGTCGCCCTCCCTGTTTCGACAGAAGTCAATCTTCAGATAGACTTCTGTCAAATGCCGACGCTGGAAAACGTTCATCGATCATCAGGTGCAGCCACCGATCAGTTTATTCTGTCAGTACACAGTGTTGCAGTTGGGAGGACTCCTCCTCCTCCTCCTCCTCCTCCTCCTCGAGAGGTGCCTGCTGAGTATGTATCAAATATGTATGAAAAACAGCGCTGTAGCTAGATTAACATGTCCAGTGACCACAAGGATGCAAAACGGCATGGCACAGGATGACAACGTCACTAGTATGCGTCACTCATTATGGTTCCTACACCGCACGACCGTTCTCCAACCTAGCAGTCACCGGACAGGATAATCTAGCTACAGCACTGTTTTTCCCAGGGTCAGACGACTCACCGCCCTCATCCTTCCTGGGACCTGATGTGCTGCACTTTGCCAGCAAGAAGTGGACTCTGTGACTTGTAGTCCTATCCGCTCAGCCCAGAGATGCACTCAACGCTACTATTTTCCATGTGAGTGGATATTGTTTTTATATTAAAATATTTTTGATACATACTCAGAGGCGCCCCTCTCCTTGTCTTGCACTTTGGGAGATGCTCCCTGTTCAAAATGGTTTGCTTTGCACACCTCTTATACCCCCTCCAAACCATACCTCTGCTTATGAAGCATAAAGATAGCCAAAAAACTCAATAAGGCAGGCCACCGCTTTCATATGGCACAACAAAAAAACCTAGAATAGCCCTGAGTAAGTTAAATCTTCCAAGGAGCGAAGGGGGGAAAACTTTCCTAACATCAGAGTTTATAACATATCTTGACACAAAGATAAAAAGAAAGATGGTACTCTTTCAGGAAAAGTGGGATTTTTAAAAGGGAGATAGTACGACTGTTGGTAGTAGGCCAATACCACACGGGTTAATAAAAAATATATACATTTTTAATAAGGAATAATTAAAAATAGATGTATATACATTACAGACATAACATGTAAGAACATTAACATGACCATCAAGTAGTGTATTCAGAATTAATTCGTGATTAGTCAGCCAACATGTTTTGCAACGAATTTTCGCTTCATCAGGGCATAAACGACATCACTAATTCATTTAAACTGTATAGAGAACAAATAACTATAATTATATGGTGGCCATGCATGGATATAAAGCAAACACATGATATAAGAAATTTGATGGAAGATTAATTCTAGTAACTCTCACCTACTAGTACAGGTCTAAAAAGCAGAGCAACCACCACCATTGCCAGACGTCATCTAGTGTACCAACTGGAGCATAGTACCCATGGGTGCCAGATCCCAAGAGGATAATGCCAACAGGAGAACTGGATCGCACAGTTGCAGGGCAAGATTCTGGCAAAACATGTAATAGAAGGTTAAGTCCTTGAGTTCCTTATCAGAGAAAGGAAATATATAGCAACAGTAATGGTAAATTGATTATCCCACATACTATTAAGGCAGGAATGAATTTCAATACAATAATAAAGAACGGACTGGGGAGCTAAACCCTGTATCTAGAAAAAGTGCCGTATAAGGCAAAGGTCTGACTAACAGAACATTCCTCTTAATTAAAAAGACATGGTAATACAAATATACATATACGTAGACTGGGGGCTAGGGGGTGTAAACCTATCCTGGATATAGAGGCCAGATTTACCGTGAGAAAAGCTGACCACTTTTGGCCATCATCGGTTGTGGTGTAGACAGGGGGAGGGGAAAGGGTTTATATCAGGAATACATATAGGGTATAATTAACAAAGGGAAGGTGTAGCATAGTAGGAACATCGTGACCCAGTAAAACAGCATGGTAACAGAACACGCCAATATAAATGAAGGTAAACATAGATACCACTTAGTATCCCCCACACCAACTAAATACCCCCATCAGCATAAGAAAAAAGGGAGAGCATAAAGCTTACCTATAAAGAAGGGATGTCCATAATTCAACTTCTATCCAGGAGAGCCAGTTACTGCCAGTACCGATGGGTAGCCGCAGGGTGCGTATGTCAGACAGCACACCAGCGCTCCCATCTTTAAACTGCGCGGTCCCACCGGAAGTGAAAAGGTCATGAATGACCCCTGGCATCACTTCCGGTCCAGACGTCCCTGCCAGGATGCACGCGCATATTTCGAGGCGGATGCGCACGCATTCACCCAGGGAGATGCGCGCGCATTGCCCATTCCCCGCTGGAAAGCGTGAAAGGCATACGGGGGCAGATATGAAATACTCCGCCCTCTTAAGCAGGGATGTCCGAATCCCCGTCTAAGGCTTACGCTGACCAGTAGAGCACACAGCGACGTTAGCATGAGGGGGCCCATTTATCAGTCCCGCAAAGACTGTAAAAGATATATGCTTAATTCTATACAAATACATAGACTTATGCAATACCCTGTTTCCCCGAAAATAAGACCTAGCGTGATTGTCAGTGATGGCTGCAGTATAAGCCCTACCCCCCAAATAAGTCCTACCCTGTTTCCCCAAAAATAAGCCCTACCCTGAAAATAAGACCTACAAGGACTTTAACTAGAACTTATTTGGGGGGTAGGGCTTATATTGCAGCCATCACCGACAATCACGCTAGGTCTTATTTTCGGGGAAACAGGGTAGCCTATACAGGGATCGTTCCCTTAAAGCAAAACAGGCATGTATAGGCATAACTCAAAATGAAATAAATACAAATGCATTATGATACCACAATCTCTATATATGTGGTATGATAGGAAAAAGGAATATAGAGTTGGAGGGACTGGTTACAGAGGGTAACTGTATCATAACACACTATATCATCACAAAAACATTCCTATACATGATTGGATAGGGGGATATAAGACTTGGAGGGACTGGTTATAAAGGGTAACTATGTCATCACAAACTATATCATCACAGAAAAGGTTTGTAAGAAAGTGCTGTATTGAGGCCAGGTGGGTAGGTAGCTTGTTGGCTAAAGATCCACCTGGCTTCTTTCTGAAGTATCCTTTTGTCTACATTTCCTCCCCTTTCGAAGTCAGGGATGACTTCTAGGGCGACAAAGGATATAAATGTAGGATCAAAGCTATGATGAAGACCAATGTGCTTGCAAATAGGAGTGTATAATAGCCCTGCATTCAAATAATACAGATGGTCCTGGATTCTTTTGGCGAACAGGCGTTTGGTTTTTCCGATGTAAAATGCACCATAGGCGAGATACACAATGCCAGTGGTGGAGCAATCTGCATAGCCCTTGAGCTTGTGGAATCCTCCTCTTGGGAGGGTGCATCCTATACATTCTTTTATCCACGGGCAAAATTCACAGTGTCCACACCGAAAAGTACCATTACCACCCTCCGCCCCCAACATATATATTATATTATTTATAACATATCTTGTCTGCCAAGAGCGGGGGTTAGACTGGATTCTCAAAGCCTCAAAGTACACAAACTATGAATTAGAGACAGCTTTGGTCCAACCCTATAATCTATCCACACTGCTAAATAGCTCATTAAGATTGACTCCCAACCATATCAAGCAAAACCTATTGATCGGAGACACTGTAATAGCAAGGAGGGAAACCAGGAAAAAGCTGGGACTCTCTCCATTTGTCTCCACATACTTACCTATTCAAAGAAACCCAATGTTTCCTCAAGGCCTTCAATATGAAACATTCTCAAAATGGAAAGACAAGGGATTGATATCTGTAGTCTCCCTATATGATGAAGACACTGGATCTCTCAAGCCATTTAACTCTCTGGCCGAGGAATTTTACCTACCAAAACATCACTTCTCTCAAGTATCACAAACCTCAAACTTAATATACAAGACCTGTCTAAACAAAAAAAAAAAAAACAGGTTTTGTCCATTCCTGCTAGACAAGCCGATTAAAGAACAGCATTATTCGATTACTGACATATACAGACAACTGAACTCAACCTTCAAATCGCTACACCACACATCAATAAAATCCTGGACCAAAGATATATCTGGAGAAGTTATCATCGACAAAATTCAAGAAGGTTATGAAATTACACTAAAATTGGTAACAAATGAATCCTGGAGGGAAACACAGTTCAAACTGATGCACAAAGCCTATATCTCTTTCTCCACCAAACACCCAACACCAAAGGAGGCCTACTGTCCTTGGTGCTCAGTTTAGAGACCAACATTATTCCACAATCTATGGACATGTCCGCCCGTTTCAGAATACTGGGATCAAACCCTAGCTTTCATCCAGGGGTTAACCGATTGCCAGATACCAAAGGATCCCCTACTCCTCATGTTTGGATATCCTAAGCTGTGGAATCCCTTCGGGGTCTCGCTCGCATCATTGCTTCAAGGAAACTACCAATGGACACTCCTAAGTCTTCTCGTAGCTCACAGGATTATTTTCAAGCACTGGATTTCTCTAACACCACCCACCTTATCTAAAATTAAAAGGGATCTCAAAGCCTTATTATTCAGAGAAAATCTAGACACCATTCTACAAAATAATTGGCACAATAAATGCTTTGAATCCAGGTGGCGCTCTTTCATAGACATATGTCTAACAACATCTGAGGTATCCTCTCTACAGACTCCTTTAATATTTACATCTAGAGGCAGTGGGACCCATACAGTAGACTTTTCACAACAAACAAGTCTTAATTGTCCCTATTAGGTACACTGACCAACTGGGTTTATTGGTTTAAGACTTTACTATTGACCATACACTGGGCTCCCCCCTGCCCAAAGAAGTTCGAAAGGGAACAGGCTCATATTGTCCCTTCTCCTCTCCTCCTCTATCTTTTCCTTCTTTCCCTTTCCTTCCTTTCTTTTCTGTGGGTTCGAACCCCCCCCCCCCCGCCCAAAGTTGAAATAAGTTTTCTTTATTAAAAACTTCAGTTCTGGTGATCATATGACCACAGCTGCTATGTTTTAGCAGCAATTAGCCAACAGCCTTGGTTCATTCAATCTATAACCTTGTGTATTATACACAGTTCTATATTCTACTATGTTATGTGTAACATTCTACTCTTGTAATTTGAAAGAAAAACTTCAATAAAATATATTATAAACTACTAAGTGCAGCAGAAGATGCAACCAATGGTATATTTAAATAAAATCAGCCAAATGGCTACTCACACTTTTATAAAGATCAATAGGCATATAACAGTATAATACTGTGGTCACTCAGCGAGTGACCACAGTAATCTAAATGGCTATTGATCTATTGGCTATTGACCTCATTGTCTTGAAACCAGCATGGAACACACTCAGAGTCGCATCGGAAGCGATGTCAGAACATGGAGAGAATGTTTCAAAGCATCCACTTCATCGTCAGATCTAAATGGCTATTGATCAATAGGCATTTAGATCTGACGAAGAAGTGGATGCTTTGAAACGTTATCTCCATGTTCTGATGTCACTTCCGATGCGACTCTGAGTGTGTTCCATGCTGGTTCCGAGACGGATGTCCAGCCGGTTGTTCCCCTCCTTCTGGTGTTGTGTCAACATCTACACACCACCGCTGAGACACGCTGAGTGACCACAGCATTATATGCCTATTGATCTTTATAAAAGTGTGAGTAGCCATTTGGCCGATTTTAATTAAATATACCATTTGTTGCCTCTTCTGCTTCACTTCATTTTTTCGCCAGCATTCGTCACACTCACTTGATCATGTTTAGGGTTCTGCATGTCGACGGCCAACCTGAACTTGGCTCATCCTCAGTCCTTTGCTTCCTGTCGCAAAAGCGTTTTAAGTTGTAAACACATTTTCTGCTCATGGCTTCCGTCCCACACACTTGCACCAACATTTTATGCGTCTCTGGCTACGTTTTTCCCAATTTGTAGCAGAACTCGGTGTTCATTCATCACTCCATTGCACTGTGACCCTACCTGACACAAGTGGGTTTACCCTGATGGTCACGTGTACTCCATGCCAGTTGGCCCTACTCGATGTGTCTCTGGATAGCCATTTGCATGGGTGCACACCTGGCCCATGTTCCCATTGAGATATCGAGATATTGAGAGACCATTTTGTCAAACTTTTTAGACACACCTCGTATCTTCCTCTGAGAGAGTTGGAGTTTGTATCTTAAGCCCCATACACACAATCGGATTTTCCGCAGACAAAACCTTGGACTTTTGTCGGAAGGCGTGTGCCTGGATTTTGTCTTGCATACAAACGGCAAGGAATTGTCGGCCAACAAACACGAACGTAGCGACGTACTATGTGGTTTCTCAGCTCTTTACCATCACCAGCTAATTTCGTATTAGTAGAAGCTTGGCAAGGGTTGATTCGTGCTTTTCATTTCACGCTTTTCATTTCATGCTTTTCAGTTAGTTTCTGAACGGCCGTTCATCAACCAGACATGTTGCGGAATCGGAGGAGATAATATGTTCTTTATCATTGGCCTTGGAGTTATTGCTTTGACCCAAGTCCAGTCCAGGAAAAGAAGGAGGAGGAGGATTTCTTGGACCAAAAATTGGTTGCTTTATTAATCGTGATCAATTATGTCATATGCCTTTGCTGCGAAAGCTCCAGGAGAATAATCCAGAAGATTTTCCGAATTATCTCCAGATGACGAACCCCCTGCTTTCACCAACTCTGGACATTGTTGACCCCCTATATTAAGAAGCAGGACACATGCATGAGGCTTTTATTTTATTTTTTGGTTGAATGATAATGATTTGATCTGTTATATTTTCTATATTTTTGGATGCATTTAATGCACTTTTTGGTTAAGTTCTATTGGCAGATAGCATGTCTAATTTTATTGGTTTTCTTTTTTTAATGCACAATAAAAAAAATTGTGGAGAATAATACTTGGCTATGTGTTTTACTTCAAATGACAGTTTGTATTTTTATAAATGTAACTGTCTACTCCCAATGTAAAATTGACAAGGGACACCAACATAGTTGTATCTTTGATCTTAAAAACTACGGGATAATGGTGTTGTGGTAACTTGCCCAAAAAAAAAAAAAAAAAAAAAAGCATAATAAAATATTATTCTTGATAGAAAAAAAAAAAAAGCCTTTGAAAATTCGTTTGTAATAACTCCATCAGTATCACCAGGAAAGCAGCTTCATTATTATCCCATTAAAGAAGAAGAGAATTGTGCGCTGCATTTCGAGATTTCATAATTTGCCACGTCAGGAATGTTAATTCTCCATTACGAACGCTAGTTTACAAGACCGATCGCTTCCACCTTGTCTCTGCTTCCGAGTATGCGTGTTTGTACTTTGGACTTTTGTCCGATGGACTTGTGTACACACGCTTGCAAAATCTGACAACAGACATTTGTCCGCGGAAAATCCGAAACAATTGCCCAATGGAGCATACAAACGGTCAGATTTTTCCGCCAAAAGCCTGTCATCACACAATTTCTGTCGGAAAATCCGATCGTGTGTATTCGGCTTTAAAGAGGAACTGCAGTCTGCTCACATAATTTGTAATAAAAACCTATTTGCCATTCTGAAGCTTCCCTCCAACCACTTTGCATATTATTTTATATATACTGCGATTCTGTACTTGCCAAATATGCTGCAGAAATCTCCCTCCACCAAGTCTGGCTGCATCCATTTTAACTGTGGTCAGCTGAAGCTGCTGCCTGTTCACTTCCTGGCTTTACAGACACACACCTCCAGCTCTGCAGCTCGCATTGGTCCTCTTATGACTCATCCCCCCCTCCCTTCCTGGCAAACTCTTACAAGAGTGAGAGAGAGAGCTGTGCATGATGTCATAAGCCTAGGCTTGTTACCAGACAAGAAACAGGAAGTGGGCTGTATAAGGTATTTACTGGCAACATGGGCAGAGGATTTAATAGATGGAAAGTTGAAAAAATGACTGAATGTCTGCTTTAAGTAAACCTGTCATGATAAAAATATATGGGTTGGGTGTCCATTTTTTCCCCGATAGACATTTTTCTTACATGTCAATGCACAACAAATAAGTTTAATACCGGTTTAATTCGGCTGCAAATAACTGTTGATCTGTTCCCCTGTTTGTTCCTCACCTATAAATGGTTGAAGAATGTCAGCCCCTATTAAGGGCATTATATCTTCCAAATGGGTCTTCCTTAGAAGAAGACATTCCAGGTCTGTGGTTTAAATATGCATCCTCTAGTGTTTGCTAGGAGTTACTGGGTGGAGAATATTATACTAAAGAGATAAAGTGCCAGGTACAGATGGAACATGCGGATTTCTACTGATAAGAGAAATTGTTTGCTGCTACAGGCTGTCCGCTTACACACTTAATGGACAGTAAATCACCAACAGTGTGTGGATGTCTATTACTGGAGAAAGATTGGTGTAGACCAGCATTTTTCATCCACAAAAGGACCCCTAAATAATTTTCAGATCCCAGGAAATTCCTGCTAAAATGGATTACTTTTACAACAGACGGTATATTAGAGTGGTTTGTGAGTTGTAAGCAGGGCTTTTTTTCAGCAGGAATGTGGGGGAACGCAGTTCCGATACATCCAAAATTGATTGGCTGGGGTGTGCAGGAGGGTCTATTGATGCTGGGATCTATTTTTGCGCAGGAGGGGTCTATTATTGCTTGGGAGATCTTCTGTTGCTCATTGGGAATCTATTGTTGCTGGGGGTCGGTCTTATGTTGCTGGGGGGTCAATCGTTGCTGGGAGGGAGGGGGTCTTTGTTGCTGGCTGCTGGAGGGTCTATTGATGCTGGCTGCTGGGGAATCTATTGTTGCTGGAGGGGACCTATTTTTGCAGGGGGGTCTATTGTTGTTGGTGGGGGGGGGAATTCTATTTTTCCTGGGGGTGGGTCTTATGTTGCAGGGAGTCAATTGTTGGTCTACTGATGCTGGCTGTTGGGGGTCCATTGTTGCTGGGGTGTATCTGTTGTTGCTAGATCTATTTTACTGCCTTTCTTGTTATCATTAACAAATTCCATACAAAACACTTAGCACCACAAAATGATACTTGGCTCTGTATTCTCTAAAAGGGGTGGTACCGGAAGGTGGGTAAGGGGTGGAACCAAGGAACGGTGCTCACAGGTGGGTAGGAGGTGGAGTCAAGGGCTGACTCAGAAGGGAGAAGTTCCTGCACCTATTCTCCGAAAAAAAAAAGCCCTGGTTGTAAGCAAAATAATATATAAAAACATAGAGTATCTAACACGTGAGGTAGATGCAATTTCTAGTGTTATCTTAAATTGGACAGTAGTCATATTTAGTCTGGTTGAAAAAAGACACAAGTCCATCTAGTTCAACCAATAGCAATGACTCCCTACATAGTTACATACATACAATATGGTTGGATAAGTCCATGCAGTTACATAGTTAACCACTTGACCACTGGGCACTTAAACCCCCTTAATAACCAGACCAATTTTCAGCTTTTGGTGCTCTCACATTTTGAATGACAATTACTCAGTCATGCAAAACTGTATCTATATGAAATTTTTGTCCTTTTTTTCACACAAATAGAGCTTTCTTTTGGTGGTATTTTTTCACCCCTGGGTTCTTTATTTTTTGCGCTATAAAAGACCGAAAAATCTGTAAAAAAAAAATGCATTTTTCTTCGTTTCTGTTAGAAAATTTTGCAAATTAGTAATTTTTCGTCATATATTTTGGCCAAAATTTATACCGCTACATATCTTTGGTAAAAATAAACCAAATCGGTGGATATTATTTGGTCTTTGTGAAAGTTATAGAGTCCAAAGGGTATGGTCCCAATATCTGCAAATTGATCACACCTGAATTACTGACAGCCTATCTAATTTCGTGAGACCCTAACATGCCAGAAAAGTACAAATACCCCCCAAATGACCCCTTTTTAGAAAGAAGACATTCCAAGGTATTTAGAAAGATGCATGGTGAGTTTTTTGAAGTTGTCATTTTTTTCCCACAATTCTTTGCAAAATCAAGTTTTTTGTTTTCTTTTTTGTTTTTTTTCACAAAATTGTCATATTAGCAGGTTATTTCTCACACACAGCATATGCTTACCACAAATTACACCCCAAAACACATATTACTCCCGAGTACGGCGATACCACATGTGTGAGACTTTTACACAGTGTGGCCACATACAGAGGCCCAACATGCACGGAACACCATCAGGCGTTCTGGAGCACCCAGGCCAATTCTGACATTTCTCTCCTACATGTAAAAATCATCATTTATTTGCTAGAAATTTAAATAGAACCCCAAAACATTTTATATGTTTTTTTAGCAAAGACCCTAGAGAATTCAATGGCGGTCATTGCAACTTTTTATCTCGCACGGTAAACAGATACCCAACTTGTCACCTTTCAAAATTGCACATGCTTGTGGAATGGCGCCAAACTTCGCTACTTAAAAATCCCCATAGGCGACGCTTTAAAAATTTTTACTGGTTTCATATTTTGAGTTACAGAGGAGGTCTAGGGCCAAAATTATTGCTCTCGCTCTACCGATTGCAGCGATACCTCACATGTGTGGTTTCAACACAGTTTTCATATGTGGGCGGGACTTACGTATGCGTTCGCTTCTGCATGCGAGCACACGGGGACAGGGGCGCTTTAAAAAAAAAAATATTTTTTAGTGTTCATTTTACTTTATTTATTTTGGTTTGACGCTTTTTTCCAAAAAACATCCCTTGTAATAGGAATATGGCATGACAGGTCCTCTTTAGAGTGAGATATGGGGTCAATAAGACCCCACATCTCACCTCTAGGCTGGGAAGCCTGTAATAAAAAAATAAAAAATAAAAGATCCTGGCTTCAATCGTAGCGGTCAGTCGGTAGAAGCACCGGAGGGCGGCGGGACATCCCATTTTGCCTCCCGTAAGAACGATCGAGCAGTGGAACAGCCGCTATGATCGTTCTTATGGTGTAGGGAGTTGCCCAGTTAAAAAGCTGATATCTGAATGATGCCTGTAGCTGCAGGCATCATTCAGATATCCCCACACAAAGTCAAGGACGTTGTATGGCGGCGGGCGGGAAGTGGTTAAAACGCTTTTCTTTTTTAACACAAAGTTGTCCATTTATTAAATATTTCTAACACAGCATGTACATACCAAAAATGACACCCCGAAATAGATTCTCCTACTCCTGAGTATGGCGATACCACATGTGTGAGACTTCCACAGCCTGGCCACATACAGAGGCCGAGTACAGCCGAGTATGGTCGAGCATGGCTGGGTATGGCTGAGCATGGCTGGGTATGGCTGAACATGGCTAGGTATTGCTGAGTATGGCAGAGTATTGCAGGGTATCGCCGAATATGACTGGGTATGGCAGAGTATGGCTGGGTGTCACCGAGTATTGCAGAGTATGGCTGGGTATGGCAGGGTATGGCAGAGTATTACAGAGTTTTGCGGGGTATTGCAGAGTATGGCAGGGTATAGCCGAGTATGGCTGAGCATGGCTGGGTATGGCTGAGCATGGCTGGGTATGGCAGAGTATTGCGGGGTATGGCAGAGTATTGCGGGGTATGGCAGAGTATTGCGGGGTATGGCAGAGTATTGCGGGGTATGGCAGAGTATTGCGGGGTATGGCAGAGTATTGCGGGGTATGGCAGAGTATTGCGGGGTATGGCAGAGTATTGCGGGGTATGGCAGAGTATTGCGGGGTATGGCAGAGTATTGCGGGGTATTGCAGAGTATTTTGGGGTATTGCACAGTATTGTGGGGTATTGCACAGTATTGCACAGTATTGTGGGGTATTGCAGAGTATTGCACAGTACTGTGTGGTATTGCAGAGTATTGCACAGTAGTGCAGGCCATTGCAGAGTAGTGCAGGGTATTGCAGGGCATTGGGGGATGGCTGAGCATGAATGGATGGATGGCAGTTGTCTCTGAGCAGTGCTGTGGGCACTACACATCCAGCCCACAGCACTGCTGCCTTCTGATCCCTCCCACTCTCCGCTCACAGTGTACCGATCGGTACATAGAGGGGAGGGAGGAACCGGCGTCATGAGATGACGCCGGTTTGTTTACCATGTGATCACTCCGTCAAAAGACAGAGCGATCACATGTAAACAGCCACGATTAGTGGCCATTTACCGGGATCCATGATGCTCTGGGTCCTCTGGACCCGGCGGTCACGGATGCTCTCGGGTGCGCGCCCCAGAGGGCGTGCGAGAGCAGAATTCTGGGAGGACATCCGTGTACGCCCTCCCAGAGTTAAGCAACCGCCCTGTAGCCTTCATTTGGCCATGGGCCGGTTGTTAAGTGGTTAATCAGGTTGAAAAAAGACACAAGTCGATCTAGTTCAACCATAAAAAAAATAAAATAAATAATAATATCATACAATCTCATATACACAATCCTATACCCACAGTTGATCCAGAGGAAGGCGAAAAACCCCAGCAGAGCATGCTCCAATTTGCTACAGCAGGGGAAAAAAATCCTTCTCGATTCCAGAGAGGCAATCAGATTTTCCCTGGATCAACTTTATCTATTAATGTCAGTATCCAGTTAAATTATGTATATTTGGCAAAGTATCCAGGCCTTTCTTAAAGCAATCTACTGAGCTGGCCAGAACCACCTCTGGAGGGAGTCTATTCCACATTTTCACAGCTCTTATTGTGAAGAAACCTTTCTGTATTTGGAGATGAAATCTTTTTTCCTCTAGACGCAAAGAGTGCCCCATTGTCCTCTGTGATGACCGTAAAGTGAATAACTCAACACCAAGTTCACTATATGGACCCCTTAAATATTTGTACATGTTCAATCTGCAGCTTTCATTTAAATAATCCCGGGTGATCCTACCATTATAGTGTTTGCTTAGGCACTTCCTGTTATACCAAAAACAGAAAGAGGGGACAAGGGAGTCCCCAGAAAGCAAAAAAGGGAATGGTCAACAACGGCTTATGGTACAAAAATGCAAAAAAAGGCTTTATTAAGGGGGGGTATTTATATATCCAAATATATGTAAGATAAACAATGTATCTAAATAACACAGTCCGTCTCACTACACTAAACCAAAATTTAAAACCATGCTGCAACATTGATTAATAAAACTGCAGAGCGTGCCTGCAGGCCAAAAACGCATGCAATGTCCATTGAATCCAAAGAAAAAACGTATAGCACCATACATTACTTGGGGTATGCTACTGATGGGATATCGAGTCTTATGTGGTCTAGTATTGACTGTGCATCAGATTGAGCAGTACTGAAAACAGAGGGTAAAAACCCCACCTAATTCAGCTATGTAAGGTCTTCTCTATGTGTATATATGTAGTTTCTTTTCAGTACTGCTCAATCTGATGCACAGTCAATACTAGACCACATAAGACTCGATATCCCATCAGTAGCATACCCCAAGTAATGTATGGTGCTATATGTTTTTTCTTTGGATTCAATGGACATTGCATGCGTTTTTGGCCTGCAGGCACGCTCTGCAGTTTTATTGATCAATGTTGCAGCATGGTTTTTAATTTTGGTTTAGTGTAGTGAGACGGACTGTGTTATTTAGATACATTGTTTATCTTACATATATTTGGAATTTTTTGTATATGTAAATACCCCCCCTTAATAAAGCCTTTTTTTGCATTTTTGTACCATAAGCAGTTGTTGACCATTCCCTTTTTTGCTTTCTGGGGACTCCCTTGTCCCCTCTTTCTGTTTTTGATATAGTGCCATTGCTCATAGGGCAGGTATCCCGTCACATATTGACGAATCGGCTGGTACTCTATTTGCTGATAGCAACTTTGGGGAGTGTGGATTCTAGGACTTTTTACCCCCCATTTTTTGACTTCCTGTTATACGGCAACACCATTCTGTTCCTGTCTTTCACTTGTGCTCAAAAATTGTCATCTGGTCACACAGGCTTCTGGATATAAACTACAAGTTGCCATTTCAATGTGCATTCAGAATGTATGACCCATGCTGAGAATGTCATGCAACCATCATTGGAGTTTATGTAGACAGGAAGTGGCTGCAAGCAGGCTTCAGGAGATCAGCAGCATGCCACAAAGGAGGTTGGGGGGGAGTGAAAATAAACCGTCAACGTATACCGTAGCCTGCTGAGTGGTTGAACACTGGCAAAAAATGCTGTAGGCAAGCCTAGGGTATAGAACGCCTACTACCAGCATGCCTTAGTTGTTTTCTGGTAGCCTAGGAGGATGGACATCTTTTGCTTGTTTATTATAAAAAAAAAAATCTTTTATTTGTTCAATTAATACTAATCTGCAGTACTGCTGTAAGTTTCCCTTCTAATTTGCAACTATCTGGGGGAAAGTCTGATGAGTCACAAGATTCTCTCCCCCATTCACAGATCAGTGAATTAACTTTTCCAGCACACTGTGTCAGAAGGCACAGTGTGGGTGGGTAAGGAGGGCACAGAACTGTGGACAGTAGGGCACAATGTAGATGGGTCAGTGTAACACAGAGTGGGTCGATTAGGAGGGCACAGTACGGGGGTCAGGAGAACACAGTGTAGGTGGATCATGAGGGCATAGTGTGGGGGACAGTAGGGCACGGTGTGAGGGTACAATGTGGATGGGTCAGGAGGGCACAGTAAGGGGTCAGTAAAGTACAGCGTGGGTGGGCTTAGGAGAGTAGAGTACAGTGCGGGTGGGTCAGTAAGGCACACTTTGGGTAGGTCGGGTGGGCAAAGGGTTGGTCAGGAGGGCACAGTATGGGGATCAGTAAGACAGTGTGGGTGGGTCAGGAGGGCACAGTGGGTGGGTCAGGAGGGCACAGTGGGTGGGTCAGGAAGGCACACTGCAGGGGGCAGGAGAGCACAGTGTGGGTTTGTAAGGAGGACACAATACCTGGGACAGTAGAGCACAGTGTGGGGGGGGGTCAGGTCACAGGGGGCAGTAATCTACAATACCGAAACAGTCTCCTTAAGCAGAGCTGTGCAGGGAAGCTGCTGGCACAGATCTTTATTGTTCTGGCAAGCTGTCATTGGGCTAAACATTCAATCCAGAGTGAACTATCCCCCCCTCCCATCTTCCCCCAGCAGTTTCTGGCACCCTGCATTTTTCAGTAAGAATCCCCTGAGGCAGAGCATTTTACTGCCAATGCTTCCATGGATGGATGTGTACTGCTCCAATTCCCACCGGCCCTTCTCTCCTGTCCATCTCAGGCACCTACATCACACGAGATGGAGAGGAGAGATGGGCCAGCATGGATCGGAGTAGTACACATGCCACCCACACAAGCAGCAGATGTAAAATGCTCGACCTCTGGGAATTCTTCCTGAATCAATGCAGAGCACTGAAAGGTGGAGGGGGGGGGTTTAATTTTGAATTTTAGAGTTAGCCCACTCCACAGTAGGCTGCTGCTGTCCCCGTGGCCCAGAATTCGGGACATTGCCCAGGACTAGGACATCTTGGGACAGCTTAGTATAAAGCCTGTGACTGTTCTGCAAAGTATGCATATGTAATGCAAGATTGTTATTGTGCCCCCATGCACCTGGGGGCAGCCCTGGTGGCACATACACTAAATCGTCAAAAGTTTTGGCACACCTGTCTTTACATGCACATGAACTTTAATGGCACTCCAGTCTTAGTCCGTAGGGTTCAATATTGCATTGGCAATTAGCTAGACCTTCTCGTTCAACATCAGTGCCTGACCTCACAAATGCGCTTCTGGAAGAATGGTCAAACATTCCCATACACGCACTCTTAAACCTCGTTACGGACTAAGACTGGGATGGCAGTTCATGTGAGTGTAAAGGCAGGTGTCCCAATACTTTTGACAATATACTTCATACCAGGTAAGTAACTAAGGCTGTTGAGAAAAAAAATTTAATTTAAAACTTTAGCTTTATAAAGGGGATACTACCACCGCTGCTGTTGACCCTCATTGGAACACATGGAATACATGGCTGTGGAGCTAAATTTCACCTGTAATGGCTTACTGGAAGCCTCACACCTTGTGTCCCGCATGTGTCTCCTGTTGGTACATCTGTGTAGGGCATTTTTGCTGAAGTGCTGGATTTCAAAATGGTCTTGTTAAAGTGTTTTATCCACATGGCCTTTTAGAGACAGTGGAGTAGATTTACTAAAGGCAAATTAAACTTGCACAGTTGCACTCTGCAAGAGCATTTGCTCCAGAGCTTAGTAAATGAGCAGAAGCTGTGCTGACTTCCATCATCCAAATCATGTGCAAGCAAAAATGCTGCTTTTTTGTTTTTTCATCGCAGGTGGTTGGGTATTTTATGCAAAGTGAAACTTTACCTCGTTTAGTTTGCTTTCGAGCAAAGTGCACAGTCTATTTGGCTTTAGTGAATCAACCCCAGAGAGTCCAAAGCCTCTCCTAAGGAAGGAATACTCCAGAGTCCAGAACCAAACCCAGATATTCAAATTTACTGAGTTGGTTATAACAACCAACCTCCATAATGTCTGGACAGGTAGAGATAACATTGTCGAACAGTGCCCTTGACGACTGTTCCCTCAACAAATGGTTGTCCCAGTATGCCATGATAAGGATAGGGGAGCTCAAAAGGGACTACCACTGGAGTCAGCACCTTGGTGAACACTCAAGGTGCAGAGGACAGGCCTAATGACATGGCCATGAACCAGTAGTGTAGGGGTTCTACTGCACATCACAGAAAGCGTTGGTGGGCTGAAAAGATGGGCATATGCAAGTAAGCACCTTTTATGTCTACAGAAGCAAGTAAATTTCCTTATGGAAGGAAGGCAATGCCACACTGGGGGGTTTACTAAACATGGAGAGTGCGGGGCATGGCCGAGAGTGGCATTTGAAAGGACGTGCATCACGGAGCTCCCGCACTGATCCTCCAACGATCATCTTCCCAGCCCAGTACAACACCCGGAATCGGGGCTAATCCTGCGTGGGAACCATCCCAGACACACCTAGAGCCACCGGTGAGCACTGCAGGGGTCATGCTGACCCGTAAACAAACAGGGACAGAACTGCCGGAAATCCAACATGGCCCCGCAGCTCCTCTCTCACAGCATGCACGAGGCATGGAGAAGGCGAAGGAAGTGGGTAAGCCCCCAAAGACCCCCAGGGGGACAGGGAAAGACCCCCCAAGAGACATGCTTTACTATGCCCAGAAGTTAGTGGGCCCGGCAACACATGGGAGCGGGAAGGACATGCTAAACACCCCTGCTGTGTTCCACACCCAGCCAGAGGATGAGATGCATACACAGGGCCCTGCAGCTTCCTTTGCAGAGATACTGCGAGCGGTGCACAAATGCACAGCATCAGTGCACACCCTGCAGGAACACTTTGTAGACCTGAAGGAAGAATTAGGGTTTATCAGGCATGATTTGCAGAAAACAAGGGAGGCACTACTGCAGCAAAAGGCCGCATCAGTGAGCTGGAAGACAAAATAACGCCATTATTAAGAGAAATGCAGATAACAGCCAGAATTGCCAGAGCGAGTGAACTTAAAGTGGAGTTCCACTCACTTTTACAACTCTTCAGCATCACTTACTAAACTGTGCACTGTAAACAAATTGGATTTTTTTTTTCTCTCAGCACCTACTGTATATCTGCTGTATTCATTTTTCACTTCCTCCTGCCTGGCCGTGGCCCATCGCATCATTTCCTGTTTGCAATGCCTTCTGGGAAGGGGCAGCAACTTCCTCTAACACTGCCGTTGCTTTGGAAACCTGACCTAAAACCTATTACACTGTTTGTGCTGCACTGAGCATGTGCGAGATCTGCAAGGATGAGATCCAGGAAGAAATACACTCTGGCTTCAGATGCCCACACTTAAGATGGCCACGGCCTGCTGTAAGTTTATAAAATAACAAACTACTGCTATAAACAAACAAAACAGACCTTAGTTTACAGACTAACTTTACTAGAATACATTAAGCTTGTGTATTATAGGGGTATTTTTATTTAAAAAGTATCATTTCGGCCAGAACACCACTTTAAATCTGACTATATTGAAAATTATATTATTATTATTATACGAGATTTATATAGCGCCAACAGTTTACTCAGCGCTTTACAATGTATAAGGGGGACAACACAATTACAGTACAGTTCAATACAAAAGGTACAGGAGGGCCCGGCTCGTAGAGCTTACATTCTAAAGGGAGGGGGTGGTGGTACAAAAGGTAATAGCAAATAGCAAATGGCAAAAGGTAATAGAAAATCGTTTGAGGCGAAACAATATCCGCATAGTGGGGCTCCCAGAGAAGACGGAGGGCAGGGACCCCACTGAATTTGTTGAACAATGGCTTCTACAGGTGTTTGGGAAATAGGCGTTCACCCCGCTGTACTCAGTGGAGCGGGCGCAGAGTACCACCCAGGCCCCTTCCACCAGGGCATCCCACCATGCACTATGATAGCCAGACTACTTAATTATAAGGATAAAGAAATTGTACTCCGCCAGGCAAGGGAACAACGTAATGTTCAATTTAATAGGGCCCGCATCTCATTTTATCCTGACTACTCTGCAGAGATACAGAAGCGCAGAGCTAGATTCACTGATGTCAAAAAAAAAAAGGCTGCAACGGCTCCGAGCCACATACGCCATGCTATTCCCAGCAAAACTCCAGATCACAGCGAGTGGCCATTCCCACTTTTTTGAGACGGCAGCTGAAGCTGCCTCATGGCTGAATGCTAATGAGAATATCCTCCGACAAGCGGGAAGAGGGGCAGCGGAGGGGGACTGACATGATATCCCTGAGATTCTGGACATATACAGATAAATTTAAACATACCCATTAAATTAAACTACCCATTAGTTCAACCCAAGCAGAACTTGGAGTTTACAGTTGAGTTGCCATGAGCAACCTTAAGTTTTGGTTTCATACCCCTACCCAGTTTTTTTTTTTATTCGCCTCTACAACCCCAAATCTGCCCCCTACAGGTTAGAGGGATCTCCCTCATTACATTGGGGGTTTTACCACCCCCCACACAGGAAAGGGGGCGCTTTGATTATTTGTTGTACAGCTTTACTTGTTATTATTTTTGTGACATGCCATTCCCACGGCTTAAGAAGCAACCAGCAAGCACGCAGGAAGGACTGTGCTATGGGTGGATCCCACATCCACACCAAAGTGAACTACCTTACGTATAAGTACTGTTCCATTACTTTCATGGAACATTAGAGGTGTTCAGAGTCCTCTTAACCACTTGCCGACCGCTGCACGCCGATGTACGTCCCTACTTTGGGAACGGATATTGCTAGCTGCCATAACCCCGGTATCCCCGTGTTCGGCCGGCAGTCGGCTACAAGATGAAAGTGGTCTCTGTGGCAGATTCGCCGCAAGATCACTTTTAATCGGTGGCGGGAGAGGGCCCCCCTCCCACCGCGATCCGGTGCCCTGCGCCGCTTACCGGAGCAGTCAGCAGCGGCGGAGGTGATTGCGCCTGTCTCCTTCCTTGGTATGGAGATGAGTGAGGGGAAGATGGCCCCCACCCGTCTCTATACCATAGCAGGGCGGAAGCGACGTCAAAACGTCACTTTCACCCATACGTCTTAAAGGCACATTTTTTCAATGTAATTTTTTCAAATGACAAAATTTATTTATTTATTTATTGCATTTAAGTCCAAATATGAGATCTGAGGACTTTTTGACCCCAGATCTCATATTTAAGAGGACCTGTCATGCTTTTTTCTATTACAAGGTTTACACATGTGAGGTATCGCCGTCATCGGTAGAGCGAGAGCAATAATTTTAAACCTAGACCTCCTCTTTAACTGAAAACATGCAACCTGTAGAATTTTTTTAAACGTCACCTATGGAGATTTTTTAGGGTAAAAGTTTGACATCATTCCACTAGCGGGCGCAATTTTGAAGCGTAACATGTTGGGTATCAATTTACTTGGTGTATTATCTTTCACAATATAAAAAAAAAAATTGGGCTAACTTTACTGTTGTCTTATTTTTTTATTCAAAAAAGTGAATTTTTTCCAAAAAAAAAGTGCGCTTGTAAGACCGCTGCGCAACTATGGTGTGAAAAAAAGGATTGCAATGACCGCCATTTTATTTTCTAGGGTGTTAGAAAAAAACAATATATGTTTGGGGATTCTAAGTAATTTCCTAGCAAAAAAAAACTTTTTTAAACATGTAAACACCAAAATCTCAAAATGAGGCTGGTCTTTAAGTGGTTAAACGTACAATGGTTACCACTATGCTTAAAAAATACTCCCCCGCTATTTATGCACTTCAGGAGACTCACTTTGTGCCGGAAACAGTTTCATGCCTGGGCTTATGGGCTGGGCATACCATTCCACTCATACTTCTTATTCCAGGGGGATGAATGTAGTGGTACATCATGCCCTGGATTTTCAACTGTTAGACAAATTGACAGATGAGGGGCGATATGTGATACTACTATGTAAAATTCATCAACTGAAATGTATACTTGCTGCCTTGTATGTGCCGCCCCCTTTAGTTCGGACTTTTTGAGAATATTGCTAACGTATCATTTGTGCAACCTGGATATTCCCCTCATTATTATAGGGGATTTGAACCGTTATATGGATCCAGCTTTGGATAAACACCTGCCTCCTTCCCACACAAAAGCTCAAACGGCACTGCGGAAATTCACGGAGGAGGAAGGATGGACTGATCCATGGCGTAGCCAAAACCCACTACAGAAGCAATTCTCCTGTTTTTCGAAAACTCACCTATTCCTGTCAAGGATTGACCTGTGCTTGTGCACAGCCCAAACAACACACTTACTGGAGGACATTAGATACCTGGTGAGGGGAGTGTCAAATCATTCTCCCCTATTGCCTAGGGCACCATGGAAACTTAACGCTTTTTGGCTCAACCCATTTCCCTCCCATGAACGGATAATGTCTGAAATCTCTGGGTTCTGGCAGCGCCACAAGGATCATCCTGATCTGAGGTAAACCTGGGAGACGTTTAAAGCGTTTCTCAGGTGGATCTTGATCACTGAGGTCCCGGGTATTAAAGCTAAAACAAATGCTATTAAGGATTAGACTGAACAGATGGTAAGCCGGTTGGAGGCAGAGTTTATTGCAAACTCCTCCGATGCAGCCAGGGAAGTGTGGCTGGCTGCACAGGAGGCAGTTGACCGGATCACGTGGGAGGCGGCAGACAAAAGTTTTTCTATAGACAAGTGTGAGCAGACAGGCCGTTTACTTGCAAAAATAGTGAAGGCCTCTAAGACATCCCCGTCAATCGAGGCGTTATGCACCGAGGGAGGATAGTAAACACCCCTACCCACATTATAAAGGAGTTGGTGAGTTTTTATTCTGACTTGTATAGGTCCAGGGCAAATTACTCGACCACTGAATTGCAAGAGTATCTGCAGGGAATTGAGCTGCCTGGTTTGTCAACTTCCCAGAGTACACTCCTGGATTCCCCAACTAAACTTGAGAAACTACAAGAGGCACTTAGCCTCTTTCTGAATTCAAAGGGCCCTGGGGATGATGTCCTCCCATTGAAATCTTTAAACAACATGGGGGAATTATCCTGCCACGTTTGCTAAAGGTCCCTAATTACGCTAGAGAAAGTCAGTGCCTGCCCGACTCCATAACTAGAGCTAATATTATACTTCTCTTAAAACCGGGTAAAGACCCATTAGACCCGGGCTCATACAGACCAATATCGCTCTTGCAGAGTGACATCAAAATCCTGGCGAAGGTCTTGGCCTTACGACTTGATAGGGCCATCTCCTCCATTATCCAATCGGACCAGTCAGGATTTATGCCCCAAAAATCCACGGCCATCAACCTCCGTAGACTTTACCTGAACCTTCAGAAGCAGCCGGAAAACACGGGGGATAGGGCCTTGCTGTCACTAGATGCCCATAAGGCCTTTGACAGCATAGAATGGGAATACCTCTGGGCTCTCATTGGCAAATTTGGCTTTGGTGAGGGGTGCTTGTCCTGGGTGAAACTGTTGCATTGCTCACCTCGGGCGGTCATTAGAGAGGTGGGACACATTTCTGTACCATTCACCTTTCACTCGACAGGGATGCCCACTGTCCCCAGTCCTCTTTGCCATCGAGCCCATGGCAGCCTTGATTAGAGTGCACCATTAAGTAAGCGGATTTCAATATGGAGAGATTCAGTAGAAGCTAATGCTATATGCTGACGACACCACGCTACTTCTAGGGGACACAGCTGACTTCCTGAAGGAAGCTATGGCAGTGATTGGAAAATTTGGGACCTATTCAGGACTTGTAATTAATTGGACCAAATCCTCACTTCTGCTGCTGGATGCAAATTACGGAAAGCAGAGGGCAGACAATACACGAGATCACTTCAGAACCGCGTGAATTTATCTCCCTTAATGTGAACCCACTATTAAATCCGTAATAGAGCCAAAATTTGGTCCCGCCTTAAGATGTCCCTGGTGGGGAGGGTTAATCTCATAAAAATGATTATGCCCTTATTCTTATATATTCTACACAACACATCAATGGTGATCCCTCTAAAAATGTTTAGAATTATTAATTTCATTTTTAGGGCCTTCATATGGCTAGATAAACCGGATAAAATTAGAACAATTACAAAAATCCAAGGAATCGGGAGGCCTCGCCCTCCCTAACCCTTGGGTCTATTATTTGGTGGCTCAGGCGCAACATATCGCCCGGGCTATGCCAGAAGATCTGGGAATGGAGGACAGAAATTTACACTCTGAACCCATTAGGGCCCTAATGTGCTATATCACTGGTCTCGACAATGTACCCACAGGTATGGAGGCCCTGGCATATGCAAAGTCCAATAAATGATTTCCCACATACGTCCTGATGCAAAAAAATATGGAAAAAAACTTAGACAGTTACAAGAAGTAGAGGGCTTTACCAGGTACAGCCCGATATGGGCTAATGGATACTATGAGGAAGCTGCAGTCGTTCGATTGTGGCGCGTGGTGGAGAAGACACGGGGTCACACACATGCGACATATTTGCCGCAGGAAAATTGATTCCCTTTCCTGAGTTGAGGGAGCAATTTCAACTGACGCAATCAATGCTCTTCTATTATATACAGCTGCAACATGCAGTTACGGCGCAGGCCGGGGGGACCCCGTGGACTCTCCCACCGACCCCAAAACTCCGATATATGGCTGAGGTGTCCCAGTTTAAGGGCTTCATTTCTAGAACTTCTTCCACGATTCTCAATATCTACCTAGAAGGATTTCCCCTGGGACCGTCGAGTAAATAGGAAAGGAATATGGAAACATTTGAGGACGAAAAATTGGGGGGGGAGGCACTCCAGGCAGTAAAACTTTGCTCCCTAAATGTGGACCAACGGTTATCTCCAGTTATACATCATACTTAGAGTACACTACACGCCTGACAGGTTGTTCAGGATGGGAGTAAGACCAGATTCCAACTGCCCTAGGTGTGCGAGAGATCATGGGGACCCAATACATCTGCTCTGGAGGTGCCCCAAACTACATTTGTTCTGGACAGGGGTTCTGGCCACCATTAACAGTCTATTAGACTACCATACCTACAGACCCGAAGCCATGTATACTGGGGATACTAGATGACATTCCTATGGAGGACAATTTCAAACAGGCCATTGCCAGGGCCGTTTCAGGCTCCCAAGCTGATCCCTTAGATATTGGAAGGCGATTGAACCTCCAACGGAATGGATTGCCCAAATGGGAGACACCATAAGGTTGGAGAAATACATCTTTCAACATAGAGGTCGCCCGGTGAAAGTTTGATAAACTATGGGCACCCTGGTTGGATACCCCCCGGCCTCTCCCCTGTTGATCTGGTGATGGACAGATTGCTGAGGTAAAAGATGGAAGCGAGAGATACACAGAGGGTGGAGAAAGGAAGGCGCTTTACAGCATATAAATCAGAAATATAGTGCTGACGCACAAATAATCAGTTCCTTTAGAAGAAATACCTGAACTGCATAATATGAGCTGGTATTGGATGCTAAGTGTAATATATTAATATACCTCTTGCGATGGTAATTGAAATGCATGACACATTCTGTGCCTTAATTGTGAGCTGTAAAGT